>OX424575.1:136756363-137271363 GCA_949152435.1 Gastracanthus pulcherrimus | reverse complement strand
CATTATCATTAAAGATTCCAAGTAAGTATATATTAACTGCACAACTCCATCGCGCGATTTTAAATTCTAAATGACCAAATAGATGTACACGAAATCCCCAGGTCGACGAGCAGGGTAGGTTATCTCTTATTTTCTTTAATATATTCCTTGTTCGTCATTCGACGTAATCACTCCGCGCGGTGCAACGAGCTGATGGGTGCACACGGTGTAGGAAGTAAAGTCCCCTAACTCTCTCCAAGGACCGGGCACACAGCCAGCGCGCATTTAATGATTTTTCACCGGGCGCGTAGATTATCGTTACTTGCGGCCATTGATCCTCGTTTCACGGGAATTTGTCTTCCTTTCTCTCCTGCAGTTGTAGCTCGAGGCACCGATGCAGTTAACTGCTCCTGCGTGTCTGCTCTGAGTTTCTTTTCCACTCTTGATGCTCATCTGGGGTATTTTTTTTAGGAAACACGATTTTCTTTGTGGATACATTGATTATGACTTTTTTAAAATGAATAATGATTATTTGATAGAATAAAATTATATTAATGAACTATCCTTATACAAAGAATCAAATAATTATTATGGTATAAATAATATTTCTTAGTTGAACGGATAAATTTCATCTGTTTTTTTATTAAAGTGCAACCAACCGACTTTTACATTTTTTCATTTTATTAAGTGAATTTTGATGTGTATGTAAGGTAGTTCGCAAACGACTCCCGAGTCAATTGAGTGTGTATAAGAAAAGGTTACAAAAATCTTATTTAATGTATGTAAATAATCATTATAAATTTATTTATGATTTGTATAAGTCAATTTAAGATTACTATACAAAATAATATGATGTTTTCACCACAAAAATGATATTTTTGCATGTCAAGCCTTCGCATGATTCACTTTTGCACGCTTTGAGGTTAGAGTTTCAGCGCTTTTTAGTTTGATCAGAAGTTTTTGTGAAGAAATATCTTAATATTACTGCTCAGGGTTGCGTTGACTCCCATAAGACGTAGTATAAAATAGACGATTTTTAAGTAATTTTTTTCTAAAAGTTATTCGGCAAACTAGTTTAAAACTTTTCGAGGAGATACATTTCATGTTCATAAATAACCTGTAAAGTGTTATTTGATTCTAAAGTCCTTAAGTGCAAAATTTGCTAAAAATATTTGCGTTTATTGCCTTAAAGAGCAAAAAAGACAGTCGAAAACGTTTGGTTTAATTGCATGTTTGACTGAAAATGTGGACATTCCACTCGTATAGTTTTAGTAATATTATTTCTGTCTTTTGCACCATTATTTGATCAGATAAAAGTACGTCATATCTTCACCAGCAAATGTAATTTATCTGAATAATACAAATCCGTGTAAGCATATTAAAAAAATACCATATTTCTTCATTCTAAATAAAAGCTCGACGTTGCAGCCCCGGCACTTAAGCAGAAAAGCATCTAGCGAGTCGGTAAGCTCGCTCAAACAGAAAAAGATAAAGACGGCGTCGAGTACTCAGAGGATAATCCACAGGATTTCTTGTAAAATCTCGACGGTGGCGGTGGCGGCGGCCGCGCATATATGCGTCCCTGCAATCCTCTTCGTCAAAGCCGGTGTTCCTTTTAATTCGGCTTAGAGTCTACACCCGCGCTACATACATATATTGTGCACAAACTTTGCTTGCCTCTCCCTTCCAGAGCTAGCGGCGACGAAAAATTCGAAAAATTCGATATTTTCCTCTTACAGCGCGCGAGAGACAATGAAGACACGAGTTCGCCAGGGGAAATTGATTGCCGTCATTGATATTGCGAGCGCGGAGTAATTTAGATAAGTATGCAAAACGACAACGAGAGATACAGAGCGAGCAAAAGAGGTGGTAGAGAGCGAGAGCGCGGTTTAATAAAAACAAAGGCACGGACCCTCGCCACGGGCTCTCTCGCAACGATAAAGCACGTCGGGTATAAGAATCTCACTCTCTCTTTCTCTTTCTCTTTCTCTTTCTCTTTCTCTTTCTCTTTCTCTTTCTCTTTCTCTGTCTCCTCTCAGCTGCTGCGCCGCACATTTCTCTTCCGCCGCGTTTCCTTTTCTTCGCGACCACTACTTTGATATAGAAATAGACACACATACACGTCCCTATATGTAGACATACACACTGGCTTTCAAGCTCTCGACCTCGACATTTACAAAATCCACGAGTATATTTTTGACGTCTATCCCTCTTAACCAATCAGCGAATCGTATTCAAAGGTCAGAGGTCGAGAGAATGGGGACAAATCGCAAGCAAAAAAGGCTACGCTTCGCGGAGTGTTGGGTTAGCGGTGGGTATACTGCCACCCCTTAGGGGTGAATTCCCGATTTATTTAAACTACCAAATACTTGGAAGCCATAAAGAGAATGAATGGGATTGTGCTTGCGTTGCTGCTGCTAGTATTCTCGCTGTTGGCGGTGGTGGTTGCAACGGTATAAGCAGCGTTGCTTTAGAGGTTCATGAAATACGTGCTTTTACCCTATCTCCGCGGCAGCTCTCGATCTCCCTTCTCTCCTTATCTGCTGTCTTTTTCTACCCATTGGCTCGTTCTCTTTCTCTCTCTCCCTCCGTGAATTTTTCCCTCTTAAACTTTCACTTTCTCTGTCTCTTTCTCTCGCTCTTTAGAGCTATCAGCGGCGGCTGCTGCTGTGCGAAACGGTGGCGGCAGCATCCGCATTACCATTAATTTACATAGACTCACTCCAATCTCCGAACATATTGCATCGCCTTTGATTTATGCGAAATATTTGCTAAATATTCCATTTAATCTCGGACACGCTCTCTCCCTCACTCCCTCTCTCTCTCTCTCTTTCCCGTGGAATCCTTCGTGTAGGAGAGATGGGCATCGCCCAGCGACATTAGGGTTGCCAGAAGCGCGCGCCCGTGTCCCGTTCCACCGCGCCTGCACGAGTAATTACTTACACCTCGTGTGTAAGGAACGTGCGCGACAAAGTCCAATCGCGTTTATTGCGCCCTTTTCATCCATTACTTTTTCATTCTATGGGATTTGCGATAGTTCGAGGAAACTTTTAATGAAAATTATTTTCTTTATAACGAGAATTAAGAGTGTTTAGTTGCATAGAAAAAAATGCGATATGCCATTTCAAATAATAAATCGTATTTAAACAGTATTTGATATTATAATGTTGATGTTATTTAACGATTGCTTCATGTGGAGAATTAAGTATAAAAAGAAAATAGATAAAACGGCCATTAATTTCGACCATCCAAAAGTGCTGAGCACTGAAAAATGACCAAGATGAGCAAAGAGCAATGAATTTGACTACAGAATTATACTGAATTTCAATCACTGCAAAAAAATAAAAGAACAAAATAATAAGCGTTGTACTCCTGATACCGCATAAAAGCAACCTATTTGCCAAAAGCCACATGTATTACGAAATGTAAAAAAAGAGTAAATAAAAAGTAAAACAAGAATATTCATATATCGAGTGACAGCTTGATCGAACGTAACTCTTGGAAATAGACGTATTTTCCAACGTCTCGCGAAGACAGCATCAACCGGCGCTCGTATATCCGCGCAATCCTGGCAATATCGCGTCAGCAGCCTCGCAGGCATAGCAGCTATAGAGAAAGTCGACTATACAGCCGGCAGAGTGAGATCAATGCACCGCGACGAAATCATTCTGCGGTGAAACTCGATTCCCAGCCTCGGATTCTCTCGACGGCGGCGGGAGCGGTGGCGGACGCGCTATCTCATTGTCGGCCTAGTTTGTATTTGGCTTCCTTCCACCTCGAAGCTTCCGAGGCAGATCGCGCACCGCCACCGCCACCGCCGCCGCGAGGGAGCCGACGACGAGAGAACGACTCGTGCTACAGCATACACCCGGCTGCTTATAACCGGAAGCCCGGTAAGTTCCGAGGAAAATACAGTGACGGCGCGGGTGCCACTTAGCATCGATTTCGAGACTTAGAAAGGGACGAAGGCGACGAATCAATTCGATTAGCGATGTGTATTCCTCATCCTCTGCGTCGGTAACATAGTGCGCGAGACTTTTTTCTCGAGACGCTTGTGCTTTTAGAATATTTTCGACCTTTGCTTTCCAACCTTCAATCCTGCGAGATCTTCCTTGCTCTACTCAAGGATGCGTAAAGTGCTTTTGGATAAAGTGAAAATCATATCGTTGGATCAACGATGAAATATGACACATTGTACTCTTACTGGTCACAAGTAAAATAAGTTGAGAGTCAAAGAAATTATTTTCTTTTTCAAATTTCAAACGCGATGCTGTTATCGGAACGCATAAATAATATATTTCTCTGCACATATCTGATATTTCCCGAGAATGTTCGTACATAAATCTCACCATCAAGTGATAAAATATGCATGAAAATTTTATCAGAAAAATCTGTTTCCCTTAAGCCCGTGACAAAACTTTTCATGTACACAAAGATCGCAATCTTTTTCATGAAAAGTTCACGTAATAAAAGCGAAAAGCACTCTCCCTCTCTTTTGTTGGGCGCAGTTGTTCGCATTATCGGAATTATCATCGCGTCAAAAGCAAAAGCTTAAATAAATCCTCTCTCGCGCCCTACCGAGGTCCATTTCCGGATTCTCCATTTCTCGCTCGATGCCGACGAGCCATCATTCCCGCCCAGAGCTACGCGAACCGATAGCAAAGCCGTCGAAGCAGCGGTGGCCTTTTTCCCCGCGTATTTTCTCCTCTTTTTGTTTCATTCGCCTCTGCCACTTCACATATTCATACGGCGGCGGCGGCGCTCTTTGCTCACAATAAACGCGGGCCATTTGCATGTGGGGTTGGCGCAGGCGCGGGGATAAGCCGTCCCCGGGGGCGAGTCTCCGCCACTGCTACTGGATTCTCTCGATTTATATGTGCGTGTGTAGAAGCGAGCACTGGACTACGCACCCTCGATGCCCATTATACGCGCGTGTATGGTAGATCGATTCGAGCTGCCGCGCAGACGGTAAATATCGCTGATGAGCTGCTCCGCGACTACGGACACTGAATATATACTCGTAGCTACTTCTATTTGTCTCGTAGGGCTATTTATTGAGTACAGTAGTGGAGATTTTCTCGTATTTTGTGCGAAGGGGTGGCTGCTTAATGCTTATATTACTCGGGGATCTTTTTCTCGCTGCGTGGTTTACAGATTCTTTTTTTCTTGTTTCTGTTTAACGAGGGTTTGTGTCGAGCAGTAGCTGCGCCAGTGAATATTCATGCAGTTTTGACTGACGAGCTGTTTTTTTGGTGTTTCAGGTATCGCTGTGCGACGATTACAGCTTGCCCGTTGACTTCGTGAACAAGAAGCGGCCAGTGAGCGTAGCGGCGGTACCGACCACAACCGTTCAATGGACACTTCCTAGCCCTACTATTGAAACCGTAAGTTTATGCTATTATTCTTGTAGACAAAGAGTCTTCTACCCACTTAACTTGAAATATTGAAAGTCTCACTACTTCAGTTGCTGAATTTTCACTAATCCAAGTTTAGACAGTAAACTGAGAAATAAAATTATTTATAGTTCAGTATATTTAGAATGTTTCTATTTGTGTGACAATACTTGACTGTAAAGCACGAATTCTAAAATATTAACAGATTAAAATTAACAGTATTCGGTATAAATAATTCATTGCTTTAAATGAATAAATGATTAAGCATAAATAACTGTTTCTTAAATGTTAAGTACGTCTTTGGTTATATACAGTCGTACGTATTTTATAATTAAAATTAACTCGTATTTAACGTTAAGAATTCTCTTTCTCAGGATACCAAATGGTAAATATTAAATTTAATGAGATAATTATAAATTAATATTAAATAATCGTATAAAAAGAATAATTTAATTTTCATGGAAGTAGATAAATTCATGTTTTATTACTTATGTATAAATAGTTTGCAAATTTAATGTGAAATAAATATTACCAGAAAGCTTTTACTTGACGTATTTTTGATAAATATCGGATATTTCATGTCTCATGATGACGTACACGTGTTTTAAAAATAAATTTAAAATGAAAAAGTTATTCGTACGATGTAAAATCCTCTTTTCCATTTTATCTATTTAAACTCCAAAATATCCCACCCAAAATCCGTATACACAATAAAAGTCGCTGCAGATAAAATATTTAACGAGCAAGGGATCAAAATCCGAAACCGCTCGGAAGTTGTATGAGCATTGCGAGAAAAGCACAGAAAACGGAAAAATCCGTCTATGTTTTATTTCGTCGCGCGCTGCCTCGCTCTGCATCCTTTTCCTTGGGGCGAAATATATTTTCCTCATGATTTACGCTCACTTTACATGCTCTGTTTGCATTCCTCCTCGCGTCGCTTTAGCAGCTCTAAACTCTTTAGCGCGCAGCATCCGCACACAGCTCTTGTCCGCTCGGCAGCTCGCAATTTTTTCTGTCTTTGTTTTCGCTACGCTCCCAATTCCGCGGGGCGTTTGCGAACCATGCATCATGCACGCTAAATATCTCGCGAACAGAGCGCCAGGCGAGACGTAATTTCCGGTGGAATCGCGCCCGCGAAAAGTCGGGCTTTCTCACCCTCTCGCTCACTCGCTCTGTCTGGGTATTGATATTTTCTCTGAAACGGTGAGCCTAGAATCGTGCAGTTCTGTAGGGAGAGAAATATAATTACGGGGGTGACAAAATACCCGCGGGGCAACGCGCGCAAGCGGCCTGAAGAATCAGCAAGAGAGAGAGAGAGAGAGAGAGAGGGGGGGGGGGAACGCGTTGACTTCCGGCGCTGCTTATAATTGCTGCGGCACTCAGTTCTGGGTGTCTGCGGGGTCGCCTCTGGCGTCGCGCTAAATGTTTCTGCTGAAATATTACCCATACCTGTTTTGCGCGCCTGCCCGTCGTTCATTCGGAGATTCCGCCAGCGCTATACCGCCGAAAAGCTCTTTTTTACTGCATTGTAATGGCTGTGAGCGTCCGGTGAATTTCAGAACAGTTGAATGAGGATTATTATGGAAGTGGAAAGAAGAAACAATTATTAAAATGTATTGTTGTATTTCGCGTATATAAGTTTTAATTGCATGCGAGTGAAGGTATGTCGAAATACAATAGTTAGTAGAAGTTCGGGGCGTTTTATGATGCACCTAAATTTTATGTATTTTAAAAAACAAATATATAACAGCATTTTGTAGCGTCATTATTTTAATGTAAGGGTACTCCGAATTTTTAATATTTAATAATGAAGCGCGAAATTCTTAAATTTTAATGATACAGTTTTCTTACAGTGTAAAGAATGTATTTAATTTCTAAAATGTGTCAAATATAGCTATTCGAGTGATGAAATCAACGAAAAATAATTTTGTCTTTTTTATTAAAGTGGAGCGTGCTTTTAGCTAACTAATCCATTTACTTTAAGCATATTTTGTAGCTTAGTTACTACAAATTAACTATAGTAAGATAATTATTTATACAAAGAAAATTATTACAAATTAATATATAATTTTCTAAATTATATAATTTAACTTTTACTTCTCTTACATTAAAATGAGTCTTTTAACACAGTTTTAAGAAGATTAACTAATGATAGTTTGATGCTAGAGTCGATTTTAAATGAAGTGCAGGGTTTCGAAAAGAATATAAAAAAATCATCCATCAATGGATAAGTTTAAAAATAAGCAATAATTTACAAATTTTAATTTAATATAGAAAGAATAAAATTTTAGTAAATATTTTAAAAAATATCATTCAATGTTCCTTTACCTTAATAAAATCAATAAATTAGTCTTGAAATGACACAATTTTATAAATGACTAATGTGTGTACCTATTGAAAGAGAAAAAACTTTGAAAGAAAATGTAGTGTTAATGGGCACTCGGAAGCAGCTCGACATTCAATTCATAAGAAAAAGCTGGCGGCTCGCAGCTCGCAGCACAGAGTAGCAACAGTTATATAACAGCGCGGCGGCAGCCTAACAGCGGTAGGCGCGCAGCGGGAGTTAAAGAGACGAAGTTGGGGCGTGCGCTCGCGCGCGCGCGTTAGTCGACTCGCTACGAGCGCGACAATCGCAGTCGGGAAAAAAGTCGTCAAAAAAGATGGGGTGACACCTGGGAACAAGAGACAAAAGTTTGCATCTTCAGCTGGCGCTCCTCTTTCTCTTGTGCGCGCTCATCTCCCCCGCATCCTTCTTTATACACGACGGCACAGTATCTGAAGCCGCCCGACACTCGAGCCCCCGAAGAGGGTGAATCGTTATGACGCTCGGCTCGTAAGCCCTACTTAATACTTTAGTGCTTTATATTATGCGCTCGCGCTCGCATTCTCTTTTGCTCTCCCGCGGGGCGCACAGCAGCGGCCACATTTATCACTTTAACGGAGAATCCAGCCGCGTGCCTGTGGCTGCGATAGTCCTTCCGTTTTTTGGGGAGTTCTTGCAGGTGTACTTGGACTTTTTTACTAAACCGAACTTAAAACGAAAAGTCCAAGATTAACGAACTTGAGTGGTGGATAATTACTATTTACTGAGCAAATATACCGGGAGTAAGAAATAATGTCATCCGACAAGAATTCAAATTCCGATTGAATTTTCATTTTTATTGCTTATGCCGAGTAATGGATTTTAATCTAAAGTATAATAATAATATAATCTAATTCAAACAAAAATGAAACATATCGATAGAGTGAAGACGTTCATATAGTTTTGAATCTTCTTTTATTCGATAAGCTGAAATTTGTAAATTTGTTAGTTTTCGTATGAGGCGTCGATATAAGAATATACAATTATTGATTTATTTCTTTTTGGGATACAGATTTATAACTTAATAATAATAAAAGTCTGATGTGAAAAGCTACTTTTTAGAAGCAGGAAAATAAATTTAGGAAGTATATTTTAATAAACAGGCGCCTCTCGCCCTGCGCCCAATAACTCAGTCAACTCAGTCACCTCAGACAAGAAGCGCACGCGCGCGCCCGCGCGATCCCTTAGATCGGGAAATTTTTCACTCCGCGCCGCGTATACGCGCGCCTAGTCAAAGGCAATCAGTCAGGCCGTGAAACGTGACTAATCGAATCTCGCGTAATGAGAGCACATAGATCAGACGCTGCGCGCACGTACATCGAGGCTCGAACGCGCGCGCAAGCTCCTTTCCGATGATCGATTTTGCAGGAAGCGCGCAATTACGCGTCTCCGCCCGGGGCTACCCGTAGCCTCGCTACCTATACACGCGTAGCTGCGCCCGCGCCGCTTCGTTTATACACGGCCTCCAAAGTTTATAGACGTGTACACGCGGGCTCCCGCGCGCACGAAGTATTACAAGCTACGCCAGATTCGGAGGCAGCAGCAGCAGTAGCAGGATAGGAGCTGTACACGCGAATTTTGTCTCTGCGACTACGACACTGTACGCTGATCTACAGTCGAATTCTGGGAATGGTTGAATCAAATTACATTTTCATAATAACAATTAGTAACTACAAGCATTTCAAGAGCTGAATTATATTTTTTTTTTCGCTTTACTTGAAAATTGTCATCACTCGAAGTACAAGAGTGAGAAGTCTAATATAAACTCAAATTTTTCTCTTATCACACTCTTTTGTTTTGAGTGATACCTCGTGATACCTCACTCGGTTTGAGTGAATATGTTACTTCTAACTATGACTGACTCGTTATTGACTGAGAATCTGGTGCCAAAGAATGAAGCTCAAAATACACTTAGCTTTATCTGATGTGCCTTTGTACATCTATGAGCAATACTAATGTCGTTAGCTTTAGATAAGACAATATAGACAATATATTAATAGTTCCGAATATCTCTATCTCTTGACTCCTTTCACCCTCTCGCGCTCAAAACTCGTCCGCGCATACATCGCGCCTCTGTACAGCGCGGATATATGCGAACACGTGTGTATATGAGTCGTAAATAGCGGGGGTTTAAGCTTGGGGTCGGCTGCTGCCTCCGGAGCTAATAATCATGCCCAATTATAAAGCGGTGGCCTCGATAATCGGCTTTAGAGTCCTCGATAAATCAATAGGATTACGTACCGTTCGAGCGCGGAACGAGCTGCCTGCGGTGCAGGAGAGACAGTCCTGTAGTCCTGTAGTCCTGTACTGTCCGCCCCCACGATTCGCTCTCTCTCTCTCCCCGATGTATTTTAGTCCTCGGCGGCGTTTGTGCTCACGAGCGCGCCTTTCTTTAAACGCGCGCTTTAACAGTTCGGGCGTGATGGATTGTTTGCGAACTTCAAGGTGACTTTACTTGTACGATTGGAAATTATGAGCTGCAGATACGATTTTCATGATTTCGCTATTTTATTTTGAGAAAGCTGATTTTCACGGTCAATACAGACATGTCTGACTAAACATACTCTGCATCTACTGATATACTTCGATCTTGATTACATATTGTGACGTCATCTGAAGTGATTCTTTAGACTGTATTAATATAATTTTATCTAATGAAAAGTAATTGTTTATTCTATCTAACGACAAGAAAATTAATAACTTATTACTGCAACCTTTATTAAAAGATACAAAAGAAAATTGAGGTGAGATCGGAGTCTTGTACCTAGTACCCAATACCGACATTATCGATTTTTCGTTTCATGAATTCAATAAACAAAAAGCTACTTAAAAGCTAATATTTATAGTAGTCAAAAATTAAACGAACCAATCATTCTTTCTTTTAATTGAAGAAAAAACGAAAAAACCATCCAACCAAACGGGCTTGTTATTATTTGGACAGTCGATCGTTCATTAAGGCAGTCAATAAACGCGAATTCCTTGGCGCGCACGCACGTGCGTTTTGCCGATTCGACTAATCGTCGGAAAAAATAGAAGGCGAGTAATAGGAGAAAAGTCGGAGTAGCGAGGAATATTTCCATTCGCATTCGACAAGTCAAATTTGCGGTTCGTACGCGCTGCGGAGATCGGATTTGCTGCGCTCCAGCAGCAGCGACTCTCGCGTACGCTCGATTGACGGAATGACGCTTTCGTCTACAGCCTTCGTGTATAAACACCGCGCTCTCTCGTGCAACCCATGATATCGTCTGCTTCTCTCTCATTTCGAATTGAGCGGGAGGCGAAAAGCCGAGAAGGAGAGCGAGAAAGAGGCGGGAGGGCGAGAGGGAAAGAAACAGGCAAGCAATCGCGTCTGTCGGGAGGAGCCCTCGCGCCGCCGCGGGCTGTCTATAAGTTCGGCAGGAGAATTCCAATTTCGGGCTCTTTCAATTTAAGGCTACTTGTCTTCTTTATATAGCCTCGTCTCGCTCGCGCTCGCGCTCGCGTCTCGACGTCTCGACGTCTCGATCTTTGATACAGGGTTGCGAACGCGCCGAGAAAAGAGAAAGAAACTTCCTTATATTGATTATTCGTTACGGACGCTGCGCCGAATCGAAGCCTCCCCGCCCGGGCCCCTTTTTTCTTCCTCTTTACGAGTAATAAAACACTCGCTCTCCGGGGAAATTATTAGCGTTAATATCCAAAATCTTTTGTGTCGAGTAGCGGAGACTACCTCCTCTGTCTATCTATCGATAGCTCTGTTGGATTGCTAATTGCAATTAAGCTGTCATTTGACTCTGTAGATTTTTATTTAATAATGAGACAACGCAGAAGAACGAGGGATATATAACGAACGCGTAATTCAAATTGCTTATCATGTTCAATATCTGTTTTAATCAATTTCATAGTGAACTGTATCGTTCATTACATTTGACAGAATACTGGCAATCACAAAGAGAGCAGTAAACAGAGAAAATGGAATTAGTTTGTAGAATATATGAAATGTCACTGAATCATCTTTCTTTGATAATCTAAAAATAATAATTCTGTAATAATTTCGCAATATATGGCGTAATAAAAGTTCAACAAAAATGTATGATATCATTTTTTTGCAAAAATGCGGTTAGTGAAGAACTGCGAATACGAATGCGACAACCTCAGATTATATTTATTCGCAATGATTTTATCATGCGTGAAATTACAAAGAAACATTTGCTCTCCGTTGGATGTTGTCACAGGTCCTCAGCTTTGAATAATTAGCTGTATAGCTTCGATTTCGGAACTGGCGACAAAAGTGACTGGCTGCGCGACGAGCGTGTTTGGTCACGTTTACTCAAATGAAACTTCGGCAATAACCCTTCGAGTTTCGTATACTCAAGGGGATTACGCTCTCTGTATAAGTAAACACACGTAGAGAAAACCCTTCCGAATTACACTGTTGTTGTCACAGGCAGCAGTATCAACGACGAGTCCCATAACTGTGAATTTTTTACTTTAGAGAAGAAGAATATAAAAAGATGTTCCCGGGAAAAGCAAAATATTTGTCTGGAGCTTGAAAGAAACCTGGCTGACTTAAATATTTAAAATTGTATATCCTTCTCTTAAATTTGCACATTCATAATAAAAATGGACATATTTAAAGTAAAAACTGCCTTATTTAAAGTGAGAATTATACTGAATACATACTTATTAAAGATACGAGCATGCCTTAATATACAAGTATACAAATACATAAATTTTGATATACAATTTGTAATTTTTCTCGTCCTTTTTGCAGATAATTTTGTATATAAATCCAAAACTTTAATAATACCGCACAAACACAAACTCCTTTATACTTTATACCTTTTTTGAATGAAAATAAGCTTTTTAAATTAATATAAAAAGACAACAAAGTAAAAAAGAGAAAAAATGACATTTTAAAATCTTTACGACTGTCAGAGCTCCTCAAGCTCGTTCCTATCGTTATTCTGCTGAATGCACGTCACTCCTGTCAAATATCCCATATCTCAGTCATCGTGACAGCTCGGTGCGAGAAATTTCGGGGGGCAATATAAGTTTAATTAAATTGAACAAGAGAAATGAGGGAATGCTCTCTTTCTCTATTATCCTCTCTCTCAATAAGAAAAAGACGAAGAAGTAACGAAATTGATTTTCTTTCACCTGTACACAGGCGGAGATCGAGGTCGTGGAGCAATACAGCGACCCGAAGGACAGCAAGAACCGAGCTTACGTGGAACCGAGCGTCGATTCTCCCCAGCCTGCGATTTACACTAAGGCGAATCGTAACTACTGCAGACCTTGCACAGGTGAGTGCACGGCGTCCGCGCCTTTATCTAAAGCTCACTGCTCCTCGGCTGCAGCCCATAAATCTTTATCAAGAGCCCCGGCTCTCTCGCATACGTGTGTGCGCGTGTGTGCAAGGATAGGTAGGGGGACTTTGACCGGCTGCGACCCTTTAAGGCCTTATCTGAGAAGCTGGCGCTGGCAGCTCCGCGTTCTGATACCGCTCGCAAGCATAAAATGCTCGTTAAAAACGGAATTTTTCTAGTTCAGACGGCCTGAGCGAAAGAGAGGTTCAAGGGTACTTGAGAATAATCTACGTTGAGGTTACTTCGCGCAAACTTCAACTTTTTATGCTCCATTTAGAAAGTGGAATTTTATATCTCATTCGCCTCACACTTTCTTGCGGATATTTTTTTTTTTTATGAAAAATTATTTATTTATACCGTACTATCTATCTATCTATGTTCTTTCATTCTTTACACGCATAATATAAGAACATGTGCTGTTACATGAAATGTCTTTTTCCTACTTTTTTTTGTACTTCTTCTCAGTTACACACTTCTTTAAGAGTTCAAAACTTTCGATGTTATTTCACTATCAATCATCGAAGATTCTCGCGATATCGATCCCCTTACAGATACCAGAAAGTTAGGACGTCTCGTAAAGTTTCTCCAATTTTCCACTGGAAACCGGAAACTTCGAGCAGGTTAATTAATGATGTCAAGACCACAATTCAGTAGAATCCTACTAATTCCTTCAGCACATAACAATGCAAATATGATTAACACTATGTAATTAGTTTTCTGAAGACATCTATAATTAGTTACTGGAAATTGTAAATCAAATCAAATTTTACGTAGCAAGCAGAGTGCGACACGTATTGGACCGCAAAATATTTTCGGATACTTTTTTCGTATACTTTTCTTATTGTATAATGTCTAAAAGAGGTCTAAAATTCTTCTAGGCATCCTTAAACATGGGGTACCATTCGAATGATACCACATATTTAGGGGTCCCTAAATATGCTCGGGTTCCCTAAACATGTAGTATTATCCGGATGGTACCCCATGATTAGGGGGCCTGAGACGAAAGTATCCGTCAGATACTTTTTTCAGATACTCAGTTTTCGACGAAAGTATCCGACAAATACTTTTTTCGGATACTTTTTAAATCGTGTATATCGGTTTAATACAGATTTTAACGATATTTACAGAAAACAGAAAAGTGTCCGAAAATATTTTGCGGTTGAATACTTGCCTAGCTCTGGTAGCAAGTCAGATTTAATGTTGTATTGTACTAGTTTAATTATTCAACTAGTATAATATTATATAATTAAATTAACTCATCAAATATTTTGAATAAGAGATGAATTTTTGAAAATTTAAAAATAGAATATTAAGTTGTGTCTTTCATTTTAAAGAATTAAAAGAATACTGTAACTTGTTTCTGTTTAATAAAATACAAATAAATTCCAATAATGAAATCTGTCTCGTCACAACTATTCATTTACAGTTGAGATGGAATTGTCGTTTAAATGCATTCTCGTTTCAGAATAAAACGAATCGAGAAAACAAAAGGTCGATTAACATCGCCTAAGTAAAACAGTCCGATAATTGAGTGTCGAACATCCGGCACTCGATATAGGGATGTGGAAGGACCGTAAGCGGTTGATCGAAACTGGAATACGTTTTCTCGTTTCCACATCGTCGAGCCGACTTTCGATACGCTAAATCGAGCTCGGAACAAGGGCATATATATATATATATATATATATATATACTACAATTACGTTTAAAGTGTTCCCTCATTTTAAATAACAATTTGTTGGATTTTTTTCAAGTGTATAGTGCAGAATTACTATGCTTAATTATAATTAATAATCCTCGTTAACATGCACGTGCACACACACACGCACAAGCACACACATACACACACATATACAGACATACACACACACACACACACAATCATACGGACATTTTCTAAAAATAGTGTATTTTGATTCCAAATGATAATATTTTTAGTAATTGTTGTAGACTTATTTCGTCACATAACATAGTAGCCTATAATTAAAAATTTAAAGTTAACTACACGATGTTTACTAAAAAGCTTTTAGTACTTGCAATCAATAATCTGTAACAGTATTCACGATATTTGCATAGACACCCTCGATTAAACAACAATTCGTTTCACGCTTGCTTGCTCGCATAGACTAATAGTATATATTTGATCGGCGATCGTAGAAGACATCGTTGTTCCTATTAAAGTCTCGAGTGTATGCAGATGGGCCGGCACGCGCTGTAAGTCCGATCCCGAGCAAACATCACGGAACAGCCCTCGAATTTGCATCCTTACCATATTCATGGGCTTTTAATTCGCACCGATATTCTATGCGGCTGTTAGGCAAGAGAGGACTCGAAAGAGAGAGAGAGAGAGAGAGAGAGAGAGAGAGAGAGAGAAGTTGCGAGAGTTTCGAACCCTTGGCCTTACGGCGGCTCGGCTTTCATCGAGCGTTTACTCTGCTTAGGGATTATCGCCCGATATTGCCCCGATACCTACGAACTGTTTTGTTTGTCTTCTCTCTGTACGTTGGGGGCGTTTATTTAGTGTTAATGAATTTTCGTTTTGATTGTTATGATTTCCGGAGAAAATTTGTGTTGTGTGCCTGTTTTGATCAATAAACTTGGAACTGTAAATATTAGTAATGAAGTTCATTAATTTGCTATCAAATTTTTTAAATTTATTATTCGGCATCCAAATTAAATTAAATACTTAATCTATGAAAAATTCTTATATAATATTTGTTGTGTATAAGCGAATTTGTGAAGTTTCAATTTTAAACTTTTTAATGACCGTAAATATTTACAAATTTTTTTCTAAAATAAATTTAAGAAATAAAAACTTGTAATATTTATAAAATCCGTCTTTTTGAAAGAAATCAATGTCCCCTTTTGCACTTATAAAAGTAATATTTTAAGGCTAGATTCTAAAAGGTAAAAGTAAGTTAGTCACGGTGCTCCCCACATCAATTCCATCTAATTCTCTAAAAGATTCCCTCCCTCCAAGTACTCTAAAAGAAATACGTTCGAGCATACATGCGCAAGTATAATCCCAGGAACAAACGAAAAATAATTACTCAAGATTGCGCCGTCTCCTGTTGACGCAAGCCCTTCACCGGAAATAAAACTCCCCGATAAGAGCTCTACTCGCTTACAGCCGCAGCAAAGCAACTATGCGAGAATACCCGCAGCGCGCTCTGTAGCCATGTCTCTGACCGCGCTGCTCGATCGCTTAATAGGGAAATAGTGACAATGAAGTGTCTGGACTACGTTTCGTTGTGTCGCACTCCGTCCCAGCTCTTCCGGCTCTGTGTTTCTCTCTCTCTCTCTCTCTCTCTCTCTCTCTCTCTCTCTCTCTCTCTCTCTCTCTCTCTCTCTTTCTTTCTCTTTCTTTCTCTCTCGCAGCACCGCACTCACTCCCCCAATTGGGGCGAAGCTCCGAGCAGCCGTGTTCGCCCTCTCTTCCTTTTCGCGCGACTCGCATGTGCCGGATATATAGCAGTAGCCGTTGTAAACACACACACACACACACAAGCTATCGCTCACGTTCCTTGCCAGCGACACCGAGACTCGCGCGATATTTAATTAAAGTCCCACACCGCCTTTTTTCCTTACCCCCTCACTTCCTCTTTTTCTGTGTGCTCCTCCTCGCGCACGTTTTCTCATTCGGAACTTGCCTGCATGGTGCAAGTTTTTGGCGCAAGGAGGCTTCTCTGAGCGCTGCGAGCAAACTTTTATGCGAAAAGTGCTGATAGCTGGACCGCCTCCTCGTTCTAGGTGACGTCCGTGTTTATTAAGACACATTTATGACGAAAAATAACGCTCTGCCGGAGATCCAGTCGAGTATTCTCTGCGCTTGTCAAGTTTCGTAATAAAAGTTTTTTTTGCTTCCGTGCTTCTTCAGCCGGAAGTTTTTAATATTTCTCGCTTGATCACCTGATAGTCAAAATTATATTGTGTGAATATTTTAAATATTTAATAAATTTCTATTCAAATTTCATTGTATATTGTTTATATCGTAAATTATTGTTTCTTTTTTTATTTCTGATAATTTTTTATGAAAAAATATTAATCTGTTGGCATTGAACAAATATTGTAAGTTTTATTCTTACAACAGGAGATAATTTCTTTTATTAAATGAATAAAGTTTCAGAACTTTTTTTAGTATCATTCGTTCAGTATTAAAAGATCTATACAAAGATTATTGAAAATAAACATTTACGTTTATAACTGTCCATAATACCTAAATACCGACAAGAGACTGACATCCTCGATAACATAAAAAGCGCCACCTCATGCGTGTCGACAAAACGGCAGATTTGCGTTAATCCTCGATTAATTATACATTCGTCCCTGCCAAAAGCAATTTCAGACTTGGAAATTTCTCCGACTGCCGCGCGTCCTCCGCTGCACAGAAAACTTTTCCTCTATCAGTTTTGTCGCACTTTCTGTCCACACATTCATACGTAGAAGCGTAGGTATATATGGGTACGAACCCCAGAGCGTCAAAAACGCTTTCTCTCTCTCTCTCTCTCTCTCTCTCTCTCTCTCTCTCTCTCTCTCTCTCTCTCTCTCTCTCTCTCTATTTCGCTATCTCTTTCTCTCTCTCGCTCTATCTCTCTCTCTCTTGGTTCTCGTAGCATAATAGCGGGGGAGCGGTTCTCGAACCCTTTGCCGCGTGCATGCGGCACGGCCAAACTACCCCATTTCAATTAACGTTATAGTAGGTGACTTGTACCTCTTTCCACATGCCCGAGCAGTTAACGGTCGGCCGCTGTCGAGGCCAAGTCGGCTCATCGTATGCAGATGACACGTAGTCCGTCAAGCCAACCCGTACACCGGTCAGTGGACCCCTACGCTATATTCCCAATCGTTTATTACAGCTTTACAGACATGCAAAAGTGCGACTGCTCTCTCGTCCTCCTGTTTCGAATACGAATCTTCTTTCCCGATGAGTCTATCAAATATTCCTTTAAGGTACTTTTTGCACGCAGAAGAAATATTTTTTATTGATTTTCAGATCGGAAAATGTAAGAAAAAGGTAATGGAAACTTCATTTGTGAACTTTCATGCAAATTATGGCATAAAATTAAAAGTCGCAAACAATTAAAGAACTTTTGAGGCTGTTGACATTTTGTATTAGTTCTTTTACTTTAATTTGCATCTTTAAGGTCAAGTAATTTCTCCAAATCTGCAATGTTTTACAATTTCTAATGTAAATTTGAGTTTCTTATAAACATTCAAATATACTTTTAATTTTTCTTCTAAGTTCTTTGAGCAGAGCTATATAAGTATTTATTATTTAAATTAACAAAGTAAATCAAAATTTTTCGTAAACCCGTCGAAAGCCTTTATATTTGAAGTCGATTAACTTGTTTATTTTGACAATAATCCAATATGAAATGTTGTAAAGTCATAACTATTAATTCGCTATCAACAATCTATTTTTATTTCCGCGCAAGAAGTGCATTAGTCACTTATTTACATGCTTCATTTGACCCATTGTATTTAGTCTTCATTTTTTAAAGCATTTGCTATTTTAATGAATCCTTTTGATTTTGAATTATTGAGTTCTCTTAAAAGTATTAAAATATGAACATCAATTATGGCTGCGTTATTTAGCTATTTGATCCTGTATTATTAATGAGTTTTTTTTTAATCTATCAAAGTACGAACAGCAATTATGGCTACGTTATTTAGCTTGCCATAAACGTATAAAATTTCTATAATAAAAGAACCAATAAATCAAGACTTTGCTATGGGTGGCATAAAATTAAAGAGATGAAAAGGCTGCGGGTAATTTAATGCAAATGCAGGATAAAATGCCTTATCTAACTTTGATTAGAAAGTCATTTTAGAGTCTTAAGTTTCGAGACTTTCAGCTTCCACTCTTACGAATGAGTTTATGGGAAAAGAGAAAGAGAGAAAAAGAGAGACGTGGAGGACTAGGCGCCGCCACTCTTATAAGAGACTTTTAGTATTCCATACACGGCGTTAAGTGCCTGAAAGTTTGCCGGATCGCCAAGAAGATGAATAGTTAGCAGAGCAGCCGACGAGTCGCCCAACTTCCTTTCGCTCTGTCTCTACTTTCCCACAGTCGACTACCCTCGCGAAGCAACTCTTCTGTACCGTAATTGTCCCTCTTCCCCTCTCTCTTTCTCTCTCTTTCTGTCTCCGACGTTGTCACGCTTACACTTCCGCGGGTACTTCCTCCTTTTCTCGCGCTCTCTTCGTAAACTAGATCATTTACAAACTGTCAGCGGCACAGCGTGGCCTATTCCTCATTTTGCGCGTCTCTCTCTCTGTCTCTCTCGCTCTCTCTCTCTCTCTCTCTCTCTCTCTCTCTCTTGGTGCAAAGAGAGCGAGACAAGTCGCGCAGATTTCCGCCGCCGGGAAATCTTAATCTACCCTCGTGACACCACGAGAGAGGACTCGGCTCTTTCAACCGCTGCGGCTTCTCCCGATCTTGCGCGTGATTAAACCGACGAGCATGACAAGGTAATCGCGAAAATTTATTATCGAAATAGAGCGGCCATTTTAGCTTTTATTTTAACGTATATTACCAATTTTTTTAATAATAGAATATTCCATTGAAAAATTTTACTGAAGATTTAAACCTTCAGCTATAAGTACAGCAACATCTATATATACACTGAGAAAGAGGATTTCTTGCATTAAATGAATCATTTACTTGAACCCCCAAAACACTTTTGATTCACACCAAATGAAAGATTCATTAACAGTCATTAGAATGTTATAACAAGACCTCGCATTGTCGCATGAGCTCATTAAATGTACCATGTTTTACAATGTTGGTATAAATTCATAGTATACATACTGTATACATTGTGTTGGTCACTGCATTCATTGGATGATTTATTAGATAATGACTGGAACAAATACCTCCACAGTCATTAACAGATTGGTTTAAACGTGGCAATCACTCTCAGTGGAATCCTGTGATTACGAGCAAGTCGGTTGACCTGCATTTGTAATCATTAAATATCGTTGATAATGACTATAAGCTTGGTCTCCTCGAACATTTTCGTTTAGAACTGAATGTACCACACCACAAACGAATAATTAATTTTACGTTTTGTTTAAATTTTTTTAACCACCACTGTTATTTTAATTAGGTTGAGTAATACAACTACATCAATGATGAATTCACGTGTTAAGTTCGACATTTTCCGTGATTTCTCGCTCTTTGAAATTTTTACAGCTTGTTTCCGAATTCAGAACATCGCTACAGAATATTCGATGAGTACTCGACTTGATCGGTCGCATGCAAGTTACTTGTACTTTCTGTCCGTACATCGAGTACACATTGATTTCATATTTTAAATTAAACATTGTATTGCAAAACCATATAATTTGAATCTACTAAATGTACCGGTAAATATAGGCCTTCGATATACAGTTAATTCTTCAGAGACGGCGGGGGTGAATCTCCATACAGTTCGTAAGCACCCTCGATGAATTAGTGGGCAAGCGCAATTACCATTCCCCACAGCTGATTTGCATACCGTTCCAGGATAATTTCGTCGGTGCTTAGTCTAATCTTTCGAATGTAGTCGATGCTTAGAAAAGGCCCCGAGTGTCCTTTACGACTTCCTCGCGCCTGTATTCTCTTCTCCCTTATAGCTCCGCAAAAACTCCAGCCTGCGCCACCTTATCTAAGGGTGTTTCGCTGTCTCGCTCACTTTCTCTCTCACTTACTATGGGGATGTTATAATGTGCGTGGGTGCTTCGCTTTTTTATTATGAAAACATCGTAGAGAATTAAGTATCCGTTTTAATTTACTGCTTATTTTATAGCCCAATAACGGGTTTCGAGGAGCGTATTGTTTGAATTTAATTATTATTCAGTTGAATTTTATTGCACAAATCACTTAATATATTGCTCGTATAAAATAACGCATAAATTCTTTCAATGCAAAAAAGATATATGTATATATATATATATATATATATATATATATATATATATATATATATATATAACGTATATTATTTGTAATGCTTTACTTGATATCCCATATCTGTTTAACTACTAAATATTGTATAGATTTTGGTGAAACAAAATCTTGATAATATAACTTGATAACATGATATGAAACTAGCATCTTTTTCGATAATTTGTATCCTTTGATTGGCTGCTAGCTTTAGAGTTATCTTGATATCTTGCATTGCTTAGATGCTTATACTTTCACATTGTGATTACAATCATTGTTACGATCATCATCAGAATTCATTTCATCTGTTCTTAACATCAATAAAATGTGAAAACCGACATGCTAATTCTCCCTCTGTATTGTATGAGTTTAGCAAGCTGACAGTACACAGGCAGAATCCATTAGATGTGTGTCCGAGTGTCAAAATAATCCGCGTCGTCCGTAGCTGTCTCGTGTCCGTCAGCGTTGCCGCACGTATATAGGTATAATGTACGCGAGAGCCGAGCTGCTGCAGCCTCGTGATCGCTCGGCACCTCGGCGTCACGTCGCCTCGCGTCGATCGCCGATGCAGATTTCAATTGAGAGGCGCAGCAGGACTGCGCACGTCACCCCTGCCGAATAATCCGATGCACGGGGCGCATCGCAGGGAGATATGCCTCTACATATAACGCACCGCACCGCATCGCATCGCCCATGGCGACGTCTGCACCCCAAACCGACGGCGGCGGCTTCATTTTATTACCGGCCAAATCAATCGAAATACCCTTATTTTCAGATGCGTGTGTACGGAGCTATGATCGACTCGTCGCTTTGTTGTTGATGTACTCTTGCTGATTATTGCTTTTTAGAGCTGCTGCTTTCGATTGGATTTTTGCGGTGGAATTTATAGCAACGTGTACGGGCATTTTCGATGGACTTTTTCATATTATATTTTGTAGTGCATGAATATACTCAATTTTGGGTAGCCAGAATGTTCATTGAATTTAGTGAATCTTCGCTTTGATGGGGTTATAAGCAATTAAAAAGGAGAATTAATTTTCTTTTTCCTGTGGTTTCGATTTGGATACTTCGTTATCGAATTAATTGTTTTGATGAATGCAATAGCTGTATCGTTTGTGAATAACGAGTACAAAGATTTAGATACATTAAATGCACAAGCTCTTTTCTGTGTACAGTTTTGAAAAATATATTTTGAAGTATGTGAATTCATGCACTCACCTATCATTTTCTAGGTCCATAATTAAAGTCATGTTTAAAATTGTAAAAGATTGGATACAATTTATATTTACTATGACCAGCATAAAGAGTATAATATATTTGATTAAATTTCGTAAGAAAACATTGAAGATATATGTTATACCATAATCTTTATCAAAATTATATTCTTAATCCGCAGCTGGTAATCTATTATCGGCACAATAGTTATCTCGCTTACAAAGCAGCATTAATCTCGTAGTAGTAAAATTAATTTTCGTAATGAAGTATGTTGGGGAGTGGGGCGGGGCGGAGGTTGTATCAATTCGAATGGTACCCTTGGTAAATGAATGAAAAGCGGGTGGATGTAGACGGAGAGCGTGAAAAGGAGGGAATCCGCTGGGCTGGGCGCGCGGGCTGTCTGGCTGGCTGGCCGAAACGCCGCAGGGTGCTAGATCTAATGCCCGATTACTACGTGACCGGAGAGCCGAGTGCGAAGCTTCCTCATTTGCGGCGTTATCTAGCGGGCAATCTTAGCTGTGTCATTAGAAACAACCAGCGCCGGGGCCGGCGCCGCCCACCCCATGCCATTGCGAACGAGAGCTTTGTACACTTGAAAGCTGGCTGACGTGTACAAGGATTTTTACTTTCTGGGTCATGTTGCAGAGCTGATCTTTATTCATAATCCTCAAGTTAAATTATCAATAGTTTCTATTCTATTTTCACGTAATAAATTTACGATTGCTTTTCCTAACTACCAAAATAAACTCATATTTGGAATTTCAAGATTTTATGTTTCAAAATATTTACTGTCATAAGCACATCCCACTACTTCCGAAGAGATCATATTATTGTCATTTCTGGCCTGAAAATCATCAATTGCTTTCTGGTTTACGAAACGTACAAATAGAAATTTCAAACTAAAATAATATATGGCCTCCTAAACAAGGTAAAAATATACTTTTCCAATCGTACTTTGTCTGCTATGGTTGGCCATGCTTAATTTAGGTCGACTGAGCAAGTTTTCTTCTATCACAAATCTTGAAGTGATAAATTAAAGAGTAAAAGAATTTGTTTGATTGTTTTTCGTAAAATAATATTCAACGCATAAAGTACCTTAATCATTTACAAAAAACGGAATAAATAAAATCCTATAAGTTCAATGAGGCTTTGAAGATGAAAAAGGTTTATGTCAAACAGTCGTTGTTGTTAACATTACAAAACGAATTACCTGGATCTTGAAGAAACAGTGCAGAGCAGAGAGTACATGGTAGATCGAGGATTTGCACCCCGGCATGAAATTTCCACGGGGGAAGTAATTTAAAGACAGGGTAAAGGTAATTGCCACTTTAAGCACTCAAAGGAGTTGCCCTCTTGCGCCTTTTGGTATGGTGCGCAGGAGAGAACGTAAAGCTCCCCGCGACCGCAGCGTGTGCGTTTCGTTTGGCTGGTCCCGAGACGCGCGCTGCACAGAGTCGCGTGAACACACACAGGCCCGTATCAAGCGAAGATCACAGGCGCAGCAGCCACTTAAAGATATGCTAAAGATCCACGCCGCGCCGTTTTTTGTAATCAGCTTGCGACAGGGGTGGCAATCAGCTTTCTTCTCTTGTACCAGTCGCCAGTCTCACTTCGTTTTTGCCCGCCTGACGAGGACCAGACGCGGCGTCTTTCATCTCGCGTGCAGTGCGAGATGAAAATTAATTCCATTCACGGAATTGGCACTTTTTGACGCCGCGCGCCGCCATCCACGGCGAGGAAAGAGGAACCTACATGTTTGCACATGCTCTGAATACAAAATTATGACTACGGAATACTCGAATATTTGAAAAAGGACATTTTCAGGGAAGCTGCTTATCCGTATTATTAGTTTTCGCCTTAACGTGCTTTTACGTCAGAGTATTCTTACATCGAAGAATATTAAACGCATTTTACATATAGACGTGATTGTGTAGCCCGGTGGCGACTTTTGAAATTCTACTATCTTGGCGAATGAATTGAAGAGAAATTTCTTTATTGGATATACGATGCTATGACATTGGGAAGTTATATTTTAATATTATGAAGTTCTCTCTCTGGCTTTGAAAGTTTATAAAATAGCTTCTTATATAAGCCTCTCGTACAAATCTAATAGTTTACTGTTGCAGCCATAAGTTAAATTTTCATTTTAAGTAGTCACAGATGAGTTGAAACCGTGAAATTTATATATTGTACGCATTGTTAAAAAATTCTGCATCGTACGACTTTATTCAAAGACAAGAAAATGCCTCTTCATATAGTGGTTGCATAAACATGCATAATCCAGGTATCCCGCATCCTACGGCTACGTTATAGCATTTGCAATATTCTTGTACCGTGCGGTACGTCATCCAATAAATGAGATTATCTTTCATCTCGATACTGCGTTAAAGGTGTTTTGACGGCCGTGTAATCCCGCGTGCACATCGAGTTGAATGGCGCTCTAGTCTCCTCTCAGCAGCGTTGCCAATTTCGACGATGCGTTCGCTTTCTTTCTCTTTCTCTCTATCTTTTTTCTGCAAGATCTCGAGTGGAGGGAAGAAGCCGGACTTAGCCCTACGTCTTTTTGACACCGCGACCCGAGAATGACAGCGTCGACGTCGTCGTCGTCCCACCACCAGGCTTGTGATCCCCTTTTGATTATGTTACGAGTACAGTATCTAATAAAAAGCCCGGGGCCAGAGCGCCCCTAGCTTGCGGAGCTTCGCTTTATTGAACTCGCTGAGATTTTCGCTTTCGTCCGCTTTGTGTTTCATGTTCCTTTCATTTTTTCGGATCCTTTACCTCTTATGACGTATGATAATGGCTTAGACTTAATGAATGTCTGCAAGTTATATGGCTTATTACGGTGTATCTGCTATTCTACCATTGTTGTAGATGTCCTCTTGAGGGCTACGGATTCTGATTATTGTGACTTTGGCACTTAATATATATTAAAATATGACTAAAAGAAGTGAAGCATCTTCAAATTCGATATGATTGGCTGCTTAATAAAGGCGTGGAATATTATTTATAAATTGTTTATAAATTGTAGTACTATTATTATATACATGTTTATTAAAAATATATAACTACATCTTTTTGCATTTTTCTATTTTATCAATTTTGAAATTACAACAGATTTCGAAATAGAAAAGTCTTTTTTTGTTAATAAAAGCAATGAACACAAACAAAATAAGCCTTTGACGCGTAAAATTTAAAACAGTACTATAAAATGAAAATATTTTTATAAGAATTTATAGACGTTATATCGCAAGGTAACCGAATCTATGGAAATTATTGCTAAAAAATTGATAACTACAGTTCGTTCAAAAATAAAAATCGACATCTCCCACCCTTGCACCCTATAACACAATCACACGGGAGTGAACTTTTCAATGCCCATAGGGAGAACTTACCTGTCAAATCATATTTTGAAAAGCCCAGCGCGCCTGATCGAGGTGCACGTAGACTGACAGACACCGCACGCATGTATAGGTTATTCGTATACGCTCGTGTAAATATGTATATATACATAGAGAAAGGAATGGGGGGAGAGAGAGAGAGAGAGAGAGAGAGAGAGAGAATTCGCGGGGCTCGTGTTATCTGTAGTGATTGCCGGTTGCGCGTAGTGAGCGATGCTCTCGGGCCCTAATAGATTCATTAAGGGGTATATAGCCTGTCGCTTCCACCCCTACAACGACTAGTGTTCTCTCTCCCTCTCTCTCCCTCTCTCTCTCTCTCTCTCTCTCTCTTGCCACCCCGCGTGCAGTGCACGCTGGCGAGAAACGCCGATATCTCGCAAATCTAATTAGCGATCGGTAAGCAATATACACTCGAAGCCCCGACTGGCCAGTCGCCAGACTCGCAACAGAGTCGTCAACCTCGCTACGCCACTGTCCGTCGCGTCGCAAGCTTTGCGCGATAGTTTTACAAGCTTGTAGATAGCGAGCGTGCGGACTTCCCAGATACAAACAGTGCGCGTCTCGTAAGCTTCGTGAGATGCTTTGCGTTATGTAGCAGTGCGGATAGTTGCTGTAGTGTTATGTTACTTTTTCAAAGTTTGCAGTACCGTTTCTTATGTCCTACGTTGTATGTAAGTTTAATATATTTTACTTGATTATAGATCAATGCAATTAAGGAGGATCACTATACATTAAGAAGGTAAAATCGATAGGTATTTTTGGCCATTTTTCCTTGAAAATAGTTACATTCGCAAAAAATTGCAAAAACCTCAAAATTCTTTGAAGGTCTTTTTGAAAACCTTTACGAACAGTTCCTATAAACAGAAAAATCACCAAAGAATACTTGTCAGTTTTATACGTCCAAGGTGGTGTAATGTAATCAACTGTCTATTTTATAAATTAGCCAGGAATTATTAAAAAAGATATCTGCATTATATATGAGTGCATATATGTTATTGAAAGATTGAAACGTATCAAACGCTGAATTGGTCGATCAATAAATTAAAATCAATATTGAAAGATAGTATGAAAGTATAGTGTGCACTCAAAATTATTAAAATTTAAAAATTATTACAATATTCTTATAATCATATTATCAAATATTATTTATATCGAATGATTGATTAAAAATTAATTCAGAAAATGTTTAATGAAATGGCTCAATAAAACCGTTATTGGTGTATGCGATTGCTTGAATCTCTTTATCCACTACGCATAAAATACGTATATAAAGAAGGTTTTAATTTAGGTTCCTCGTAAAATCTCACATTTTCACATAAAAGAAGAGAAGGGGGAAGGGAGAAGATCAAATATATATGTAGAGATGGCGAGTTGCCGTAGTGACGTACATAATAGTGAGTAGCGCTTTTGTTCGCGCGTGTGCGCGGTAGAGAAGTCAAGATACCGGCGCGTGGCCCTCTTCGGTAATCATTTTTCCAGAAAGTTCCTTTAGTCCTTGGTATTCTACTTGGCCTGTCGCGCTGTCACGAGCAGGACTCAATGGTTTATGGCGGGGTCGAGCTCTCGCCGCCCACCTCGCTTCTTTCCAGACAAAACCCTTTCCACTGCACTAAGGAGGAGCCCGAAACTCCCAAGCCGTTAAGGGAGAACGTAATGCGCCACCCCATTATCTTCAGTCCCCATAGTTTCTGCTGCACAATCTGTACTCTTTTGTATCGCTATCAATTTTAAGTCTTTTTTCTGTTTTACTATTTATTTTCATATTCTGAAATAACATTTTTCTCATAAAAAATATGTATAGTTAAATTTCATTAGAAAAAAAAAATTAAATATAAATTTAACAATAGAACCGTGATTAACCAAATTCAGCACTATAATTCAGCTTAATCACGGAAGTGGAAAGAACATTTTCGCGAGAAAGATGAAAGACTTAAAAGTTAGAAGTGTTTCCGCAAGCTGAGAGAAAGAAGCAAAGAGCGACGACTATTACGGTAATGCCCGAGTGGCAAGGGAAGTGATTTCCGTGGCACCGTTTTACAGCAATTTCTTTGCGTATGGCTCGACAGCGCCTGGGCTGCTATTGTGTCGAGTCACGAGTGGACCAGCAGCTCTCAGCAACGACCTCGCTCAGAGAGAGCGATTATGAAAATTTTCCTGCATTTTGATTTTTCGCGCTCCGGAACTCGCAGCTTTTCCCGCCTGATTGTTCTCAAACACTCTTTCCGCGCGAACTAGCAGTTTCTTTCAAAATACAGTTTCCTTTGTTTCCTCTGAACGTCCGTATTCGCGCACTCCGCTCGTATAAGATTCAGAGTAATAGTAACTTTGATTTTTATGCTTTCTACTTTCAGATCCCTCGGCTTCTGGCTCTTCGTGCGAGGATGAGGAAATTACCGGTAGACTCTCGAGCGCCAGGAAGCGAAAAAACACCGTTTACAGTACTGCTTCAGCCAATCGAAATTCTAGCGTACAAGGTAATGTTCATAATTCTATTTTTACCATCACCTTACTCAATGGCTGTTGTGGAAGAAAATTTCGATCGTAGTAAGGTTTCACTATGAGAATTGGTATTCTTTTGTGAATGCACAATGCATTAGTTATTTCGGCTAATTTGAAACATAGAATTCAATTTCATTCAATTTAATTCAACGATTGTTTCATCGATGTTTTGTATATAAATATTATTTTTTCCGCTTGTACTTAGTTGAAAACTCTGTATTATCAAAATTGCATCATTGGCGGTAAGAACTTTTCCTTCTTATCTATATCATTCGTATAAAATGTATTATCGCTAAACATTGCATTTCTTCTGGAACCTGACGCGAAATACCGCGAAAGCTGAACTCGACGACTCGTAATCCCTGAAAAATCTTATCTCCAGAAAATCGGGCGAAAACCTTGCGATCATTTAGTCACCTCATGAGTAATAACTCGGCCAGCTAGTATTCCACGAAAAAAGGCCAGAGCTCGCGCCTATGTGCGGCGCCGCGATTCCCAGTATCAATTCTGACGACATCGTTGCTCAATTTGTTCTGACACGCTCTGTTGTTATACGGTTCTGCGCGCGTCACACAGAGCGCGAGCGAAGAGCGCCAGCAGCAGCTAGCAGCGAGTCAGCAGCAGCGGAAGCAGCGGAAGCAGCAACAGCAGCAACAGCAGCATCTGTCCTCGGCAACAGTAGCAGCAACGTCGTCGTCGGCGGCGGTGGCGGTGGCGTTGTCGGCAGCAACAGCGGCCTCGTCGTAGACTGCGTCGCCCTGGTGCACCTCGAGTCGGAGCACTCGGCGAGCGACAGTCTGCCCTCGCGGCATCCCTCGCCCTACTACTACGGCGACCTGTTCAAGGTGTCGGCCGGCACGCAGAGCGTCGACACTCGACACCACCATTATCATCGTCATCATCATCATCATCATCATCAGCAGCAGCAGCAGCAGCAGCAACAGCAGCAGCAGCAGCAGCAGCAGCAGCAGCAGCAGCATCAGCAGCATCAGCAGCTGCTGTTCCCGCCGTGTCGCACCCAGCCGAGCGGCGGCAAGTACCGGAAGAGCGCGAGCCTCGACGTGCCGGCCGAGCGCACGCGCAGCCTCGGCATCATACCCAAGAGGAGCTCGCTGAGCGAGGATCGCGACGATGCAGCTGGCCCGGAGAGGCAGCCTGCCGAGCGGCTGAGCAGCCCCGCCCAGGGCGAGGATGCAGCGGCAGCAGCGTTGGCAGCTGTCGAGGCGCAGCCAGACGCCGAGATTCTCTCCAGGTGCATCATCACTGAATGGGACTACACGCTCATGCCGGCTCATCGACTGCTCAGTCACGACCTGCCAGCCACGACGACATCGACGGTCTGCACGTGCCTTGCCTCCGCCGAGGAGGACGAGCTAGAGACGCCGCCGCCCCCAGCGCCGCAGCTGCCTGCCCTAGCCGCCGCCACCGCCGCCGCCGCCGCTATAAGGCCGCCCTCTGCCCGGCACAAGGTGACTAATCAACCACCCCCGCCCCACCCCGCCCTCCGCAAAACGCATGCTAGATATAGCTCTACCCAACCGCCTCTTGTATACTATGCTGGCAACGCTTCGAATTTTAACTCTGTTTTCTCGGGTTTTTATAACCGATGCTCTTCGATTGCTTTGTTCATGTTGTTGTACTTTCTGCCCAGGTTTTGTACTTATTATCGTCTTTTAATTAGATTTTTTCGTTTTTTACCCTATACGCTCGTTTTGTTTTTAAGGTATTTTCGCTTTTTTCAAATTCAGGTGTGTTTGGTTCAATGTCTGTGCTAATTCAGAAATTCTTTCATTATTATTCATTTTAATAAAAAATATGTTTGTTCAACACGGATATTTTCCAATTACGATTATGATTTTATCCTTATTGATTAACGGAATGCGAATGTATTGAACAGTCAGATTGTTATGTATTACTTTGAAATATATTTTTAATAAAATGGGTTAAACCTAGTAAATTAAAATAAATATAGATATTTATTCCAATCTTCTGTAGAATTATATTATAAATCATTTACTTCAAACAAACATAAATGTTGTTTTCGAAAATAGGATGTATTTCATTGAAAAAAAAAAAAACTTTTCAGTTATTTGTTTTACATAAATGAAAAGAGTATTGAAATAGTTATTTTATTAATGTTTTTTTTGGTATACAAAATTATATGTGTAAATAATTGTCTGTAGCGATGATTATTTGAATAAATTTGAAAAAGTTTTTTAGAGTGTAACAGTTGTATGTAGTAATATTTTATATTAATATTAATGTTAGTGCTATTATTAAAGTATATAAATAAAAAATTTTAATAACAGTTTAGTTATGAAATTAACTATTTGCAAATTATCTTACGACATTAACAATGCAATAATTTATTGTAAAAGGTGCGAAAGTTGAGACGTTCACGAAGAGTAGAGCCCCATCCGATACTGATCGAGGATCGCGATAACGAGGCTGAGCTCGAAGACGAAGGTGACGAGGAGTACGAAGACGAGGAGGAGGAAGACGAAGAGATGGCCCGACAGCGGCAGATCTACGAGACAGCATTCGACTGCAAGGTCAGTAGATCGGACGACGATCTGGATGATCTTGATCGAATGACGAATCATCCTCTTTTAATCTCTCAAGTGAGTACATTTCATCTCGACAAAACCTATTTTTTTCTTTTTTTTCGATCCGGGTTTATGCATCACTATAGTGTAAGTAGTCTCTTTGTAGACTTTTTTAGTAATTTTTAAAGAGCAATTAGCTTTCAATTAAAAAGTTATGTCAGACTATGTCACTGGCTATATTTGAAGCAATAAGTGTTCTACAATTTGATTGTTAAAGTTGGAGATTTTGAAAATTTAATAATCAAAATTCATGCCATCGTACACGAATACACACAACATATAATTGACTTTGAATCGAACCCTGGAGTGACATAAAAAACTAACCCGTTTTCCAGATGAGAAACGGTTCGACGGCACCGCTATCGCGAGCGAGCTCGTCAACCGAGTCGTCGAAGCAATCGCAGCAGACTCTGCACCAGACGACACACCAGCCTTCGAAGGACCACCGACGCAAGGTGGTCGTACTCCGCCCAAAGGCCCTGATTCCGAGCCGACAGAGCCAGCAGTCGCTACAAGCGTTGCAGCAGCCCCATCAGCCCCAGCAGCAGCATTCCGACAATATATCCAGTCTCTCGCAAGACATCGAATCCCTCCAGATCAACTCGAACGACGAGAAGAGTGGCTCGCCGCGCATGGGCGGTAGGGGTTACACGCCCTCGCCGCCGTCGACGGCCCCGCTGCCGACCAAGTTCCACGCCGGCCACAACCGCGAGCAGCTACTGCTCAACATCCGCAGCGCGCCGAACCTGCCCAGCCAGCAGCAGCAGGAGCAGCAGCAGCGGCTGAAGGACATGCGGCTGCCCGTCAAGTCGAGCCTCCGGCCCAAGGAGAGCTCGCCCCAGAGCAGCGAGAACAGCATCCTCGAGATCAAGGGCCGGCCCAAGAGCTTCGTCCTCGAGTCCAAGGAGCTGATCCTCGAGTTCAAGGGCAGGCCGCTGGAGGCCTCGCCAGCCCAGCAGCAGCAGCAGCAGCAGCAGCAGCAGCAGCAGCAGCAGCAGCAGCAGCAGCAACAACGGCCCAGGCCGCGCAGCCTCATCCGCGAGAGCAAGCCCATAATGGAGTTCAAGGGCAGGCCCCACGAGGCCGAGTCGGCAGCCGAGGCGGCAAGGGCGCGCCGCGAGCAGCAGGCCAGCCTGCTCGAGTTCAAGCTGCGGACCAGCCGGCGCCGGCCCGGCTACTCGAGCACCGAGAGCATGGCCACCAGCAGCAGCGGCGGCAGCATGGAGTCACTGCGCAGCAGCACCAGCGAGGGCAACCGCTCGACCAGCAGCAGCGAGAGCCGGCACAGCACGAGCCTCAGCTCCCACAGCTCCGACAGCGGCAGCGCCAACTGCTTCCACCACCACCACCACCACCACCACCACCACCAGCAGCAGCAGCAGCAGCAGCAGCAGCAGCAGTCCAGCCTCTCGAGCTTCCTCGCGCACCACGCCACCAAGCTCCACATACTCTCGCCCATCAGCGACAAGTCCTCGCAGGAACCGGCCAGCGAGACCTCGGACAACAACCGCAACAACAACTCGCAGAAGGCCTCGCCCGAGGAGCTGAACCCCAGCGAGGCCGCGCAGAACTCGACGACCAATGCCACCACGCCGACGGACACGTCCTTCAAGAAGCGCCGCACGCCCCAGAACAAGAATCTCATCAACTTGGCGCTGCAGTCCTCGTCCTCGGGCGACGCCGAGATCCAGGGCTCGGACAGCGGCATCTCGATAGAGTCGCGCGCCGGCATCAAGTGCAACAAGCCCTTCAGCCTGCAGCCGCTCAAGCCGCCCCTGCAGCTGCTGCAGCAGCCGCAGCTCGACAACATCAACCAGATGCTGGACAACGAGCAGGAGCTCTCGGACCTGCCCTTCGACATGCCCAAGCTGCGCAGGCGCCGGCTGCTCATGCAGCAGGACGCGACCACGTCCGGCAGCGCGACCAGCGTCGACCTCAAGGATCTGCCCTTCGACATGCCCAAGCTGAGGCGCCGGCTCCGGTGCACCCAGAGCACCGAGTCCAGCGCCTCGCAGGCCTCCTCCAGCCTCTCGGTCAGAGACCTAGAGCCTCCTCCGCTTTTCGGTGAGTTATCCTCGCCTTGGCATTTCAGCCAATTCTACAACTAGAATAAACCAAGGCTTTATCTTATTAGTAAATAGTCAAAGTAGTAAACATTTTCAAGATTTCATCATTTTTACTGGATATTATATTGGCTTATAATATTAACTTTTTTCTAGCAAAAGAAAATCGATTTATCCATTACAGGCGGTTGCTTTACGGCATCTTGCTTCTTTTAATCAAGTGTCTACTCATTAAAGTCATAAAGACACCACATTTTCGGTCACCTAGGGGTAAACTAGAAGGGGTGTCGCAATTCGACGTTGAGGCGTTATCAAGCTGCCAGACAGCTTGTAAAGGCATTAAGTGTCGTTACTTCACGTACTATCTTTTCATCAACATTTCTTCATAGAAAATATATTCTAATAAGAATAGTATACTTTTTAGTATTTCTGCAATCTTTTTCTACGGTCGATATTTTACTTAACGGATAATCTTTTAATATAGCAATAACATACGACTGATATATCTGTACTAAACAAAATAAATCATCCACAAATGTCAATGAATTAAAAGGTACGGGTTAAATATTTATATTAATAATTGCTCTTATCACTGCTGAATCACAGCAGTTAGCGTAGACTCTTGGGCACCTATGAAATTCGCTCGAATTTTTTCAGCAGTGCTGAAAACTTTTTAATTCTGCAGAAGTGCTCGTCCGCGATAGCGCCGCCATCTATACCCGCGCACCATTGTCACGAGTGCCATTTGCATCGAAAATCTCGGCGCGCATATGTTTGTAAGATCTATATAAAGCACTCGTCGAAATAAAAATTCCTATCAAATCCCGCGCTTCCCCGAATCCAAATCATCAACGGCAACTGCCAACTGTTATTTCGATGTTCTTTCGCTCGTGCAATTGACACGTTTACAACGTTTGCAGGCGGCCTGGCGTACATATAACAGTTCGTCGCCCCTTCATGCGCTCGAGGTGGCTCTAATGCGAGCTCGCGTCGCGACGCGTGCACATACACACGCGCACACACGCAGGGACGCGGCTAGACGATCGCCTCTCTGCTCCGGAACCGTAAACATCGCTACGCATATACTCGCGCGCAGGTGTGAGGCGACTCGTCGTCGCGAGCTTCGTTATATTTTATGAAGTTACTCGGGAACGACGTGCCGCGCTGCTGCTCTCGGTAAACGGCTTTGATGGCTGATGACGCGCGCCGCTAACGCGTACGGCAACTTTCTCATTGTTTAATGACATGTAAAAGGACTTGTTTAGCTTTGTCATTAATAGACGCTGGATATTTATGCGATCTTTGCATTCGTGGAAGTTAACTCATTAGATAGATAGTTGATTATAGTGGATTATTATTAGTTAGACTAGCATCTGCAATAATTTTACACCTAGCGCGGTGTTATTCTTCAATTAAGAAAATTGCATATTTTCTTGTCTATAGTAGGTACATATTAATGAGCCACTTTAATTTCACGGCTCTCTATCGTCTTAATGACACAGCAATCCATGCACCTCCGAGGAAGAACCTACAAACAAAGCTGCGGTAAAAGAAAATATTAAAGCTTTCCCTCTCCCTCCGTACAAAGTGATCGATAGCCACGCAGTAATTTCGATTAGCAAATGACCATTTGAAGGGTCATGTGAAATGGACGACCGACCGGGAGAAGAGGTGAAAGAAAGCGACTCGCCCCGTAATCAGAAACAGATTTCTGAAAGAATCCCACACCTTTTTTCCGCTTCTTCTTTTTCCGTGAAAGCTCAGCGCGATTGGTTCCTCGGAGCTTAAACTTGCCAGACTGCGTGATCGATCGGGTCCATGCGTCTTTTCTCCTCGTGATCGCCGGTCCACACGCATTTCATTAGCTCACGAGAGAATAGTCGATCATCTTACGAGCTTTACGAAATGGGTAGAGGAAAAAAAAGTTAATCGATGAAAGCCGCTGCTAATTGAAATCGATTGGAAGTTAGTTTTTCTTTTTCGTGTAATCTGTTCAGCTAAAAGAAGCTTTATCAAAGCATTCTTTCATTCAATTTTGATTAACATCCCATGTTAAATATATGTTAAGTATGTGTACTATTGTGGTAAATTAAAAACATACTTTGCTCATTATTTGTAAAAAGAATATAAAGACAAAAATACTTTTGTTCATACGTGATGTATTACAAAGCCATAGGCTTTAGAAAAAAAAGAGCAACTCTCAGTCAAGGCAGGGATAGTTTTGTTTTATCTCGGAAGCGGCAGTGGAATTTAGGAATCCCGCATTGTAGTCCGACGGACAAAGGCAGAGACAGCGCCTCGCGCGCTGCTTTTTCGTTCGGAATGAAAGAAAGAGCGCCAGAAACAGAGAAAAGCGCGCGACGCGAGGGCGTCGGATTCACCTCCCTCCCGACGTTTGTTGGTCCGCGCCTGTACATTAATACTTGCCGGTTCTCGTTTCGCGCTCGGAGTACGAGCGCGCTGTATCGCGCCCAACGACCGTATTAGGAATATTGGAAATATTACGCCCCACTTGCGAGGTCCTCGACTCTTCGCCCCCGCCGGGAAGCAATTGCTTTTTCAATCATCCACGATTTCGAGGCTCCGCGGAGGAGAGACGCCCTGTCGATCAAGTATGCGCGAAAAGCGAGCCGCCGAGTTTCGTCGTGTCAGTGGCGATGCGAAAATATGGTTTCTCTTTCCTTAATTTACATGTATTTCGCGAGTTTCTCGTCACGTTGTATAATAATCACAATCTGTTTGTATTAACAATTTTTGTTTTATAAAACCACTTGATTAGATTAGAATAACCTTGACTTTATCAGTGAAATTGACCATTAGTGTTTTTTATCGTAATGAAATGTTGAGATTTATTTTGACGATGTAATCAAGGGTTATAACCTGAAGAATTCGAGATAAATAACGCCGAGAAAAGAATTGCGCCGTCTAATCTTTTTTGCGTCGCCAAATTAACGGCCGAGGGTGGAAAAGTCATAACCTGAGACTTTCCGAACCGCGTGCTATCTTGCACGGGCCATTTAATGTTCGAAAATTATCGCGCACAGATTTCGTCAGAACTGCCTGAGAATGTACAAGGAAAAAAGGAAGGGTCGCTCCGTCTTCGTATCTTACCTCTTTCACTTCGCTGAACTAACCTGAAAAAAGATGTCGCAAGGCCGCTAATCGATCTATACAGTCTTCCTTTTCTTACGTTATCTTAGTACACAATGACTACACTATTAAACTCACGCTCGTCATTAAATCTTTTTGTGAATTTTAGTTTTTTCTCGCAAGCTATTTTTATATCAATGAAGATCAATCTCAACAAAATTTGTATTTACAAAATTAATTAATAATCTTGATAACTGGCACAATGCGTATTTAAAATTTAATATACAATTCAAGTGAAAGTCAAGGAGACATAATTCCTTTAGAAAGCTATGACGCATACACTTCTACATCATTGATCGAATATTGTATATATATATATAATAGGGATCACATAATAATATTGAAAACGCAATGAAATAAAAGAAGACAATTCTTAGATTAGAATTAATATATAGATTATAATAATTATTAAATTAATTAAAAACATTTAATGTCCATCCAGTAAATAAAACCTCTTCTTTAAAAAACTTTTAAATATTTCTAAGCAGCATTTGAAAATTAGCTTTAGAAACAAATTGTTGAACAGAAACATACTTTTACTTTTAATTACAAGGATCACAAAAAATGTCGTTGCCATGACAAAAATTTCTTTCGCTCGAATCATTTCAGTGTAATGTGCTTTTAGTATAAGCCGAAGGTCTTACGTACGAGTACTTTGATCCTGGAGTCTCGTTGAATAGAGAAGGCACGCGTGCGCCATCTTCTGTTCCCTCTTTTCAAGCTTTGTAGCTTTTCTTCGAGTACGAGACAAGTCGAATGTGCGGTGGCGAGGATCTTGACTCCCTCACTCTCTCTTTCTTTCTGCCTTCTTACTTTAGAAAATCGCAATTCCAAGCGGAAGATAGCAGCGTGCGCACGCGGCGGTGTACCCTCCGTCTTTTATGCGTGCTCGCTCTTCACTCCAAGCGTGTATGACGCTGAGGCGGAAATGTTCTTTTCATCGTCGGCTCGTTAAAATGTCTTATATAAATTTTTAACGAGATCGAACATTAATTCGCTATTTCACTTTATGAGTCTGTAAAAGGAAGTTTTTATGAAAAGTACACGAATTTTCGCTTTTATCAATAATGCGTAAGGATCATTCTTTTATGTAAACTCCGTAGCAAATTTTGAAATTTTAAGTATCAAATTTTTTCAAATGTTGATCTTTTTCTCATGTCAATTATATAAATTATTTATATAAACTATCTTACTAAAGAAATATTTACTGACACTGAGTTTACTAAAAAGGCATAGCGCGCTTCTTACACATAAGAATTATACACTTAATTATTCTACACAATTTAGCATTGGTCAAATTATATACAGGTATACTTGACCAATGCTATATTGTGCACAATAATTACGTGTATAATTCTTATGTGTAAGAAACGCACTATGCCACTAAAAAGAAGAAAAACAAACTGTAATAAAGTCAAAGTGACGTCTGCAATTGTCTTATACCAGCTAAGTTAAAATATTTCTATTGAATACATTAAGTTTGACCATTGCAGTTTAGATTATACAAAAGTCATTCAGCAGTGGCACAAATTTGCATTTTTTATATTTTTTATAAATACAAAACTCATTTTTTAATTAAAAAACAGAATAGTATTCAAAGAAAAGTTTTAAAAATTACAAGCAAAGTAAAGTAGAAAAGAGAGATGTTTAATTAATATTTATTTGAGTCAGTTCTTTGAAAACTTAGCAAACTTTATATTTTGCTTCTAAGTTCACGTCATATGGCGTCTCCTGATTTTATCAAAGTGCAGCATAAAATTTCCAGATAAGATATTTGTAGGATATGACACACACAAGAGCCCTTGCGTATATGAGAGGACAAAAGAAAGCGAGGAAAGAAAGAAGGGCGAAGAGCGCGCGATGCCTCGTCTATCCTTAATCCGCGAACAATTTGGTCAGCTCGCACGTCAGAGGCCCTGGATAGGCAGTCGCATACGCACACAACACATCCGCCGAAAACGCCCCATATTATTGCGAAGCACTCGCATACTTCATATTTCATGAGATCGGCCGGACGCCGAGTGCCAGGCTCATCGTCCTAATATAATGCGCGCATCAGCCATTCCGCGCAGGTCCTTTAGTGTTTGTAGCCGGCTGCTGATGCGCGCGGTTCCTCCGCCGCGCGTATCTATACACACATGTACATGTGCTTGTTCATGTATGTACGCGTGGGGGAGGAGAGGAGTGCGAGCGTCCGGGGGCGCCGATGTAACATCTGCTCGGAGCGATCCTTAAGCTCGTTGCCGCATTTGCGGCCCCGCCACCCCCTCTCTACCCTATGTACATATATATACGTGTCCGCGCGCGCGTCGATTCGCTTTTTGTTTTGGCGTGCGCGCGGGGGTTGGAAGAGACAGAGCGTGGAACGATCACCAGCAGCTCTCCGCTCGATGCGGATGACGGCATTAACGCGGAATTCCTCGGATCGATGAGAGAAAGGTGCAGCTTGCTTTTGGGGGTAGCTGCGGAGGGTGAAGCGCCCGAGTCCGCTGTGTGCTCTTTGATCTCTCTCTCTCTCTCTCTCTCTCTGGTGTTCCTTCATATCTTTGTTCCTTTTGCGCCTCGTCGTATGAACGACCGGCCTGCCTGCCTGCCGCCCTTTGTGTTTTCGAAATATTATTGGGCGTTCATCTTCTGTTTGACTTCAATTTTCGAAGGTTTTTTCTAGAAGGTCACAGTTTTAGATTAATAATACCGTTCTTTGGAATAACGGTAATGTAACAAATATTATGGAAAAGCAAGAGCTTCGTGCTATCAGTAGAAAAGAGTTATACAGTCCAGACAGTCTTACAGTATGGACACCCACAAGCTTTAGGGCTTCACCGCTAGATTGCATCACTTCAAAAATCTCGATCAGATACATGTTTTAGTTCTATCAAAGATATTCTAGACTTCTTACTTTAAATTCAATGTTCAAGCTATCTAGCAATTTAGTATTTTCTTGAAGTGTCTATTGGGATCGGAACTGCATCTATATAATGGATATACTAGCCGTGTAAAAACAATTGAAGTAGCCTTCTTTTACAGCTTCAAATATTGGGGTTATTTGACGCTGGCTAGTGGCTATAGCTATCGAGCCTTCACTGACAGCTTACGAAGCTCACCGCTAGAGAGGAGTTCCGATCCCAATACGCCAATATGTACGCAAAATATACTAAATCGATACGCGAAAGTTGAAAATGGTATGCGAACTATGGAAAATACATACACCCACTAGAAACGAAAAAGTGCGTGGAGCAACCTAGATATACTATTAAGTTTAAGGTTTATTGGGAGTTTAAAGTTGCAGTGAGACACTAGTGTCGCGCTAGTGGGCATCAAGTGAACTACGTCAATGGCCGGTCAGAATATACATTTTACATTGGATTTATATGGGAGAATTATTTCTAAATAAAAATAAAAGAATTTTATATGAAAATAAGTGTTGTTGCTACGACTCGAGACTGCATGCTATTGAAGAACGATAATCAAATCCTCCAGAACTATGGTAAAATGTCTTAATGTCATTATTTTTGGATTAATTCACGCGTAGTGGAGGCGCGACTTTTAAAATTCAGGCGTTTTGCCTGTTCTTTTCGCTCAGAAATATAGTTTATGATCTTTCAATATTCCGCTGAACCATGGTGCTGCATTTGTGAGTTTTCATAATGTTTACAATTGAAGCGATAACCATTATTTTAAGAGGACAAACTTTTATTTTAATAAAAACTTATGACTTCCATATAAACCCTATGTAAAATGTATATTTCGACCGGCCATATGGGCTAGTCGACAGCGGCGCCACTGTCCCGTGGTGGTCGTTTTCTCTGTCAATAGGATAACAGAGGATCTCTCAGGCATGGTGGTGGACTGCTCATTGGTTGGAATGGTGTTAATTTTGAAAGTATAAAAGAATACCATTTCTTTAGGTTGAAGAATATTGGTTCCGGGAGTACGTCTTCGTCGTTCGCGTCTATAGGCAAGATTCACAAGTCTATGTTACTTTCATATGAGCATATTAGGTACTTTTTTAATATAATTAAATAGTTAGGTCAAGTAAAAAAGTATTTGTATATTTAAAAATAAATAAAAATAATCTTTCTATTTTTTATAATCACTTTTTATTTCTTTCATTTATATTGAAGTAGGCGTATAAATAAATAAATAAATAAATAAATAAATAAATAAATAAATAAATAAATAAATAAATAAATAAATAAATAAATGAATGAATGAATGAATGAATGAATGAATGAATGAATGAATGAATGAATGAATGAATGAATGAATGAATGAATGAATGAATGAATGAATGAATGAATGAATGAATGAATGAATGAATGAATGAATGAATGAATGAATGAATGAATGAATGAATGAATGAATGAATGAATGAATGAATGAATGAATGAATGAATGAATGAATGAATGAATGAATGAATGAATGAATGAATGAATGAATGAATGAATGAATGAATGAATGAATGAATGAATGAATGAATGAATGAATGAATGAATGAATGAATGAATGAATGAATGAATGAATGAATGAATGAATGAATGAATGAATGAATGAATGAATGAATGAATGAATGAATGAATGAATGAATGAATGAATGAATGAATGAATGAATGAATGAATGAATGAATGAATGAATGAATGAATGAATGAATGAATGAATGAATGAATGAATGAATGAATGAATGAATGAATGAATGAATGAATGAATGAATGAATGAATGAATGAATGAATGAATGAATGAATGAATGAATGAATGAATGAATGAATGAATGAATGAATGAATGAATGAATGAATGAATGAATGAATGAATGAATGAATGAATGAATGAATGAATGAATGAATGAATGAATGAATGAATGAATGAATGAATGAATGAATGAATGAATGAATGAATGAATGAATGAATGAATAAATAAATGATAAAAGGTCTATATATAGCGTCATAGTAAATACAATACACGATTATTCATTATCGTATTCTTCACCTGGCAAAGAAGACGAAGGAAATGCCACATAAACAATGTCAGGGAGTTCTGTATTCGTTTTCATCGCGCGCTGTGGCGGCAATAAATACTAATCAGGCTGTCTCGAAATCGAAGATTCCGCAGCGGATGCGCGGGGAAAGCAAGAGCACCCGGGCCACGTGTCTCGCTTGTCCTCCAGTGGGGTGGCAATGCGTTGTCATTTCCCGCGAAATTAAAAGTCCCGTCTTTTTGTCCGTAGCGGCAACGTGACTGAGACGAGAATTTCCTTTCTCCTCTTCTCGCACGGCCGTGAGGCTCTGCTCCCGGTGCGCGTGCGAAACATTTCCCAGGGGACTTTTCTCTCCAAATTTCGCGAGAGCGCGCGACCGCAACCTTTCTCGGCTTTTCACCCTGACGAGTATGCGAGCGGTGATGTCTCTTAGATTCGGATGGATGTGCGACTCGCTGTCTCGCTTTCTTTCACTCTCTCTCTGATTTACGGGCGTAAAATTTTGTATTGTACTGTCAGATTTTGGATGTTTACGTCAGTAAAATTTTCAGAGACACGTTTTTTTAGATTTTTGTAAAAATCATTAATCCTTTAACCAAGTGATAACCATGATGAAAATAGTAATGTTTTAAAATTAATTATCTTAAAAGTGATTTGTAATTTTAGAATCGATACATTAAATTCCAATATATGTATAAGGTAACCTGCACTGTTATTCAAAAGCAAGGTATACGAATATAACATCTTAATTCAACGAGATCTATCGTTTCCCCCAGAAGGAAATGCAACTGCAACGTCTGCAACTGCATTTCCTTCTGTTTCCTTCTCAGACGCGTGTATATCTCAATCTAAATTGCACATGTAAATAATACGCCGAGCACAATAAAGAGCTGCCGGAAAACAGCGTGCTCTCGCAGCACGAGCTCGCCTCAGCATACTAGATTAAATTTAATAAAACAGGTGCTCCTCCAATCTCGGAGAGTATATAGACGAGAAAGCTAGGGTGTCGGTGGCCGTGTGGTCGTGGTGTACGCGTTTCGTTAATCTTGTACGAGAGCCCGCTAAAAAATTCAACGTTAGCGAATTGATGGGACGACGGAGGAGGAGAACCGCTGTGTACGTATACCTGCAGTCGCGGAGAAACGGACCTAAAGAGTTCTCGCGATGCTTGTTTTTGTTTCTGTATTCCTATACGACTCTTCGTGTGTAGCGCAGGCAGCACAAGGCGATTAACTCGCCTTCGGCTCTTCCTGTGCCCTTCTAACTCGACGCTACAGCTGTCAGACGAATTCGCCGTTACCTACGTCATTCCACGCTCGAAAAGTTAAGCGCCGATAAGAGATTGCGGTCTCCCAAACGAAATTACGCTGTCGCGCGGAATCCACCGAGATTTCTTCTGTATAAAGACTCGAATTCACTGCTCGCGTGTCGCCCAATAAGAAACGAAGTATTCGTACTTTCGTAAAAATACAAAATTGTTAATAATTTCGTTGCATCGTTCGTTTATTTATGTATTTTCGAGACGACCATTCTGTATTTCATAAACGAAAATAAAAATAATATCAATAATTCATGAAAAAGTTAGCACAAAGGTTTACACACAGGCAGTTATATAACTTTGTTACTTTACCTGTATATATATATTCAGTTGAATGAGGTCAATTTAAGTCTGGCTGATAAATAAGTTTGCCTTAAATTATTTGACTAATTTTGTATTATTATTATTATTATTATTATTATTGTTACATCATTTCATATTATAAAAAAGACATATTCTGCTCGCAATAAGTTTTGTGTAAGGAAATTCAATATTTCCGTACATCCAGCCGTGGAAATTTATGACAAATCTAGGCGATCAAAGTTAAGTTAAATACCTCCCTGTGCATTTGCCATTCAAGTCGCGAAAAGCATTGTTTATATGAGAACAATGCCCGTAATTCCTGCCTGGGATTCTTAAGTGTCTCTGCAGGATGGAAAGTTTGCCTCATGCTTTCTCTGGGGGGTAACGTGAACTCCAGTCCTTAAACGAATCTCATTTTGGCATTGTTTCTCAGTCGTAAATACTCGACTTTTTCTGCCACTGTAAATGCTAAAAGAAACGCTAACTCGAAGTCTAGCTTTAATGTTATGTTTTTCTAATGCTTTGTTTTGTTATTATAGTATTTTTAGAAAAATGCTTGTTAACTTCTGTTTTAAAAATATATTAGGCTGTATTTGCTTTGTGGATGTGGGTATGAATCATTAGATTCAGAATTGATAATAATGTTAATTACAGATACACATTAATTTAGTGGATAAAATAAAGTGCGAATGATTACAAAACTCGAGTCATGAAGCTGAAATGCAAATATTATATGTGTGCAGGAGAATTCAGTAATGACTGGAGGCACTGAATTTAAATGGAGTTTAATTGGTTTCATACAAACGCTCTCGAATTATTTACTTCAAATTGCGGGTAGTTATAATTACTATTCACAGGCACTTTACAAGCTAATAAAAATACTTTACACGATTGGATAAATCGATCGAAAAACATACGCCCAGAAATTTGCATGAAATCCTTGTTTGGCAAACGAGATAAATTAGCGGTAGACGGGAAAAGTAAAAATAACGCGTATCCGCATAAGTATAGGCGCATTAGTCACGCTCGAAAGCATCCGCGCATCGATAGACCGAGAATTTACGGCGCTCTATGATATAGTGGGTCATTCGTGTGATGGGGATGCATTGGTTGCAATGGTGCAGTCGGCTAATATAAGGCAGCTAGATTCTCGAGCGTGTACACATAGTGTAGCGTAGCATAGCTATATACACGTATGGAGATGGTAGATGTACACAAGTATTTCGGCGACGAGGCGTCTAAGTGTCGCGTGACTCATTTCAGGCGGCGGCTTGGCGAGACCAAAGATGACGCTGAATCTGGACGGTGGAAACGGGGCCGCCGGCCTGGCTCTAACTGGGGATGCCGGCGGACAGCAGCAGCAGCAGCAGCAACAACAGCAGCAGCTCGCCCTGAAAAAGCCCGGCGGTCTCAGCCTCGGCCTGTCGCTCGAGCTCACCGCTTCCCGAGGATCCGCCGATCTCGTCGATGTCGAGCTGCCATTGGAACGACAGGGGTATGCTTATTATATTTTTACACCTCAGCTCTCTTGTCCCGCTTCCTATACTCTTCCCTCGATGTATAGCTGGAGCCAAGCCAAATTTTCCGCACTATCTGCGGTTGGATCATCTTCGTTTTTGCATTTTGCATTTTTTTCTTTTACAGTTCTTCTTTCTAAATGATTAGTCGGTATAGCTGTCTGTTCTTTTTTATTTTATGTTACTTTTTGGTGAATTCGGGCAGTTATTGTGGTCTGTAGTCTTTGGTTAAAACTCCAAGTCTCCAATAGTGGGAAAAAAATGCTTGAAGAACCTAATGCTGCACTTTTTGGCACGAAAATTAACTTTTGATTATGATGTATATGGGTGATTTTGAGTGAACTGTCAAATTTGGGGTCCAAAATTTCTCAAATTTTAACTTTATTTAAAAAGGTGTATTGTTGCCATTGTATTACGTTGCAAGAAAACATTCAGAAAGTACGTAATTATGATAGGAAAACTTTAGCTTTGAAATTAAATCCTTATGGGATTTAAACTGTTCTTATTTAACACCTAATTATGCCATCATTTTTCCGCTCATATTTACTTTAAATATAGTAAGAACTAATACAATAAAATACGCTTTAAAAGGTAAATTTTTTAACTAACCGCAAATTTGAACACCACGGAAGTGATTGAAAAATTTATACCTACCTTATTTTTACAAAGAATGGTCTCAATCCCAACAAAGGTTCAACTGTCCGCGTCTGGAACTGTTCTGATTTTCTATTCATATGCCCCTAATTTATAATAATGACAATAGGTGGCGCTGTATATCAATGATTAATATGCATTCGTTACATTTTGAAATAATTTAAATCTTTGCAAATTGAAGGACAAAATACTAATGTGAATAACATTTAAATTTTGATATATGGGTGATTGTAAGAAAATCGGCATTCTTTTCCTAATTTTCGGACCAACCTAAAAATCTTCTGTTACGTGTAATTTCGGTTTAAAATTTTTATTCATGGTAAAATGAGATATCTTTTCTATGTAATTACTTTTTGCTATAAAAATGCCTGCAGTTTACCTATAATCTTGATGGCCACGGTAATTACGTATATTTTTAGCTATTGGAATTTAAAAAAAAATAACCTAAACACTAACTATCAAAACTACAAATGAACGCTGGCTCGATCATTTATGTACTTTTTTTCAAGCTTCATCTGAAAAACCTCATAGGTTAGATGGCTCTACTAAGCTATCCTACTCATTAAAGTGCGATAACTTGAGTGGGAACGCTATAACTTAATGTAAGTCTAATACTAAGATTAGATATACGAGTAATTAAATCATAAATGTTGTGTCTAATAAATTCAGAATTATCTTAAATGTTCGATGGCGACAGGCCACGGAAATTACTTTTGACTATATATATCGCATGTGTTTTAACATATAGCATATATATCTTAGTTTTCTATTCAAGAAGTTCGAATACATTAATTTAAAGAACTTTGGGAAGAAGTTTGTGAGACCGTCATAATATTTTCTTTATACTCAGTGTACTGGCGACACTAAAAAGACCGATTTTTTGACAATCTCTCATATTAGAATGTCGTTCAACTTTTATATTGTAGTTATATATACCCATAGTTTGAAAATATACCGATTAAAATAATAATAAGTATTTACTTATACATACATAAAACTGACACTTTATTACCAATTTTACAGAATAAACATGCTCCGGAGGTGACATTTTAGTCATATTTGATTAATTTACTAAGGCATACAAACTTTTTTGTGCTCAAGTCAGTATTTAATATAGTAGATACGTAAAATATTAAATATATTTCATTGCGAGATTTATATATTCAGGTTAGTTAATGCTGATAAATACATAGGACATGAAATTTGACACTACTGAGAATTATCCATATACGTTATCTGAATTTCATGCACAATTTTAAATTCGTGTTTGGAATTTTTTGTATCAAAAGCTCATCCATTTATAACATTATAATTCATGAAACGTAGTCTTATTATATGTATTTATATAATGTTAATCGGTATACATGTTACTACTGTTTTTTTCCTTTAAATATCATCATAATGTAATATTCCAATTTTATATACTAATTCAGCTATAACAACAATAATAAATGATAAGGATATGATAGTCTTTGAAATTTAATTTAAAGAAATTTAAATCGTATAAGCTTCAGTCTTTATTCTCGCATCACTTATATTATTTGTTAAGTTAATTACGTGGATATATTCTGATCGAATGTTCTGAAATCGTGCCATCTTATTGGTTAATTTCTGTGAATCGGACCATCTAATTGGAGCATATTAAAAATGTTCGATCCGAATGTATCCACGTCGAGTGTACTTTATATTTACTACATTTATTATAATAATCAAACGATTACTTATAACCACAAAAAGAATAATGTAATATTTGAATAGATGTTATCTTATTAAACGCACTTTAATTAACACAATTATTTTATAAAGCCGACTTTGATTATAAATTTATTTTCTTTACGAGTTCATACATAATATTATTTTCGACGACTAAAATAATATGCCCACAATGACCAAACTGTCTTCCTGTCAATGTCAAATTATTTATTTTCTTATATATAATCAAACAGGGAGTTCCCTAGTGGATTAACATTGTGCTTAATCAATCAATACTGAAATAGAAAAGTTTATGTACATACTCCTGGCTTTGATCCAATGAGTCATGCGAGAGTGCAGGCATTAAGATTAGCAGACAGCGCGTTGTATACATATATTGTGCGCTGGCACACTCCCTATATACAGTCCAATATTTTCTATGAATCATGCTGTACTTAGCTGAACGACCTGTTGAGCTTCTTTCGTTTACTGTCCAAGCACAGGCCTGATGTATGCGCTTTTTCAGATAAAATTTTATTTTGAATGCTTATCTTTCTTTCTTCTTTATAGTTGGTATCATGGTTCGATTACGAGGATCGAAGCCGAGGCTGTTTTAAGACTATTGCGGGAAGGAAGTTACTTAGTACGAAATAGTGAATCGACTAAACAAGACTATTCTCTGTCATTAAAGTGAGTAACGTTTTTAAACACCATATATTATAAAATTTACCATATATAAGAAACCTAAATTGTTAACAGATAGGTAAATGAATTTCGTTTCATCTTTTAAGATGATATGGCGCTAATAATTACAAAATTTTGATCACAAAGTATTCATTTATGCTTACGATTTTCTTGGATGTTATTTAAATTTATTCTGATATAGTACCCAAGGGAAAAATAACTGAATATGGCGGAGAATTTTTTCGCCGTTTTACTATATACGTGATAGATGGGATTTCGAAAGGTTACGATTAAAAGGTATATATTTGCGGAAAGGTAACAACTACTTTTCACACATTATTTATTACAAATTCTCGATCTTATGAATAAAGTCAACACGAGCCAAGCATCTCTACGAGAAAATGAAGCAAACACGCGAGAAACATGTGCATCATCGCAGCGAACGCTCACCTTTTTCTTTTTAAAGCCAGCAGAGTTGAGCGTTTCCTATTCCCCAGCTCACTCGTCAATCTGCGAAATGCCGCCGGGCAGAAACGTCGCGTGACAAACATTTAGACTCTTGACCTTTCCAATTTGAAACAATTTAATACTTGAAACGTCCTTTGAAACGATTCAATACTTTGTGCAGTGTACGCGTATGTTCAGATATTGTGCAGGCATCAAATCGCGAGGCCGCGGACGGCGAGTTGCTCAAGGTCTAAGCGCAGAATCCACGGCCGTAAAATTTGAGTACCCCTTTATTACTGGTTTCTTTAATAAACATTACTCGGCAGGGCAAAAAATGGGACAGACGCGTTGGGCCAGCTAAATCGGAGGATAACATTTCACACCTAACTACCACTACCCTTCCCTAAATCCATACACCCCCTTCCACACCAATTCCAAATCTAACAACCTAAAAAAAATACAAACTAAGAAGAAGGGCAGGTGGTAGGAGTGATGAACCTACACCGGATCAGTCACAAGATCCAACGCAAAGCATCATCTACAAATGTTACACAGATCACGGAGTGCGGGTAGTAGGCTTTATGAATCTACACCGGATTTAATACCTAATCCAACTCGACGAGTCATTCACACACGCAAGCCATGAATTCTTCTCTGGGAAAGGATGTAACCGGACATAAAGATGTCCCCCAATCGGATGTCCGGGAGGGGACTATCAGGGAAGAAACATGCAAAAGAACCATAACGGAGTTAAGGGTAGGCACATGGAACGTGCGTAACTTAGCTCAGGACTGGCAATTAGAGGTACTAACAAGGGAGACAGAAAGGTATAAATTAGATACAGTAGCTCGGCAGGTCAGGCGATCAGGAGGCCCGAAGGAAGAGCACATTAACAGATACTAAATTTTATATAGCGGATTGAAAGAACACGAGTATCTAGGGGAGGGTTTCTTAGTAAGTAATAGAGTAATGTGCGCGGAAATTAATCTTTAATTCACTAATGACCGCATAGGGTTCCTAACCCTCAAAAGTCGATGATACAAATACGTATTTATTAATGTTCACTGCCCAATGGAGGTTTCGGACGATACAATCAAAGACTCCTTCTACACAAACCTAGAGCAGGTCTTTGATAGATTTTTAACCCATGACGCAAAAATATTGCTATAAGATTATAACGTGAAAATTGGAAAGGAAGAAAATTTTAGACCGACCATAGGAAAAGTAAGTTTACATGACGTGAGTACGATAATGGAGTGAGATTACTTAATTTTGCAGCGTCTAAGAATCTTATAGTTAAAAGAACATGTTGAAAATAATAATGTCTCAGCAATTCAAGAAAACGGTAATAGAAATAGTATTCAGGAAATGTATACAGTTATAAACTTAATAAGGAAAGGATCCCACACTGAGAGAATGGTACAGTCAAAACTACCGAAGCCGCCTTAGTTAAATTTACGGACGCTACCGTTTGCCATTACTGCTGTGGACTTCGGTAGATTTGACCGAGCTGTTCGGTTATATCTGCTATCCCCACTCCAGCAGTACCAACCGAGCAGCTGATCCGCCAAAAATACTAAACAAGTTCGGTCAAACTTCGTCATTTCGCCAGCTTCGTGCTCGAATGCACAGCAGGTATCTTCTAGACAAATATTGGGGGCCGATGATGAGGTACAGGTATTGCGTTCCGTAGATATATATATATATATATATATATATATATATAGATTGAATATATATATATATATAGATTGAATATATATATATATATATATATATATATATATATATATATATATATATATATATATATATATATATATATATATATATATATATATATATATATATATATAGATTGAATATATATATATATATATATATATATATAGATTGAATATATATATATATATATATATAGATTGAATATATATATATATATATATATATATATATATATAGATTGAATATATATATATATATATATATATATATATATATAGATTGAATATATATATATATATATATATATATATATACACTAGTTGCAGACGGTGTCCAGGTGGTTATGGTAGCCGATGACGAGGTCTCGGTAGTGCGCTCCGTAGTTTTTGGTGTTTAGATGTGTATACTAGTTGCGGACGGCGTCTAGGTGGCTATGGTAGCCGATGACGAGGTTCAGGTAGTGCGCTCCGTAATTTTTTTGTCTAGATGTGTATACTAATTGCCGACGGTGTCTAGGTGGTTACGGTAGTCGATGACAAGGTCCAGGTAGTACGCTCCATAATTTTTGTTGTCTAGAGGTGTATATCGATTGTATTCAGGGTCTAGCTAAGTGTGCTAGCCGATGACGATATATAGGTTATATACTCTGTAGTTTTTAGCCAGTATCTAAACTTGGGCAGTAGAAACTACGGAGCACACTACCTAGATCTTGTCATCGGCTACCATAACCAGCTAGATACCGTCTGCAACTAGTATACACACCTAGATATGAAGAACTACGGAGTGCACTGCCCGGGCCTCGTCATCCGCTACCATAACCACCTAGATGCCATCTGCAACTAGTATACATACCTAGATATGAAGAACTACGGAGTGCACTGCCCGGGCCTTGTCATCGGCTACCATAAACACCTAGATGCCATCTGCAACTAGTATACACATCTAAACATGAAAAACTACGGAGCGTACTACTAGAACAACGTCATCGGCTACCACAATCACCTAGACGCCACCTGCAACTAGTATACACAACTAGATATGAAGAACTACGGAGTGCACTTCCCGGACCTCGTCATTGGCTACCATAAACACCTAGTCGCCGTCTGCAACTAGTATATACACATCTAGACATGAAAAACTACGGAGCGCACTACCTGAACTTCGTCTTCGGACACCAAAACAACCTAGACAACCAAAAACTACAGAGCGCACTACCTGGACTACGTCATCGGTCGCCATAACCACCTACACCATCTGCAACTCGTAAGCGCTGTGTTTACTAGAGTTCGGCAATTATGACCGAATTACTTCGATAAAAGCTGTCGAGCAAATGTTTGGTAGATATCACTGTGGGCACATTGTTATAACTGCCACGGTTGTATTGCTGTTTTTGCCGTACATGCACTATCGGACTGACTTCGGCTAAAACAACCGAACTCTTCAGTCGAAAAGACTGTAATATTCTCTCAGTGCAAAGTAAAACTAACTTCCTAAGAGACGAACATGGGAACCTTATAACGGACACAGATCGGTTACTAAATAGGTGGACAAACTATTTCGACGAGCTCCTAAACGTACACGAACAACAAATCGCTTTAGACTATAACGAAATCCACACTGCTGAACCACACAACGAATAGCCTAGCATACATCGACGCTCCGGACGAAGACTAGCACAACTCAGAATTCTCAAAAAACAACAGTTTTAATCATAATCCTCCTACGAAACTAGGAGTTTTCAGGTTCTCAGACAAAAATTATCACCTTTTCAAAGGTTCTGAGAAAATATTAGTATTTATTATAGGATCTAAAAAGTGCTAGTTTTATAAGAGGTCTTGGAAAAGAAGTAGCTGTTTTTGAGAATTCTGAGTTGTGCTAGTCTTCGTACGGAGCGTCGACATGAGCACTGAAACGAAATCAATAAGTAAAAAAATAATAGAGCCCCAGGAGTAGATCATTTAAACAGGGGGTGGGGGGAGGGGGTAGTTAAGAACATAATTCATAATATTATTTGCGCCATATTGAGGAAGGAAACAATGCCCAAAGAATTGAGAGACCTAATCATAGTCCCAATACACAAAAAAGGAGATAAAATTAACTGTAATAACTATAGAGGCATTTCTCTTATCTGTATATGCTACAAAATTCTCTCTAATGTACTGCTAGATAGACCCGCACCACTCGCGGAGGAAATCCTCAGGGACTATCAGTGTGGATTTCGGAGAAACAGGTCACCGAACGACCAGATGTTCACGATTACACGGAGAAACTGTTAAACTGCAAAAGAGCGTGCAACACCGCGCGGCAAAAGACGGTACTGAAATGCACCACATATCGACGTGCGTAACTTGTTTTTTTTTAAGTCGCGCACGTTCATAGTCTATGCATCTGATGACCGCTGTTCTTTTGTTCATTATGCACGGCGTTTTGACGTGCAAAAATACACAATCTCCGATCACCGACTATTATAGTGGTTTTTTTAAAGGTAAATATATGTTTGTTTATTTATTTATTACAATTTTGAGACTACAATTTAAACATTCAAATCCTATTTATAAATATTATATTAAAATCAATGTAATTTACATATAATTTCATTTTTATATGTTATAAATATATTTTTAATGAAAATATAAAATTTGTAGTTAAATCAATTAATGAAGAAAAATTTTACAATTTATCTGAAGAACTAATCGACAATATTATACCTATTGATTATCACTCATTGATTCAAGTGATCTGTTCAAGATATGTTACAAAGTATTTTTAGTATCGTCGCTAGTGTGAACGACGAGGCGAACGAAAGTTGATATTTGCACGTCAAATCGCCGTGCATAATGAACAAAAAAACAGCAGTAATAAGATGCATTAACTATGAACGTTTGCGACTTAAAAAAAAACAATTTACGCACGTCGATATGTGGTGTATTTCAGCACGATCTTTTACCGCGCGGTGATGCATGCTCTTTTACAGTTCGACAGTCTCTCCGTGTAGGCAGCTTCTCGAAAAGAAATGGGAATACGGGGAAACGGTACGCCAATTATTCATTGATTTCAACAAAGCGTATGATTCAATAATAGGATGTAAAATGTTCCACGTCTTAGTACTGCTATGCGTACCAAAAAAGTTGGTCAATTTAATCAGAATGTGCCTAGATAACAGTCGGGGTATAGTCAGGTGAGGTAAGAGCCTATCACAGGAATTTGACATTAACAACGCGCTAAAACAGGGAGTATCAACCCTCTTATTTAACCTAGTTTTATAGTACATGGTCGGGGCAGTACAAGAAAGAAATGAAGGAATTGTGATAAATGGCTCCCTGACGCAATTGGTAGCGTACGTAGATGACATATACATTATAGGAAAAAAGAGAGAAACCGCAATAGAAAACGTAGAAATACTAATAGAAACAGCTGAAGAAATAGGCCTAGAAATAAGCGAACGGAATACCCAGTACATGGTCACTAGCAGAGCAGGGCCTGAGATTGCTGATACCGACTTGAAAGTCTCGAGCAATGCTTTAAAAAAAGTAGACGAGTTTAAGTACCTTGGCACGATAAAAGACTACAAAAATGAAACTCACAAAGAAAGCAAGAAGAGACTGCATTCGGGAAGTGCGTGCTCTATTCAGTAAATAACTTACTAAAATCACGTCTACAATTTCGAAATACTAAATTAGAAAATAGATTTAGAGTGTTCGAGAATAGAGTTCTTAGAAAGATATTTGGAAACAAAATACTGATTAAGTCTCGAAGACTAGGATAGGCTGGGCACGCAGCTTGGATGGGAAATAAAAGAGCCGCATTTACAGTTCTTGTAGGGAAGCCGACAAGCGCAAGACTTCCATGTAGACCGAGACGAAGGTGGGAGGATAATATTAAAATTTACCTACGAGAAATTCTGAAGTGGATTGGATGCAACTCTCAAACAATAGAGAAAGATAGCGTGACTGGTTGAACAACATGGAAAAAAATACTTTGTTAATTTAACAAAGTCACTTAGTAAAATACGCACTAACTATTTTTTTTATTACACTTACCATGTAATTTGTTGTTTCTATAAAGAGATAAGTTAATTTTACTTACCCATTTGTTAAATTAACAAAGCATTTTTTGCCGTGAAGGCTATGGACTACACAGTTACGGATAGCTAGTCCCAACAATAGTTATGATAGGTATGGTGATGATGTAAGCACGTCTACAGCTGACATAAAGACTATGTAATGGCTGTTACCCTGCAGGCAGTTGCTACTTATCATTACTATTTAGCCTTTATAATAATAATAATACCTAAATCGATTATAATCCCAAATGACGAAAAAGCTGCCCGCCATATTTAAAGTTATTCTTACCGTTGATTGTATGTATAATAAAGATTTTTTAATAAATAAGATACAATTTTTCATTCAAATTGTAAATATGTATAATTTAGTGCCCACACAATCATAAATAATAAAGAAACTATTTTACTAAATAATTTTTAATAATTAATTTTTCATTTTTACCTTTACAGAAGTGCCAGAGGGTTCATGCACATGCGCATTCAGAAGAACGAGGAATTAAACGCATACATACTCGGGCAATTCAGCAAACCGTTCGACAGCATACCTGAAATGGTGCGACACTTTAGCATAAACCGTTTACCAATTCGTGGTGCCGAACACATGTGTCTTCTGCATCCGGTGATTGCTCAATTGTTGTAGCGCTTCTACCGCAGCGCACTTTAAAGGCGCTTTTTTTACTATCGAAGAAAGAAGTCGATAAGAAAAAGAGTAATTACCACAATACGAAGCGCGAGTTTATTAAAGTTATTTGGTCATCCGTTCCTGACTGATAAGAAATAGATTAATAAAATATAGTTTTTTAATTTTGCGTAAGGTCACGATTATGTGTCACAGCGATGAGTTTGAATTCTGTGGAATAAGTGTGAGAGGGATCGTTGTTTTCGTTGGGTTCGTGATTGAGTGTCATGCGTAAGAATGAATGCGACCGGACAACAGGACAATAATGGACGCGATAATAATTAACTCCGCTAAACTTATCATTGTCAATGTTACAAATAATGTTTTATTCAAGTAAAGTGTATTTTACTATAATTTCAATTTTGTCACAAATTATTGATATGTACTGGGAAAATGCTGTTCCTGTCTTCCGATTGAAACAATATAACACATGCAATTCGTTTTCTTTCTTTATTCATAATAGTATACAGTGTACCAAGGGCAAGAAGTAGGCTTTTTTCGCCCGCGGGTGAGGTTTGCAATACGAGTCGCAGACGAGCAAGCACGAGCCGAGTGCGAGTGCGTATTGCGAGCTGAAGACGAGTACCGTCTTTTTCCGTATTTTTTGTCACACATGTCTGGATATCGTGCTTTTTTATGCTTATAAAGTGGAACTAAATTTGGCCGTTCTTCGACACGGTGCAGACACACGCTTGTTAGACTGCAAAATCAAACTGTTGTAATCCACGGCCTCCTTAAATACTCTAGTGGGCTGACTTTTTAAAATAACCCTCTTAGAGCTTATTTTCAAAAATTTATTTATGACCATCTCAACGAAAATGACCACTTATTGCCCTGAAAAGCGAGACCAAAATTACACTTTTGGCCCGCAAAAATGATTAGCGGGAAAAAAGTTACTTCACTAGAAACTAGTCCAAATTTCTTTATTTCATCAAGTTCTACCAATAACCCTGATTTTCAATTGTCTTTTAATAATATTGTCTTTTAATAGTCCATTAGTCCCGCTTTTCAAGTTAAAAAGTGGCCACAGGTGAGATGGGCATAAAGTACTATATGTAACTAGAGAAAAATATTCGACTTTTTGCCCTTGTTACATAATGTACTATTTTCTGCCCGCTGATTTTTTTCCCGCCGGTCGGAAAACGGTCATTTTAGTCCCGCCCTGTGGGTATGAAGAAACACGTTTTCGTGCAAGTGTGACAAAAAATATATTTTTCTTAACACGTGCAAGAAATAGGCCCTTTTCCATGCATATAAAGCGAATAAAAAATTGCTCATTTCGAGCGTGGTTGCCAAACCTGTGTAGAAATAGCTTCATTTCCTTCATTGTAAAAGAATTTAAAATTTAAAAAAAAAATAAAAATTATCAAAATATCACAATTTTTAAAATATCAAAAGTTTTTAAATTTTTAAATTTTTTAAAACATTTAAATTGTTAGAAATTCATAATTTATATTTAAATTTTTAGAAATTTTCAAAATTATTATTTATTATCTATTTTTAATTGTATTTTGTATATGAATGGCACACGACTCAAAATTCGCCACTTCCCATCCGTCTTTCACACATAAAAAAGGGCCTATATATGCACTTATTATAAAAATACGGTGTGTAACAGGGGGAGGGGGAGGGCAGTTTCTAGCTTGGATGATGATTTTAGCAAAATCATTCTACCTTTGCTAGAAATATCCAATTCCCCCCCCCCCCTTGTTGCACAATATACTATTGCAAGTTGGTTAATTGATATATCATTTAGAATTACTACATCTTGTCTTATCCATTTGTAAGTACTTTTAGCGGAGAAAATCATGAACAGTTACTAGAAATTCAACAATTGACATTTTAAGCGTCTGTCTGTCCAAATAATAGCACAATGGCGAGTGAAAAATAGAACAAACATTTGCAATAGTGACTGGAAAAAGGTAATTGCAAAAAGTATGCCAAACGTCACTTTTTATTGGTAATGTCTAGTGAGTGTTTAGTGATTATTTATTAAGACCTAGGATTAGGATGATTTGAAGAATATTTTAGCCTTCGGTGTGATTTCTATTTTCAAATGGCTAAAGAGCGTATTTATAAAGAAAATCGTTGTAGCCGACGGTACCAAATGGGTTTGGAAAATTTATACTGAAGAGTCGATAATTCCGCTAATTCGGCCGATTTAAAGTTTTGATGACTCAATAAATCGAGTCATCCGTCCAACGGTCAGTCAAGTGACTTTGAAGATTCCTTCAAATTAAGGCAACCGATACATATTTTTTCATGTGATATTAATTTGTTACAGACGTAGAGCCTAGTTTCACCTGTGATCTGTTATTCTATTCGATTAATTACTCTTATTATTACAACTATTACTGCTATTAATAACATGTATATGTATCTGTTGCTTAGCGTGTGCAATATACGTAACGATAATGGTCTCCTTAAATTATTATAAGTGGATATACAGCGTATGTCTGTACGAAAGCAGAACGTCCGTGAAATAACAATAACTTTTATGATGTAAGACACTCGATTGGCGATGGTCTTAAACTATAAATGATTAGCCGTCTTGATGACAGTTGCTATTTGCAAAGAATTTTACGTAAGAATTTTGACATTGACTTTTAGGTTTAATGAACGATTAGAAATGTAGCTGGCGTTTCAGGTGTTTCTCTTTAAGCAAGTTTATGCTTATGATCAGTGACGTCGTTTATCCGCAAAGTTGCCAAAAGAAAATATAGAATCAATTTCATTAACAAGTACAAAACGTACAAAATTATTGCTTTTCTTATGTTTTAAAAAAACTTATTTTTCTGTTTACTACTTATACCAACCATAAATTGAAATATAAAAAGAGAAATATATAGTTTCGAAATTTTATTCTGTTACTTTACTGAGTCAATATTTTTTATTTTATAACGGAACACTAAATTCGACGTCACTGTACTTTTATTTCATTACGAGAAGTAAATCAGACCCATTGTACTTTGAGCAGTCAGTATTATTAATTATAATCGAAAATGCATATCCATATTAAAGTTTAAGATATCCTTCTTGCGCCGTTCTAGTGTGAACGTTTATTAAAACTATAACCGATATATGACAAATATTTATTTGACATTGTGTTTATGAAATCACGCCGTTAGAAAATGAAACTATAATTGCGAAATACGATGCGTTGACTTAATATTAAGGTCGTAAAAAGTTGTAGTAAACGTAAAACTAGTAATGTAGAAAGTAGTACATTTTATGATACAGTGTCGTAAAATATTATAATTATACATGGTGTAGAATTAGAGATGAATGATTTGTAGATACTTCCTGTACCTTGAAATTTATATGAAATAGCCGATAACTCGAAACGTAAATTATATATACATATATATATATATATATATATATATATATATATATATATATATATATATATATATATATATATATATATATATATATATATATATATATATATTTAATATATATAAATATATACATATGCAAAATTATATTAATATAAATTAAAATTATGACCATTCGCAGTCTTTCGAAACGTTATATAAGTTTGGGGAATTTGGAATAAAGATTATATTGTTTTTACTATCGGTTTCATGTATTGAAATATTCATCAGTCATGTACTTAAAAATTTACATGATTCTTTAATATTCAATAATTAAAAAAAATAATTTCTATGTATAAAAATTATTAAGGATGTATATTTTTTAAATATATATATAAAATCTTAATTGAAGAATGTGTTCTCCGTTCTATAATAATAATTATTCAAATAGTTATTTTTGTAAAGATTATTAATTTTTCCTAAAACTATATGTACAAAATCGTAAATGTTTAATTTATGAAACCGATAGTTGTGAATATTTAAAAAATATCTTATGATGACTTCCAATGTCCCATTGTGTAATATTGTTTTCTTTAATGCGTGATACATAATAATCACCAAAACGAATTACTGCGTTTAAATTGATATTTTTATTGCTACAATCGATCGCCATTTTCCCAAAACGATGTCATAAGATTTTATGTATTCTAAAGCTCTTCTTAGTAATAAAACATTTCATAATACAGTAAAAAAATGCATTATTATTCACTTTAAATCCTCTTCCAGCTGGTATTTCTATTAATTTTAATATAAAATAATGATTGGTTCAAAACAGGAAATACCAATTCCTTCTGCAGGATTTGCGGTGTTATAGTGTGCTATTGTGTAAATAATTTCTACTCTGTATTAAATTTAGCAAATGTTATATGTAACTCTGGAATAAATAAATAAACAAACAAACAAACAAACAAACAAACAAACAAACAAACAAACAAACAAACAAACAAACAAACAAACAAACAAACAAACAAACAAACAAACAAACAAACAAACAAACAAACAAACAAACAAACAAACAAACAAACAAACAAACAAACAAACAAACAAACAAACAAACAAACAAACAAACAAACAAACAAACAAATAAATAAATAAATAAATGCATAGGTACACATTCATTCTGAAATAAACACATATTGATATAACTATGTCTGTAACTTTAGTATTTTTTAAAAATGGGAGTTTCATTTAACTATCATATTGCTAAATGTAAGGAATTGAACTACTTCACTTTCCATAAGTCGAAGTAATATGTATAAACGTCAATGTATAAAGTAATATGTATATCGTACGACACAATGATATTGATCTAAATGATAGATTCGAATTAAATTTTCTTTCGTAGAAGTAAAAGTGACAAATAGACTAATATAATTTATTTAGTAAAAGTTTCAGCTACAGTGTAAGTGCAACACTGGTTAAGGCGCCACTAAAAGTTTCAGCTTCAGTGTAAATGCAACACTGGTTAAGGCGCCGCGAAAGTATAGATATTATATATACTATATAAATATAGTAAATAGGGAAAAAGGTTCCTTTGCGTCCTCGAATTTAATAAACGAAACAATATTTTATACTTTAAAAAATATATATTCACGTGTTTTTATAAGTGCCTACCACGGAAACGAGCTCAATACATTATTCTTACGCGATCCTTATCATATAAAATAATCATTGAAATATATAATATAAAATGCTCCAACCGTATTAAGTATTTTAATAAAAATTATTTTTATCTATTTTATTCTGTGTTAAAAAGTCAAATCGACGTCCGATTTTTTCAAATGTTGAGATACATGGATTTAAATTTTTAAATTACCATTTAAACCTATACATTCAAACCTATAGGTATAAAACAAAAACGTATCGATAAATTAAAACAATTCTTTGTTATTCCAAACCTTTATAAAAAAAACGTAAGAAAATTAGATTTGATTGCTTAAAAATGAGCACATAATACCCAAGAAATAAGCGATAAAAACATTTATTAAAAAATAAATCATATAAATGTATAATCGTTATAAACCAAAAACAAGTCGATGAATCTGAAATTTTTTTTCCCTATAGAGGAAACTTTATGATGGTAAAAAAAAAGTTTTGCTTAAAGCATGTTAGAAACATGTTTTGAAATTCTGGGAATCAAAATACACTGTTTTTAAAAAATGTCTGTATGGATGTGTGTGTGCATGCGTGAGTGCGTGTGTTCGTGCGTACGAGCGTTCGTGTATGCGTGTGTGTATGGATATGGATCAACTGTATTCTGAATGTACATGATGAAAATTAATGTTTCGGGACTCACTTTTATGTTCTTCTTTAACGTCGGCAGCTCAAAAAATTTATTATAATTTTTTAAATTACTTACAGAGAAAAAATTGCTGTGAAAATGATTATTACCTATCGTTCTGTAATTTTAGTAAAAAATTATCTTTTTTCAAATCATCAATGATAAAAAAGAGATATAGTAATTTAAAATTAATTTGTTACAACAAAAAATGTCATATTGGAACAATTAATTTAATTTGAGGAGTACCAATTAATTAGCAGCGTTTTTTTTATTTTAACTCTTCTTCAAGAGACGAATAATTAAGCGTTTGTTGGTAAAAAATTTTTTGAATTAAGTACAATGTCACATATCTTGAAAAATAAAAGTCTTCATGATCTAGGCAAATAACTCATCCAAGAGATAGTTAAAAGTTACCATACGGTATATTTTCAAAGAAAATAATGCCGTTTACTCACATTATCGTACGACATAGAATCGATTTTTTAAAAAAAAATTATTTCTTTCTCGAAAAAAGGAAAGGATAAAGACTTGAAAATTTTACAGAATGAAAAACTGAAAAACTTAAACCCAAAAACTGATAACTGCCAAAAAAGCATCGAATAATCAAAAATATTATTTGTCAGCCGCCTTCATGCGTCAAAAACAAAAAAAAGAGCTCTGGACTTTGGATTACTCGAGATATAGAGGGATACACTGTACACACACATATACACATATACACATACACACATACACACATACACACATACACACATACACACATACACACCCACACACGCACACACACACACACACGCACACACTCATACACACACATCCATACAGACATTTTCTAAAAATAGTGTAATTTGATTCCTAATGTCTCAATGCATATTTCTAACATGTTTTTACCAAAACTTTTTTGTTACTATCAGAAAGCTTCCTCTTTGAGGAAGCAAAAAATAACGTATGAGTTGTATTATTTATCATACCAACATTATACGAGTATCTTTCATGTTTTCTTTCTTAATATTATACTTATAAATGTACTGAAAATTTGATTATACTTGCATCCAAGGACCATGATATAGCTATCCTCAAGTCTCAATAGGTCCAGCAGCACCCATATCCGAAAGCTATGATTTCACAAACTTTTTACATTCTAACTGGTTAATTTCCCAATTCAAAGCATGAAACAGAAATTTTCACAGTTACTGTTAAATACCCTAGAACTCAGAGGTATTAGAATGTTCTCGATAGTTGAAATTTTCAAATTCAGTAGTGTAAGAGCCTTATATGTCAGACATGTAATGTAATCCCAGAATACCGAAGAAACATTAGTGAAAACAAAGATCATTTTTTTGCATCCAATAACGTCAGTTTAAGCAAAAAGATAGTTAGTAAAATATTCTAAAAATTATTTTCTGTATTCTCTAATACCAAGGTGAATATTATAAAATTCCTGTAACCCCATAAACTTATTTATTTGTTTTTTTATTATAATTTTTACAATTGTTTAAATTAGAAGATTTATTCAAAAGTTTAAATGAGAAATTTTTTGTGTGAAAAAGTGAGCAAAATATTGATTTAACTGTATTTGTTAACATTTACAGTTAATTGTTAACTGAAATAATATATGTTCAAGATTAATTTTTAAAACAGGTAGAAATATAGTTTTGATGATCAATGATCATTATGGATCTTGAAGCCATTGTTATTTTAAACAATTTGTTTGATTTTCACTGTAATTTACATTTAAGCAAATAGTATAAAGTTCAATTATAAAAGTCTCTTACTCAATTTTCATTTTCAATTTTGCAATCTGTTCAAATCTTCTTCTGTAGACAGCCCAAAGTATGCGTTCACACTTTCTAAAATATAAGAAACCTAACATTAGACATAAAGCGCTTAATTTCTTGTCATACAAATATATTTTTTAAAAGTTTGTCACTGAAAAATCAATAAATGCTATAGTAGGTTACTTACCGGCTGATTTGTTTTTGCACCGTCCTGGCCTAAAAACCATCTACCCCGGTACATTTTACCATCGGTACCCTCAACGAAACCTTCTACCAGTTGTAGATCGTGCACATCCCACTGGGTCACGCAGTTCTTCGACCTCGCTATCCTCTGCTGCGGACTTATTATCGTATGACTACCGCCACAGTACCGATTGCAGATATGATCTCTATAAAGATAAATTATCTTCTAAAATATGTATCATGTACCGATAGAACGACCAATCATTTAAATATTGCAACTCATTATTGTACATTAAAAAAAATTATTTTAATTTTATTTAATAAATCAAAATGTATATTTATTTAAGGGGGCACACACCTTTAAAATGTGAAACAAAAAAATTGATTAGGAATTTTTAATTTGATATTTATTGAACATTGTCGATATAACACTTATTTTTTAATAATTTTATCACTTTTATAGATATAAAAAATTTTCTACTCGTTTAAATCAAAATCCCTACGTTCATACTAAAAGTACTACTATAATGAGTATCTCCATAAATGTTTAGTCCAATCCATTCATGCGTAGACTTAGAATCTTACGGACAGTGATTAAAGTCTTCGAAAACAGTCTGGTTTGCCATGGAGGCATAGAAAGTCCAACGAAGGTAAAAAATATACAAATTAGTAGGTTTTTATGTATACTTTCAGGGGAAAAAACCCTTATTAAAATAAATATCAAAATAAAAATTCCTAATCAATTTTTTTTTTCACATTTTAAAGGTGGTGTGCCCCCTTAAGTAGAATAACAAATTTGTGGGTTAAAGGGTATTTATATCTCTAAAAGAATATGGATTCAAAGTAATTACAAAAAAGAATCAAGTTTTGTACATTTTACACTTGTTAGAGCTTTATGTTTTGCACCTATCTCAAATTAGCAGTAGTTGAGCTGCGTTGTATCATTATTATTCCAAAATGAATTTGCCGTATGTTTTCTCTGCAAGAGATGGCCCATATGATTATCCATAGGTAATATTATTAAAACTAACGGTCTTCAAGACTGGACCACTAATATGTACAAAGATTTAAGCGCAGAGATAAAAATGTTACGAATTACTGTAAAAAACAGAATAATTTATTAAAAGTCAATTGAATATTTTAAATCTAGTATAAAAAAAATTAACGTAGTTCCTTACTTTTTATCAATTTTAGTGGTCACAGCCATGAAGACCGTTATTTTAAACAATATTACCACCGTATAAACTTATATGGATCATCCTTCGTAGAGAAAACCTACGGTACATTCAGAGCTCTAACAAGCGTAAAATGTTTCATTAAAAATATATTTTTAAATACTAAACTTATTTTTTAAATGATTTTGAAGTTTGATTACATGTCACACATAAACACCAATAATTTTTCTCTGCTTTTGTAAGCATAAAGACACTTTTAGCTTCTTAAATAGAGTAAATATATTTATTTGTTTTACGTATATTTATTTGAATAAAAGAAAATTTGTTACTGAGAGGAGATTTCTGGTAACCGAAATTAAAGCCCACAACCCGTAGTTTGTGGGAATAAGCTCTTGTATTTAATTTATAGTAAATACAAAGAGCTGTAACGGAACATATATACTTTCAAATTCTACATTAATTGTTAATGCATATTAAGGTAAAAATAAATCTTTCATCATTTCGACGTCCCTTACGAAAACAAGCACATTTCAGGGTACTCAGAAAATACTAGTTTTTGTCCGGAATCTGCTACAAAAATTAGCAATTTTCAGAATTTTAGACAAAAACTATAATTTTCTTAGAGGGTCTAAAAAAGTTTTAACATGAATCATAAAATATAAAAAGTGCTACATTTTTATAAGAGGACTCTGAAAAGAACTAGGTGTTTCCGAGAAATCTGAAGAAACTTTTAAATAAATTAAAATATATTTTACCAAAACATAACAGCAAAATACATTTTTTTTAAACTGAAGGTCAGTGGGTCCCTTCAATATATTCATAATTAATAGAAACCTACATATATCTTGATCTGGTTGGTTTTATTGTGTTTAAAATACATACAGGCGGGTTTCACGAAACTGTTAGTTTTGACGGCTCGACTTGTAAATGCTATTACGATGCAAAATAATTAAAATCTTAAAAACAGATCAATTATGAACAAAATGTCAGCTCCGTGGTATATTTTGATTGTAAAATTACAGTGAGTTTGAGATATACCTACCTGTACGTAACATTTAAGAAATTTAGAAATTGTGCACTTTAAAATATATGTAAATGTGAACATTTTGTACCCCATCACAATTATTAAAACGAGTTAAAATGTGTGAGTTATTTGTGCATACATAAATGGTCAGCTCCGTGGCATCGAATATTCATGTATCCCGGGAAAAAATCTTTTATATATAGACATATATGGTCATATATGGCCATATATGGAAAACATACATGGGCATATATGGTCATATATAGTCACCCGGGTAAAAATGAGTCATATATAATTATATAACTGTATATCTAATTATACATAATTATATATAATCATGTATATTCATATATAATCATATATAATTGTATATAATTTCGTATAACTTTTGTCGCACGACACAACCAGAAGCAAACATCGAAATACTCGGGTACATACCAAAACAGTTGCACACACTTCATGTATATACGTGCGCACATATGGGTGATTGTCAAAAAAATGGTATTATTAGTGTCGCCAATACACTGAGTAGAAAGGAAATATTATTATTGTTTGGTAAACGTTTGAAGTTCTTAAAAACGATGTATTTGGACATCTTAAACACAAAACTAAGACAAGTATGATATATTTTTAACACACAAGTGATATATATAGCCTGAAAGTAATTACCGTCGCCTATAAAATCGACAGTGTACACACCTAAAAATCTGTGTAAACACTCAAACATTTAGTGAACACCCATAATTTTCGGTGTGAAACACCCAAATTCAGTGTCAACACTCAAATTTTTAGTGTACGCTTTAAATTTTCGGTGTGGAACGCTAAATGTTCCAGTGTGAACACAAAAAATTCACTGTCAACATTCAAGCATTCAGTGTACACTCACAATTTTCAGAGTTTGCAGTTCATACATGTAACAAATTTTTAAATAATACTTTAAAATTTCATTTTTGATCGCATCGATTTGTTGTATATATATTTAAAAATACATATTCTGTTGTAGATTTTAAGTTCAATATTTGACAAAAACCGAGAAAAAGCTTTAAAAGCTTTAAAAGCTAGTAAAATAATTATTTCTTTAATAGCTATTAAAATTGAATTTCAAACAATGTAAAATAATAAATATATTTAATATTGCAAAGTAAATTAGATAGTACCTAGGAAAGTTTAAAAATATCTTTTTTTTTATATAACATCATATAAATGTTTAAAAAATGTCAAGCTCAAAATAAATTTTATTTTTATATTATATTTGTCCTGCAGGATACATAACTTTTAAGCACGATGCTTCGCAAACTTACAACTCAAATAAAACTTAACAATACATAAATTAAGAGTATTTGATGTTGAATTTAATTTTATTTTTTAACAAGATTTTAAGGAACTGTGAATGGGAAGGAAAGATACGTTACCGACTGCATGTTTTTATTTTTAAAATAATTTGTAAATATTTTTATGAAAAAGACAATATGTTAGGTTCTTTCATTTATCAATAAATAATAACTCAAAAAGTTTTCAAGCGATTTCATTTTTATATCACTAAACGGTTTAGGTTCCTGACTAACGGATACGGTTATTTATAAAAATGGTTCAAATTTCGTAATGATAAAACGAATGGAATCGATAAAAAAATTTTTTTCATTGTTTATTGATAAAAATAGAGTATGACGTGTCGGTCTACCGTAAAAAAGGTTTAAAAACTATTTTAAAAACAAATAACTATAGAGTCGGCAACGTAGGAATCTTGTCTTTTCTTTCACATTCTCTTAAATTACGTGTATTCTGGAGGACGTATATGGCTATAACGGGTAATATATCAAAAACTTTCTTATGCTACAACAGTTAAAAAACATTTTTATTATTAACTTTTTATTATCTCATGAAAAAATGCATTTCGATTCTAACCTCTTTTTTCAGATAAAAAGTAGCTAAAATCTATAAGTATGAATATTTTATCAAAAATATTTTATATAAATGGTTTAAAAAAAAAATTCCGATAGTTATTTGACTTCTTTTGACATGTACATACTTAAAAATCAATAATTCACCTTTTCGTTAAAAATAAAAAAAGGAATTTTGAGAGAACAACTCAATATAAAAAAACATGTTATTGATAATTTTTTTAAATTGGTTTGTACTCTGAATATTAATAATTTTTTTGACTAAAATATGCACCATTTACAGAGGTTTAAGCGACATACGTAGCTAATTTTTCCCTCTGTTGTTAAAATAGAGAGAAAAATTACATAATTTTTAGCTATATAAATAAATGTTTTTTAAATTTACTGTAAAAATTTGTTAAAAATTTCATACAATTTAGGAAGATTTCCATAAAGATAATATACTAAAGAACGAAAGTATATTTATACGGAGAGAATTCAATAATTGACGGTTCTTTAGAATATAAAGATTCGTTATTTAAAGTAACCGTACAAATTTCGATCAATGAAAATATTTTTTCAAAAAGATATGGTAGTTTATAGAGAATTCAAATTTTAAATTTAAATACATATCAATTAATATTTAAAGCAAAAGCGTTTTCGCATACTCGCATTGTATTTATGTAACCTTCATATTTAATTTAAGTTATACTCTCTGATACGAAAAAATACACCCAATTTTTCGGTGTCAACACCTAATTTTTAGTGTAACGTAACATATATACATATTACGTGTACACATCAGACTTATAAACTATTACTGAAACACGTAATTTAAATATATAATAAATATATAAATTCTTCAATTAAACTGTATTATGAGGTACAGTGGTATTTGCGACGAAGAATTTTGGTTGCTAATAAAAAGTCTTCTACGACTTCTTTTCTGTAAGAGGAAAACTCGATGGAAGTGTACGAGGGTTGTTCAATAAGTTCGTAGAAAAAGATAGAAAAAAAAATTTTTTTGGGTAAATTTTTTTAAATTTTTTAGCTTAATTTCCTTTTAGTTCTATATATTTTTCCAAGCATTTTTCCAAATTTTTTAAGCCGTCCAAAAAGTAGGATTTCGGAAGCTCCTCAAACAAGGCATTTGTTTGGGCGATAAACTCCTCGTTCGACGTAAACCGTCGTCCGTCAAGCCATTTTTTCAAATTTGGAAATAAAAAAGTCACTGGGGGCCAAATTTGGTGAATACGGTGGATGTTGTAATAATTCGAACTTTAATTCAATAATTTTGGTCATTGAAACTGCGCATGTGTACACCCGTGCATTGGCTCGATGAAAGAGGATCTTTTTCTTTTTCAAATGAGGACGTTGTTCCTTGATTTCTTCGTTCAACCGGTGCAATAACGACGCATAATACTCTCCCGTTATCGTCTTTCCTTTTTCCAAGTAATCGATGTAGATGATGCCGCGTGCATCCCAAAAGACCGTAACCATCACCTTGCCGGCCGATTTCACCGTGTTCGCCTTCTTCGGAACCCCGTTCACCTTGAAAAATCCACTGTTTTGACTGTTCCTTTGTCTCTGGAGTGTAGTAGTGTATCCATGTTTCATCCACAGTTATGTATCGACGCAGAAACTCCTGAGGATTGCGACAGAAAAGCGCCAAAACTGTCTAATATAGGATTAACCGAGCCTGGTTATTTTCGACTTCTACGCAGGCTACACTTTTCATCTCCACTACACTACTGACTCTACGCAGCTCTTGTTATGATGTACAATGAACCACATTCTCTTTCTCATTTTTCTAACATCTCTCTCTCATGATATACACATATATATATATATACACACACACACACACATATATATATATATATATAAATATATATCGATTTCACGATACACTATGTAAACTAGACGTAGAAACAAAGTATAATATGAATTAACGTATGAAAGTTTCGTTTTTCTATCGTAATATATATATTTCTGTTTCATACCGCTTTTTATTACAATGAAAAGCGCAATGGTACGGTATAAATAATGCGCGTAACAACTATATATTTCAACATATAGAATATGTACTTTTAAAAAAATAATTCTGAACGTTGGAACAAATAATTTTCTCTTTTCTTCTTCTTTATTATTTTTTATTTAGAAGCCTATAAAAGAGCGGACAGGTAGCCAGATTTTTATCAGTCTGTGCTGTACTGTGAACGAGGCAAGATGCTTAAAATGCGTAACATTATAATTGTTCGCCGACGAACCTGCTCGTTCGCGCTGGAGGATTCGCCGCCGACAATGGTGTTTCGCGAGGTGGACGGCATTATGGTTCGTGAGGGATCAAACTCCGAACTGGAGACTACGAGTGAGACAACGAGGGAGTCCAGAGCCGAAGTAACAACGGAGTCGGAGCTGAATAGTTACGTTGACTTGGACATGAAAAGCGAAGTTGTAGTATCGCCGGATGAGGAGATATTAAGATGGCCGATTTGGCCTCCTAAACCTCTTTCACCTGTACCGCTGACACCATAGACTTCGTTTTTCAGGTGGGTATCAACGCCTCTCTCACCACTTCCCACAACGTCTCGACTTGTGAAGAAACCACCTGCATTTCATTCACCGGTACCTCCAACACCTTGGATTACAGCTGCATCGACTCCTCTTCCAGAGACACCTCGATGCCATTCTGTGAACGGGCTCTCACTATCGCTACCCCTCTCTCTCTCTCTCTCTCTCTCTCTCTCTCTCTCTCTCTCTCTCTCTCTCTCGAGTTATTAGCAAGCTTGCATACTCCTTTATATACTGTGACATATACATTTTATTCCAACGTTAAATAGTTTTTTTGACCCTGAAAGACTGTTTTAGGTTTATTTCAATGTCCGCATAGTCTACTCTGCGTATGCGGATAATAAGAGCAACGACTGCGCGATCTTATGTCTGCGAACGTCAACTGTGCTGGTCCGTCAGCTATCTTACAAGGCAAACAATATGGTCCTTGAAATCGTGGCCTCCGAAGCAGCTGACGGTCCATCAATCGCCGTTCGCCAGAACGTCGAGAAGGAACCCTGAAGATAGAATGGTATCTAACTCTAGGTCCTTCTCGACGACTACGCCGTTCTATAGCTTCCTCTCTCCTCCTCTGCAAAAACACTTCGAGATCTTCTTGAACGGACGAGCGTCGTGGCGAAAGCTTCTGATCTCTCGAAGTTTCCACAGTAGGAAAGCAAACTGGTTCCATCTCTTCCCTCGATCGTTCACAGAATGACATCGAGGTGTCTCAGGACGAGGAGTCGATGCAGCTGTAATCCGAGGTGAATGAAATGCAGGTGGTTTTTTCACAAGTCGAGACGGTGTGGGAAGCGGTGAGAGAAGCGTTGATGCGCACTTGAAAAGCGAAGTCTTTGATGTCAGCGGTAGAAGTGAAAGAGATGTAGGAGGCCAAATCGGCCACCTTATCATCTCCTCGTCAGGCGATACTACAACTTTGTGTTTCAGTCCGAGTCAACGTGACTCTTCGGCTCCGACTTCGTTGTTACCTCGGCTCTGGACTCCCTCGTTGTCTCACTCGTAGTCTCCAGTTCAGGGTTGCATTCCTCGCGAACCATAATGCCGTCCACCTCCACCTCTACCAGATATATATATATATATATATATATATATATCATGAGAGAGAGATGTTAGAAAAATGAGAAAGAGAATGTGGTTCAATGTACATCATAACGAGAGCTGCGCAGAGTCAGTAGTGTAGTAGAGATGAAAAGTGTAGCCTGCGTACAAGTCGAAAATTCGTGTGTGTGCTGCATCGGCTAAGCAGAGGAATAACCAGGCTCGGTTAATCCTATATCTCGTCTTAAAGCGCATTGCGAGGCAAGAGTGGAGAATCGAGCAAAAGTTCCTACGTTATTGCCGTCAGAACGGCGGTTTGCTGTTCGATCTCCGGCTTACCTCACTCATTTGCTGCTCATTCTCAACTAATCAATGTTCTCCAAGGCTCCGCTCCGCTCGGCCGCGAAGAGAAAAGTGAGCTGTGCCGCTCGCTTGCGCAATCCTTTAGGCTGGCCGGCAGAGTTGCTCCAAGCCAATGGGAGCGCACTGTATAGGGAATGAGAGAGAGATAGAGATTGGAGGAAGGGGCAAACTAAGCAAGTTAATCATTCAGCTCGAGTAATGAGAGCGCGCCGGCAGGAAAGAGCATGGTGGGAGCCGAGAAATGTAATGCGAGGCAGGCGCGGAGAATCAAGCAAGTGTTCCTACATTATCGCCGTAAGAACGGCGTTTCACTGCTCGATCTCCGGCTTACCTAGCTCATCCGCTGCTCATCCGTTCTTCTCGGCTGCGAAGAGAAGAGTGAGCATTGCAGCTCGAAGGCGGTGGCTTTTACGCTGAACTTTAGAGCAGCTCCGCGCCAATGAGAGCGCGCCGGCAGGACAGAGCATGGTGGGAGCAGAGAAAAGTAATTCAAGGCAAGTGCGAAGGCTAGGGCGGGGTGGGGGAAAACAAACTTCGTTGTAATGTGCGCGGTAGAGCATCGGTCGGAGAAGGGAGTATCGAGCTGCGTTGCAAACTGCGCACAACTCGCGCGCTGGTATAGCATCGGCCGAAGAAGGGATACGCTGGTCTATACCGCTGGCCCACCCAAGTGGCGCCTCCCTTGGTCTATCAAGCTTACTGGTGTAAGAAGCCCCTTGGCGTAGGAAGGAGGTGGTGCAGAACCCGCCTAGCTTATCTACTGTGGTCATTTTTATTTACAAAATTTGTAATATCTCGAATAACTGTTTCTAATAAAAAAAGTCAGCGATACAGATTCCTGTAATAAATTCTAATTTTTAAGTGGTTCAATATTCCCTTTGAATTTGTAAGAACTATATCTGGTTAAATTTTTAAGAGATGTTAAATAAAAGTTACCTTTTACCTTTAGATAAATTAATTAACCACATAGTTATATATCTTTTAACCCACTTTATAATATATCAGCTTGTAATGAATCTATTTGTTATTTTAAATTATTAAAACCTCCAAATTTTCTTACATCTAAAGTGAATATGTCGACGTTACCGACTGACAAGGGTAGAGTTATAGATATTAAATTATAGGTTTCTTTTTCAAAGTAAGAAAAACAAAAAAAGAATTTATAATTAAAAAGCTTGAATCCCTTATTTTCAATTTAACAGAAATATATTATCTCTACAACTATTTTAAGCTATGTAGAAAGAATATTACTGTCCCTATAGTTATGATGCACCTAAGCCCGTCCTCCCTCCTCTCTCCTCCCCCACCCTATTTTAAGATGCATCGCAACTGGCTCTACTATATTAGATGGAGTCCGAACCATCAGAACCCCTGTACTTTTGGGATTCGAACCCGGTGCCTTCTGTGTAAAAGGCTGATTCCAAATCCACTAGGCCACGGATAGCTGGGTATCTTATCGCTGCTACCCGAGTATCTTGTCGCCAGTGTCTGATTGCAAATAGCCGGTCGTGTGTATTTGGATATCTCCCAGTGGTTATCTTGTAGAAAAAGTGCATACGATTGTGTACTTCTAACAAGTGATAGAGGACACTAAGTTAAATAGATACAAGTGGGTCGTATTATTATACAACACATTTTTTCCAGTGTGAATATTCTTGTATTTCTGTAATTGCTTTTTGCGCATTTTCTCGTGATTTTATCGCATATTTCTTTCACATTTTTTTTGTTTTTATAATACAAATTACAATTTTATTTAATAAAACGTTTCTAAAGATTTTCTACAATAATAGATGTGCTATGGTTACCAGTTTTTAACCTTATGTGCCCTCGATCATGTGTCATTTTCTCCCACTCTCCACAACGTGTACGGTAATATGCATCAGTTCCTGTACGCACAAAATAAACCGATATTTCTTGAAAACGTACATCCTTTTTATCTGCGGTATTAAATTTATTTTCCATAATAATAGCTTCCATCACGTATGGCATCTCGGAGAGAAATATGTTTTCCGCTCTAGCACGTACTCCTTTATTCCAATACCTCCACTCCATACACATACTCTATAACTCCGACAGACCGCGCTCAGCTTAAGTACAAAAATGAGTCTCTGCGCATGCGTAAAATATTAACCAGGGGCTAGAAATTGAAACTACCAACAGAGGGCCTAGCAGTGAAGCGGGAAAATAGTGTGCTTGATACGAGGGTAGTTCAATAAGTCTTTAGAATGACCAACAGATGGCGCGCGAATCGCTCCAAATCATCTGTTTTCAGTCAGCACCACTCCCGACTAGATATATGGTGCAGTCACAGTCCACATCTTCTGAGTTTACGTGTTTTTATAACCAATTGAAAAAAAAAATTGCTTGTTAAGAAAAATGGAAAAAAACGAGTTCAGAGCGGTAATTAAACATTTTCATTTAAAGGGTTTAACTCCATATGAGATAAAAAATGAATTGGACTCAGTTCATGGCACATCTGCCCCTGCCTTAGCAACGGTTTATAACTGGGTAAATGAATTTAAGCGTGGTCGTACATCAATAAGTGACGAAGCACGTTCAGGAAGGCCCGTAGAAGCAACTACTCCCGAAATCATCAATAAAATCCACGATATGGTGTTGAAGGATAGAAGATTAAAAGTGCGTGAGTTAGCTGAGGCCACAAGGATATCTATAGGTGCAGTTGTTTCAATTCTACATGAAAAATTAGGCATGAAAAAGCTATCGTCAAGATGGGTGCCGCGTTTGCTCTCAGCTGAGAATAAACGCAATAGAGTGGTCGCCTCTGAGGCTCTTTTGGCGCGCATAAGTCGGAATCCTGAGGAATTTTTTCGTCGATTTGTGACTGTGGATGAAACATGGATACACCACTACACTCCTGAGACAAAGGAACAATCCTAACAGTGGATTTCCACAGGCGAACCAGCTCCAAAGAAGGCAAAGACCGTAAAGTCAGCTGGTAAGGTTATGGCTACAGTTTTTTTTGGGATGCACGTGGAATTATAGTTATTGACTACTTGGAAAAGGGTAAAACAATTACTGGTGAGTATTATGCATCATTATTAGAGCAGCTGAAAGAAGAAATTAAAAAAAAAACGACCACATTTGGCGATAAAAAAAATTCTCTTTCATCACGACAACGCCCGAGTTCACACATGCTTCGTTTCAATGGCTAAAATTGAAGAACTAAAATTCGAATTGGGGGGCCTGCGGCGGCTCAGTTGGTAGAGTGTCGGATTCCCACGCCGGTGACCCGGGTTCGAATCCTAGTCTCTGCCGATTGATACAAGCACCTCTGTAAAAATTACATGTGCTTTGTTTACAAACACACCGCAGACCCCCGTCGTCGATTAGCACCACATGGAAGCACAAACATGGCGACGTAAAAAAAAAAAAAAAAAAAAAAAAAATTCGAATTGGTCGAACACCCACCGTATTCACCAGATTTAGCCCCCAGTGACTTTTTCTTATTTCCAAACTTGAAAAAATGGCTCGGTGGACAGAGATTTACGGACAACGAAGACGTCATTGCCTCTGTAAGTGCTTATTTTGAGGAACTTCCGAAAACGCACTTTTCTGAAGGATTAAAAAAACTTAAAAAGCGATTGACCAAGTGTATAGAGCTCCAAGGAGATTGAAAAATAAAAAAAAATGTACCCAAAAAAAATTGTTTTTATACTTTATTCTAAAGACTTATTGAACTACCCTCGTATCTCCAACAGAGAGCGCTGGCTTACCGCTGACATTAGGTACAAAGAATTTGATATGTCGCGTGCCGTTCTACATCATCGTCATTCTACCATAAACTGTTGAAGCATCAACATGGAAGACTTCTGTCGACAGGAACGTATTCTTCGCCAACTTGTTAAAATATAAAATGCACGTAAACGCAAATTCGATACGTAATTTCGTTTTCGGTATTTAGATAAGCTTCGCAAAGCTAGTGTTGAAAGGGCATTGGGGAAAAACTTGTAATATTATTATCTAAAATAAGAAAATTAAAAAATAAGCGTATATTATTTGAAAACGACTTTCAAAAGATTGACAGGCTAGATGAGAGTAATGAATCAGATAAAAGTATAACATCAAATAAGAGTGATGTGTCTGATGAGAGTCTCAATGAAACTTTACAACGTACAGTGGTTCAAGATACCTCGTTCGAAACAGCGGATAAAGATGATGATTTATCTACTAATAAGCATATTCCCATGTTCAATCAAACAGAGAATCTAGATAAAATGTATGGAGTACGTAAAGAAAGTGCTAGTTTTAGGATTGGTGATTCATCGATATACTTTGAAAATAATAACGTGAAAGTGAAACATGCGCGATATCCAAGAAAAACAAAACATCCTGATCAAAGTATTATGAATTCAAACGATTTGTAAAATTATCGCAAGATTCTATAAATATTGAATGCTCACAAAAAAAAGTATAGAAGTGATGAATCCATTCGTACTCACAAGAGCAAGAAATTTACTGATATTATCGCTGGACTATTGTCTGAAACGGAAGGCTGATCACTACCTCGTTACATAATTGCTAGAAGAGATATAAGGATGGATTATGTGTACTGGGACGATCCAAATAAACTCGTAGATCGCTTCCGATTACTTTTGGCTGAACAATCGGTCGGAAATCCGAGTCACGTCAACGAGATCCACTTTATCATAGAAGAGCTCCGAGAAGCTGGGTATATATTTTAAAATAGAATAAAACCGCAAAATGTGACTTGACCGACACTTCACTGACACTTGACATATTTATGTCATAGAGTCAACGCTTTTCGACACATTTCGATACTTTTTCGACGCATTTCGACACTTGCTCGACAGATCTAGAGACTTGTTCGACATATTTAGACACTTGTTCGACAGATTTAGACATTTGCTCGACAGATTTAGACACTTATTCGACAGATTTAGACACTTGTTCGACAGATTTAGACATTTGTTCGACAGATTTAGACACTTGTTCGACATACGTTTGTCATAGAGTCAACGCTTTTCGACACATTTATCTCATAGAGTCGCACTTTATCACAGAGTCCACGCTTGACCGACTCATTATGTCATAGATATTGAGATCTGTCACGGGGGTGCGTGATCACGTCTAAACCAAACATTACGAGAATTTCCGGGCTCCAATCGCTTAACTAAACTTCATAAAAGGGCGAACCCCTTCCTCAGATCCTAATATGCATTATATATTTCAATGTCCAATGTAATTTTTTTAAATCGCATCGATGTTCGAGTCGTGCTGTTACAAAAGGTATCGAACTCATCAGATGTACTCTACATAATCATGCCTCTTCTACAGAGCCTGTACAAGTTAGCAGTCAAGAGCTTGAGTTTGTATTACCAGATACTGCGTTTGATTTACAACAACAGGAACAGGTTTATAACAAAAACCTCAATTTAATGGAAGCGATTAAACAAAATCGTAAACTGTAATGGTTCCAAATAAGAAAGAACCACTACTCAATTCTGTTGTTTCACAAGAGAAACTATTGACCAATGCAAGAATAAACATTGAGACTTCAAAAGGTAAAATTAGGAAATCCAATCGAAATTCTACGTCTGATCTTCCCGATCAATCTGAGAAATTTGAGGAATTTCTAGTTAAAGCTTCTCTACAAGACTCTGGCAGTAGTGTAGATGTATCTTTTTTATGCAGAAGTGTCAACAATTATATTTGAATTTACGACGATAGGCTGCCATGCGCTAGGTGGCATCGACATCTGTGTTTAATTGTTATGATTAGAAATTTATAGAGGTTTCAATTAATGAAAACACACTTTATGGGAAAAAGCTTAGTCGGTATAAAAAAACCCTGATTAATTAAATTGAAAAACAGAACTTTTATAAATGAAATAAAGAATTGAAATTTTTTGTAAAAAAAACAGTTTGTGACATCGTCTATGAGGATCACCACAGAATCGGTTCTCACTTATTCCAAACATCTTGTCTGGCTTTGATGATGAAGTTATAAGTGTAGAGTCGATTATCTAGAACTGAAAGAAACGATTGTTCGGGTAAGCAATTGAACGGGCGCCCTATCAACAAATGAGCTGATGTAATAGCCAAAAGATCATTGGGATAAGCCGAAAGAGTACATAAAGGTCGCGAATTTAAAATCGCTTCAATTTCAATAAAAAGGGCGTAATTTGATCATATGTGAGTAGTTGATCCTTTATGACTCGTTTCAGGTGATGTTCAAAATCCTTTACAGCTGATTCCCAAAGACCTCCAAAATGTGGAGATAGAGGTGGATTAAAATGCCACTCGATCCTTTTAGATAAAGCATAATTTCCTATCGAATTTCTAAATTCGGAAGTATCGAAATCTCATAAAGCTCATAGCTCTACGATTGATGAATCTACGAAAAGCAGCTAAAAAACCGTTTGTGGAAAGGTCAGTTACGAGTTTGAGATGTATAGCCTTTGAGACCATACACACGAACACACAACCATAAGTTTCGATGGTGGATTTGTTTCGGAACTTTTTCTCCTTGATAAGAATGGGATCAAAAAAATTCGGGAGAAAGCCGGCGACTCGTTGACTCGAGCCGTAGGCAAATCTGCCATTTGAGCGTGACCAATTTTGGTGTTTTGACGTATGCAGTCTACACAATGACGAACGATACTCCTAACTGAATCCTTTTCATTTAGAATCCAAAACCTTTCGCGAATAGAATAGAGAGTGGATTGAATTCCAGCATGGAAATTAGTTAAATGAGTGTTTCGAATGATCATATCCGTTACAGGATATTTACAAGGCAATAATAACAGGTGTTTCTGATTATAGGGAAGACCTGACTTCTTCAGACGTCCGCCTACACGAAGAAGCCCTTTATCATCTGTAAAAGGATGCAATTCGTCAAATCGAGTGCTCTTGTGGAAAGGAACCGTAACTTCACCAGGAATTGAAGGTCGGGCAGTCGATAATCTTCGAAGTTCGGTAGCGAATCTTTCACATTGAATCATAGCAACGATTCGATACTCTGCTTTGAGTATTTCTTTGACCAATACAGCGCTATTTCGGTTGGACTTTGAATTTTTTCAACGCAGAATATAAGCGACTACTCTCACGAAATGCTCAAATTGCGAAAAACGTGAATAGATATTACTACATGACGGAGTTATAAATAGACAAATACCTTTCTTCAACTCAGGCACTTCAATCGGGGCTGATTTGGCAGATTGAGGCCATTCGTGTTCAGAAAAAGCTAGCCAGTGAGGACCGGAAGTCCAAACCGAATTCTTAAGGAATTCGGATGGTAGTTGACCTCCGGAAAGGGAATCAGCTGCATTGTCTTCAGACCGAACCTGACCTCCTAACGATTGGACATCTTCGACTCTATTGGATTTAAAAGTTCTTGAAAGATGAGGAGCCTTTTTAAGCCAACAAAGAACGATGGTGGAATTTGACCACAAAGTCACCTAATCTATGGGGAAATCGAATTGAGGTTTCGCTTCTATATAGTTTTTTGAGAATGAATGCCGCGCAAAGTTCTAATCGCGGAATAGTGATCCCACTTAAGGGTCTGACCCTACATTTGCTACAAATTAATCTGATTGAGACATGACCCTGTGAATTAACTGATCTAATAAAAAAGACAAGCTCCATATCCGTGAATACAAGCATCACAGAAGCCATGAAGTTCGATGTTGACTTGGTTTGAGATCAGAAATTGCCGAGAAATCGAGACTTCCTTTAGGAGTGGCAACTGATCGGCGAACGATTTCCATTTGGTATGAATATCTTGAGGAAGCGACTTATCCCAGGTAATCTTTGCTTTCCAACAATCTTGAACAAAGATCTTAGCATATAAGATTACTGGACCTAACAATCCGAGCAGATCGAAGATTTTTGATATTTCTGATAAAAGCTTTCGTTTAGTCGCAACGACTTGAGAATCAATGTGATGCAACGCATACTGTAATACATCGTTTTGAGAATCCTAAATGATTCCAAGGGTCTTCTGCACAGGATTTTCCTTAACCATACAATCTAAATCGAAGATTTTCTTGTCAATGGTGTTCAATGCGGATTGATGATTTAACGCTCACTGTCTGATTTTGAACCCACCTCGACTCAATAAAGAAATCATTTCATCGCGTATGGCTAAGATTTCCTCCAGAGAGTTTGTTCCGGAAATGAAATCATCGACATAAAAATCCCGAAGAAGCGTACTAGCCCGAGGGAAGTCGCGAGCTTCATCATGAGCGACTTGTTGAATCCTGCGAATTGCAAGAAAGGGAGCCGCGGCTGTACCGAAGGTGACAGTATTGAGTTGGAAAGTTCTAAGGTTTCATTAGTAACGTCACAAAGTTTTCTGAGATTTCTTATCATCAGAGTGAATCAGTATTTGACGGTACATTTTCTTAATGTCTGCTGTGGCGACATAAGAGTGAGTACGAAAACGAAGGACTTGTTCAAAAATAGTATTTTGGATAGTGGGACCTACCATGAGGGTGTCATTGAGCGAAATGCCTGTAGACGTTTTTGCAGATGCATAGAATACTATTCGAACCTTGGTGGTTTCGCTGGATTCCAAAATCACAGCGTGATGAGGGAGATAATATCCACCCTCGATGTCGTCGCAAGGAGTCATATGACCTAGAGAGATATATTCTTCCTTGTCTTTAGTGTACTCAGCCTCCAATGAGGGTTTCGATTCCATCTTTCGTTCAAGGGTATAAAAGCATTTAAGAGCTTGTTGCCTTGATTCACCAAGATTGAATTTACTATCCTCGAAAGCAAGACGAACGATATACCTGCCAGTGGCGTCGCGTTTGGTGTAAGTAACGTAATGTTGCTCACAAGCAACTTCGTCACGGGATCGAATAGGCTTATGATCGAAATCTTCAATAAGTCAGAAACGCTCGATAAGTTTGTCCATATTAACGACATTACAAGAGGCTTGTTTTGAAGGAGCGAAAGTTTCAGCTCCTCCGGTGATGATCCATCCTAAACTAGTTTTTTGCAAAATAATTTTCGATTCATTATGGTGAAGTTTAATCTGACCAACAGCTAAACTACACAACGTGGTACTACAAGCTAACAAAATGTCAACTTGTTTGGGTAAATGAAATTGAGGATCAGCTTATTGAAGATTTTTTGAAATGTTACAAAAATTACGAGGAAAAGTTTCGTTGGGCACAGCATCGGAAATGTTTGATACAATTAGAAAATGTAATTGATGTTGCAAATTATTGTAAGTTGAATAAAAGTTATCTTTAATGTGTTGTTTTGAAACAGTGTACAAACGGTCTACTGCTCTAATGTTAACTGAACAGGTTTGTGTAGATAAATTTAAGAATTTAGAAAATTTCTCGGTAATAAGATTAACAGTGGGGCAGGAATCTAATAATGCTTGTGCCACGACTACATTTTCCTCGTTTACATTGGACCTTGACAATTTGTGCTGTGATCATCAATTGAGAATCCGATTGGAATGCTATTGAAGCGTATGAGTGATGAACTAGTCATGTATGTGGAACGGTGGACGTTGAAGATTTGTCATCCTTTGATTTAGGGTTTATAGCCTTCGACTGTTGAGATACTTTCTCACAATGGAGTAAGGTGTGATGATTACAATCACACTTCTTACAGCGCTTGTTGCTTTTGCAAAGGAATTGATGACTCCAAAGGCAGTTGCGACAGATTTTGCTTGCCTTCGCAAAATCAAAACGTTCTGAAACGCTACACTTGTGGAAGACGGGACATTTGAATAGGTGATGATTTTCGTCGCTTTTAGAACAATGAGAATTTGATGAAGTCGAAGCAGACAATGACGAGGGAACGTGCATCAGCTTTAGCGACTTTACCTTGAGCTTTGTCCAGTTTCTCGCTAGTCCGCTTCCTAGTATTACTGTTGTTGGAATTTATTCGTTCTAGAGAATACAATTTGAAGACTGTGGTTTGAATGAATTTGTAAAGATCATCGAACTTTGGAAGCTTGTTTGCGTCTAATTTGTCTTCTCATCTAGATCGAATACCTGGAGGCAGAGCCCTTTCTAAAATTCTGATGATCATTTCGTCACGAACCTCAATTTTCATTTATGCCAACATACGAACGTGTTGACCCGTTTTGTCCATGAGCATGGGGAGATCGGCCACTGTGGCTTTAGAAACCGCTTTACGATCTAAAATGGCGTTGGGATGTTCTAGTACCAGTATGCGTTTTTGGTCATACGACTCCCAGCTGATGGACTAAGAGCACTTTCTAACTGAGAATGTTTAACGAAATCACTAAGATCCATGCGAGAATATACAAGAGAGACAAACTTGCTTTTCCAAGCTAGCCACTCATCGTGGTTACCCAAAAAAGTGGGGATTTTAATTTCAGGTAACTTCGGCATTTCGTATCGTTCCGTTATGGAAATGTTGCTAGCGTCAGAGTCGAGCTTGCAGTTGGTTATATCCCTTGCAGTTTCATCACTGTAGCACCAACATCAAAATAGCGAGACTCGACACCCAGAAAAATTAGTGTAAGGCTATCGAGACGTATATTTGCGTTGACGGTATCAGTATCAGCGCCCTCCAGATAAGTTTCTAACTTTCCTACCTGAGCTTTAAAAGATTTTCCTTTGTTTGTTAGATACTCAACGCGAGGCTGTTTTTCGTTAGATACAGACATTTTGCAAAGCTATTGTCAATGAACTAAATAAATAAAAGAGATATTGCTAAATTAAAATATTAAATGATTTGAATTTAAATAGTTGGAAGAAACAGTAAAATGTTGAAAACAACAGAAAACAAAAAATATTTATGTTAACTAAATGTTATTAATTGATTGGTTAATTAATTTATTAAAGCTATGAAAACTTAATAATTTACATTAAATTAGGATTGTCAAAATCTAATTTTCAATAATCTAATGTAATTTAGAAGGGTACAATATATACAATTTGTTGCTGTGTTCGAACAGCAAAACAACGAAATACGTAAGTCAAATGCCGCTACTGCAACCGCTGTGAAAACATAAAGTAACGACGTACGCTTGCACGTTCGGGTTTCGCTCTCCTAATTCTTGGAATTGACACGCTAAGCAAGTAAAGCAACCCGGAGAATAACGAATACGAGAATCTGAATATTGGAATAAATGTAAATTTACCTTAAAAGCAAAATATAGCGATAGGATACAAAGAGAGAAAGGAATGAGAGCGCAATGTTAAAATTAAAATTTGCCCCTTTGAATAAGAACAGAAAAACTTATCTTAATCCAATCCTCTCGTTCCTCGATGCAGCAGCCAAATGGTTGATTAGGCGTCCTGCAGCGGAAGTGATGGCAGCCGTGTTGATGGTAGAGCAGCAGAGGTTCAACAGAGTTCTGAGAATTGTTGCGCTCGCCCGGCACACAGTGTCAACGTGCGACTCGTTTGTTTGCGCGCGACGTCACTCGCGGGTTTTAAGAGACCTTTCAGAATTCACAGGAGGCACCATGAATTTACGTGTATAGGCTGTCATGCCCTAGGTGGCATAGACAGCTGTGTTTAATTGTTATGATTAGAAATTTATAGAGGTTTAAATTAAACAAAAAACACACTTTATGGAAAAAAGCCTAGTCATAGATTTGACGATTGGGATGAGCTTAATATATTAGTAGATCGCCTCCGAGTAATCATGGTTATGAATCCATTTGGGATACACAGTAACGAGATTCACTTCATCCTCAACGAGTTACGCAAATCAATTTACATATACTGATGTATTTAGATTACGTTAACGATATTCCATATAACGTTACGATCGATTTGTCGTCGCCGACACTCAAAGTTGTTTATGAGGGTAATTATCCTGTATTCTGGATTTAAGTTCTGATATATATATATATATATATATATATATATATATATATATATATATATATATATATATATATATATGGGTGGTTCTCTGACAAATCGTGCGCGAAAAAAAATGGATTTTCCAAAATATTTTTTTTATATATATATATCAGAACTTGAATCCAGAATACAGGATAATTACCCTCATAAACAACTTTGAGTGTCGGCGACGACTAATCGATCGTAACATTATATGGAATATCGTTAACGTAATCTAAATATATATATATATATATATATATATATATATATATATATATCATAGGTTGTATACATCAGTGCTGTAACGGAACTGTTTATTTAATAAATAACTTTTATTTGTCAATAGATAAGAATATTCATTAAATGCCGGCGCGCGTCTCCATATAGCGCGCCGAGGATGGTTTTTCACCGGACACCTACCGTTAATGCGAGCGTAGCCGCTCGCTTTGTTCGCCGAAGCTCTGTCTGAAGATGTGCAGCATGCAAAAATGATAATACGCGTTTAAACGAGAACAACACGTATATTATAAGAAAACCAAATAGCGATATACATATAAATACAAGGGCCATAGCAAGAGAACGCAAAAATCGGAGGGTGCCACCGCACTCTTTGCGCGCGTGTACACTTATCAGTACCGCGGTTCATCTCTCTCTCTCTCTCTCTGTGCAAATACATGTGCAAAACATGCACAAAAGGTGTTGCCAATACATCTCGCAGTAGTAAAGCAGCGGCTGGACATAACGTGACGTCACGCCTAACAGCAAGTGTGTCTTCTGGTACAGTGCGTGCGAGCATACATTCAAAGCCGCAACGCTCGCTGCCTAGTGGGAAGGCTGCCCCCACCACGCCGAGAAGTTCCTCGCCGCTGCTCGCTGCCGGCACACCTTTAACACCTTTATCATCGCAAACGACGCTGATGCGGCAGCCGCAGACCAGTGTGCTCTCTGCTCCCACTACACCGCGCTTGCCTCTGTCTCTCTCTAACGCTGACGCAAGCCTAAGAGGCAGTATTACCGATCAGCTCAGCTCCAGCGCGGGCCAACACCATGGGAGTCTCGTACCTGCGCTGCCTGCTGTACAGCGGGTTGCAGGCATGAAGGCGCTGAATCTTCACTCTTCGTATACGGACAGTGTTTTTTCACACACCTCGACGCCAGCTAAAGACGACATCGTTCTCCCTGGGGCAGTTTCGACGCCTTCAACATCTACCACGGACAAAGAAGAACTAGCTTCCAGATGTAAATCAAAAGTACAAACAAGTAATTTCAGCAGCGTAAATGATGTCAATGCGTCGGTAATACGTATGTTAGACTCTACTACCTTTAAAAAAGGGACGACAGTCTCCTGCTTGGTAGAGTACGCCAATTCGACATCTAGAAACATAGACAATGCACTTACTAGACATTCGTCCTCTCTTGAAAACAGATTGGATGCAATTGTTAAAAGGCTAGACTCGTTACCAGCAATACATACTCTAGCACTGACAATTGGGTCCAAAATGCAGAAAATAGAGGATAAGATGTTAAAACAACACTCCCAGCTGGAGGAGATGTTAAATGAAAAGCAAGTGCTTTGTCATGAAATTAATGATTTAAAAATTCAAAACAAACAGCTACACGAAACATGTCAAAATATAACAAAAAATATGTTGAATAAGATCGAAGTTAATTACAATGCAATCATAGAAAGAGTCAATAACATTGAGCAGTCTAATTTTGAAGTGAAAAATCTAGTCAAAAATAATAGTGAGACAAAGAAATATGATAATGACCTTAAAATCATAATTGATAAAGTTAATAAAATTGAAAGTGACAACTCCGACATATTAAAGGCCATAAGAAAAATTATTGCACACGAGACCACAAGCAATAACAATCATGAAACTGCAATAAATAATAATAATAATAATAATATAGAGAAAACTTTGAAAATTATTCAACATAAACAACAAGAATTTTTAAGTAAAATTGAAAATTATCAAATTGGCCTGCCTACCAGTAAGGCAAATACAACTTTTTCGCCGCACAGTATTAGAAATACAAATATTAATGATAAGATAAATAGTGTATTTAGTAATAATGTAAATAATAATAATATATATAACATTGATAATAATTTGAATAACGAAAGCAACGATACACTGCAAGATACGGCGTCGACGTCATCTGCACGAAGCACGCGGGTCAAAATGGTAGGTGGGAGGACAATAAAAAATAATAATAATACAATATGCAATAATGACTTAATAATTTCAAATATTTTTGACGGTAACAGCACTAAGCGTGTTGATGTAGTTCATGCTATACTGCGTCGTGTCCTCCCATCGATACAGAAAACGGATATAGTAAATACCCGCCTGCTTCGGTCAGATGAGTTGGTGACATCAACCGAGGTAACTAGCGAGCGCAGACGATCACCGTGGGTTGTTACCCTCTCCAGCAGTGAATTAGGAGATAAAATCATGCGACAAAAAAAGTTTATAACAGGCTTTCACACTAAAGATGTCGACATCTCGGCACTTGACCAGGAGACTAGTGATGCAATATTCAATAGTAAAATTTTTATAAATGAACATCTACCAAGGGAAACATTTAATAATTTTAGAAGCCTTAAAGCCCTTGCGATGAGGCTCAAATTTAAATATATCTGGCATAGGGGGGGCCGTTTCCTGGTCAAGATGCGGGATGGCGATGTTTCCCACGAATTTTTAACAGCGGCAGACCTCCAAGTAATTTTAGCCTCGTATGAAACTCCACAAATTGCATTAGATTCACATAAAAAAACAGGAAAAGCAAATATAAATAAAATAGATAAGTTGGACATTCAAACAAATAATCAAACGGAGGCTGTCGCAAATGAATGACTATCGTTGGACACTGCTGGGGGGGTGCACTGTAGGGGACTGAGAGCAGGATTTATCAATGTGACCTCTCTAGATTGTCATATTGGTACACTCCGTCAACACCTTCTATCTGGTCCCTCCTACCACCTTTTTGGAATTGCTGAGACGCACCTTGCTCAAAACATTGACGACAATCGCATTCAGATCAAGGACTATTCAATTTTAAGATTAGATAGGAATAAATTTGGGGGTGGGTTAGTCCTGTATGTACACAATAGTTTTAAGGCAACCATACTAAGCCGCTCACGTACCACCCAGGATGGTACGCCGAACATTTCTGAATATATTATGTGTAGTGTGCAACAGGGCGACCTTCCCCCCGTATTCGTTGCTCTGATTTATAGGCCACCACATGTACCATTCCTGCAAAATTCAGACCTAATTGATAAGCTAGCTACATACACGCAGGACTATAGCCATAAAATCTTGATGGGTGATCTGAATGCGAACCTGTTGAAGACGTCGGCTGATGCAAGATTCGTTAGGCGATTAGCCAACGATTTAAATCTAAAAATAATAGAGCATGGTGCGACTCATCACCTCGAGGGGTCTCACACATGGATTGATGTCGTTATGACAGATGACAACGATGTGGTGCTTAATGCCAGCAATCAGGCGGCGCCCTTTGCCAGCAATCACACAATTATAGATGTTGAAATAGATTTTAAATTAAACAATAGCCCCATCACCGATACTTTTAGTTACAGAGATTTTAAAACAATAGAACAGGAAGATCTTCTATCTTACCTGAGTAAATGTGACTGGGCGGCGTTTGATTGCTTGAACAACAACGACATGGACGATTTATTGGGACAGCTCAGCGCCAATCTCATGGGGGCAATAGATGAACTTGCTCCACTGAAGCAATTTACACCAAAAAATAAAGCTAATCCTCCATGGATTGACGCAGATCAGGCTCACATAATAAAAAAACGTGACACCGTACGCAGACGACTACAGCGCACAAAAAACGGTAATCTTTGGCAGGAGTACCGGTCTCTCGCGGTCGAAGCAGAACAACGCATGAAAATCGCGCGGGAGACTTACATGCAGAATAAGATTTTTGAAGCCCTAGAAAATAAGAAGGATATTTGGAAAGAACTAAAGGGCTTGGGGCTCCTGCCAAGGGCACGGGGAGGGGGGTTGCATGGCTTCTCGCCGGGTGAGTTGAACTCGCACTTTGCGGGGGTATCGGTCTCCCAGAGTGAAGGTGACGTTGATTTGGGTAGCATCTTGGACTCGGCCAGTGACGACGGCTTTGTTTTCAAAGACGTTACAGTGACGGACGTAGTCCTGGCTGTTGCTCATTTCTCGTCGCAGGCTAGGGGTGAGGACGGTATTCCCCAAAGCGTTGTAGCTAAGGCTCTCCCGTATATAAGTCATCATATAGCGAGGGTCTTCAACTCCTCTTTGTCTGGTGGTGTCTTCCCAGGGGCTTGGAGGGGGGCTCACTTGGTGCCTCTAAAAAAGGTTTCAGTGCCATCTATTTTATCAGATTTTCGCCCAATAGCACTATTGAGCTTTCTCTCCAAGGTGCTGGAGAAGATAGTACACAACCAGATTACCGATTTCTTAAGATCCAAAAATATCTTGGATCCTCTGCAAACCGGTTTCAGACAGCATCACAGTACCCAGACAGCTCTACTAAAACTAACCGAGGACATACGAACTGGGATAAACGACGATAAGAAACTAATGACTATACTGCTACTGTTCGACTTTAGTAAGGCGTTTGACACTATATCACCATCTAAATTACTTCGTAAGCTGATACGCATGGGTTTTTCCAGGAGTGTTCTTCTGTGGATCAAATCATACATCTTTGGTCGCAGGCAAAAAGTCATAACTGACAACAACGGGGAATCTGATTGGCTAACCACCAATCTAGGTGTGCCACAGGGTTCAGTCCTGGGGCCCTTGCTATTCAGTCTTTTTATCAATGACTTACAAGACGTACTGACTGGTGGTGATGTTAAACACTTGCTATACGCGGACGACTTGCAAACTTACACTCAAGTGACATGGCGAGATCTTTATGTGGGTATCAGATGCATGTCGGCTGTTGCGCGGGCAGTGTCGGAGTGGGCCGAAGCATCCGGACTGCGACTCAATGTCGGCAAAACAAAGGCGATCATTTTCGGCTCTGAGCACAACATCAATCGGTTGCAGGATCTTGGTTTGCCCGGCATTGAGTTTCAGGAAGGTGTACATGTGCCTTTCTCTGACTCGGTCACAAACCTTGGTGTTGTCATGGACTCTAAACTCACGTGGAAACTGCAGATTGATGCAGTTGGAAAAAAGGTAAATCGTGCTCTTTATAGCCTACGATTTTTTAGTTCATGCACACCTCAGGCGTTGAGAAAGCAGCTTGCATGCGCGCTGGTAGTGCCACATTTAGATTATTGTTCCGTGGTTCACCTTGATGTGTCTGATGAGCTCGAGACGAAGTTGCAACGACTTCAAAATTCATGTGTGAGATACATATGTGGTGTTAGAAGGGATGAGCACATCACTCCTCACAGGAAATATCTTGGCTGGCTTACAGTAAAGGAAAGAAGAGCGTACTTTGCGGGGTTATTATTGTATAGGGCAATAAATATGGGACAACCTCCGTACCTTGCGGCTCTCTTTGGTAAAAACACAGCTAGGACTTCCAGTAGGAGCGGTGTGAAAGAGCTCTCGGTTCCGGGTTCGCGGACTGATAAGGGTCTCTATTCGTTTAGAGCCCAAGGTTCGCGATTCTGGAACACCCTCCCCTGCAGTGTGAGGTATCTGCCGTCCTTATGTAAATTTAAAACGGCGTTAGGCAGGCACTTCAGACAACTGCACGGTGAGTAAGTTGACATTTTTTCATGATGACGGAGAATTCACATACATGGGTAGTTATTTATTTATTTATTGACTTATTTATTTGTTTATTTATTTATTTATTTATTTATTTATTTATTTATTTATTTATTTATTTATTTATTTATTTATTTATTTATTTATTTATTTAATTATTTATTTATTTATTTATTTATTAAATTATTTATTTATTTATTTATTTAATTATTTATTTATTTATTTATTTATTTATTTATTTATCTATTTATTTATCTATTTATTTATTTATTTATTTATTTATTTATTTATTTATTTATTTATTTATTTATTTATTTATTTATTTATTTATTTATTTATTTATTTATTTATTTATTTATTTATTTATTTATTTATTTATTTATTTATTTATTTACTTAATTATTTATTTATTAATTGTATCTTTTTATTTATTTTTTTTATTTTTTAATTTATCCGTTCTCCCGTGTTCTGTATTCTTAGTCGTGAAAAATGTTGTAATGTACAAAATATAAAGAGTACATTTTAATAAAGAGTAAATATATCTGCGTGTGTGATGAGTGTATGTATCGGCTGAATTGTAATTGTTTTTAAATTGTGACGTGATGGATGTACGTGTATGCAAGAATGAGTAGACTTCAGAAATTGTTATGGAACTGTGATATAAACAAACTGTGATATTAGATAATGACAAATTTGTGCAACAATTTTTATATTTATACACTGACGAACTGTGATAGTGATCAAAGACTTAATGTAATGACAAAATAACAATTTTTATGTAATGTATTTTTGCCAAAATTGACAAATAAATCGTATATCTATCTATCTATCTATCTCTCTCTCTGTCTCTCTCTCTCTCTCTCTTTCTCTCTCTTTCGCTCTCTCTCTCTCTCTCTCTCTCTCTCTCCCTCTCCTTCTATCTTTCTCTCTCTCTCTCTCTCTATCTCTCTCTCTCTCGCTCTCTCTCTACACTGGTACTACCTCACTTAGACTATTGCTCAGTGGTTCGTCTTGACGTGTCAGGGGAGCTTCAGACACGACTACAACGCTTACACAATTCATCTGTGAGATACATATGTGGTGTTAGGCGTGATGAGCATATCACATTCTACAGGAAAATACTGGACTAGCTGGATCTGAAGGTGAGGAGGAAGTATTTTATGGGGCTGTTGCTTTACAAAGCGGTTGTCATGCGGCAGCCACCATATCTTACTGCCCTCTTTGAAAAAAACCAGGCCAAGACTTCAAGTAGGGGTGGTACGAAGGAGCTCTCGGTTCCGGGGTCGTGCACCGATAAGGGCCTATTCTCGTTTAGAGTTCAAGGTGCGCACCTCTGGAATTCGCTCCCAAGCAGTGTGAGGTACCTACTATCTTTTTGTAAATTTAAAACGGCGTTAGGCAGGCACGTTAAACAATTACATGGTGACGGGAATACACAGAAGTGAACTTTTCGAAAACTGGTTAATACATTATTTTGTTCATTTCTGTGTAGTCCTAATCTAACTCTGATATTTATTTAGGTTCTTTATTTATTAAAATTATTTATTTATTTAATTTATTTATTTATTTAAATTTATTTATTTATTCATTTAATTTATGTATTTATCTAACTTATTTATTTATTTGATTTAGTTATTAATTTAATTCGCTTTACGTGTTAAGTGTTAAGTACCCTGGTAGAAAATTATCTAGTTTTATCGAGGCCCTCAATTATTTCCTTGGCAAACTAGATAGATCTACATAGTTCTAGATTAATTTTCTACCCGGGTATGAATGTATTTATTAGCGTGAATTGTAAGAGTGTCATATGAATGAGTGTGTTTTTATTTTTTTGACGTGATAGATTTACGTACAATTTTTTGTAAAGTGTGTGTGTATGTATTTCTTTTATTTTTGTCGTATTTTGTTATATTTATTATATTTATTTTATGTATTGATGAAACGTATTCTATGTTGTGCCATTTGACTATGACTAGTTCATTATATTTAGATTTTATAAACTGACGAACTGTTACAGCGAATAATGTTATTTTTTATATAAGAAACGCAATAATTGAATGTTAAATGTGAGATAACAAATGTATAAACTGACTGATATTTTAATTATTATAACTATACATGTACATGCAATTGTAAGAATTTTCGTCATTGATGAATGAACAGTCTCTCTCTCTCTCTCTTTCTCTCTCTCTCTCTCTCTCTTGCTACACTCGCACCCATACACCGGTCGCACGCAAAAACCCGCGATGCTTCCGCGGCAGCAAAAAATTGAGTGACAAACAATTCATTAGAAATATTACAGCGTAAATACACACACATAACCTGATGTACAATAACTATGCATAATATTTCACTGAAAACCTTTTCTCGCCAGATCAAAGAAAAAGCTGAGGTTTAGGTACAAATGAATTAATACCCTGAATTTAGAAAATCTGACATTATAAGCTAAAAGTGATTTTCAGAGTTTTAAATAAGTACGCTGAAGTATAATGTGACATATTTGAGTAACACAGACAATTTACAGCAATTATTACAATGAATAATGGAACCTGATATACTATAGCTATGGTAATATGTCATTGTAAGCCTCTACTCTATAAATCAAAGAAAGTGCCTGTCGAAAGCTTAGGAACCAACTTTTTCTTCCTTTCCTAAGATAAATGAAACTTTCACAACAAATTTTAGGATTCAACCTCTTTTAGTTTCCGAGCAATGAGATTAGGATACGAAGAGGCCTATACCCTGCATTTGGAAGAAACACGTATTGCAGGTTAAATATGATTTCTAGAGTTTTACATGAGTACGCTCAAGTATAATATATCTTATTTGAATAAAATAGACAATTGATAACAATTATTACAATTAATAACACAGCCTGATATATTATAGATTTAGTAATATTTCATTGTAAGCCTCTTCAATCAACATCAAAGAAAGAGCCTGTCGAAGGCTTAGAAACCAATTTTTCTTGCTATACTTGTAATATAGGATTTTCTTATGCCTGTCTCTTTAATTATTTTGCTAATTAGGCATTTGAACCTTAGAATGTTGCTCTGCACTTTACCGAATTTAACTATTAATTGTCGCCAGGTAAAACGCGGCTAGCCTCGCATAAGCCTTATCCCCGAGGAGGTTCCGTGGGACAAGATCAGGATAAATAATTATTTACAAATAAATACACTACTGGTTGTTAATTTAAGCAAGTAGGTATACAATGATAGTTCTAGCTCCCCCCACCACTCAACCTTTCGACTCACCTGTGCAGGTGAGAAGCTCTGTGATTGGCTGAGGCGAACAGGTCAGAATAAGCCCAACCCCCACTCAACTCACATGCGTAGGTGAGCAAGCGTAGGTCAGGTGGACATCAGCACCCTTCCCATTACTTCAATTTTTAATAGACTTTTATAGGTAAGAAAGCTACTCAAATGCATGCAAATGGGAGTATAGTAGAATGCGTGCATGTGTACGCATGCAAGCACCCTCGCGCTCGATGCTCGTCAAAGTTTCGCGCGAACGAATGACATCCTGCTCTTGCGCCGACAATCGTTCGGGGGTGTCAAGTTGCATTCAGCGCACTTTAAACAGACGGAGAAAACATCTCGCGATACGAATGCTTTCATTAATGCAGTCGAATATTCGAAAACCAAACTATAAGACGTACATTTAGACATGTGTACGTGTGTACGTGTGTGCGTGTGTGTTTTAATTACAAAAAGTCATTGCAATATATTAATTATCATTAAAACATAACCCTGCATTTATCTTGTATATTATTAATACGTATGAATTAGGCTTAACAAAAGTTCTTGGTGTAATTATAAAATAAGAAGATATAAGTAAACATAAAAAGTACTGTAATACAGTTGTGGTGTGTAATAAAAAATATTTCTCTGTGGAAACAATACACTTAAAAGTATTCCACCAACACTCATTCCATGCATGAAAATAAGAGTTGCAAGAGATTTTAATTTTCTTAGACAAATATTTCGACAAATAGTGGTTTATACAGTAGTTCTGGGTGAGAGTAAAGTGACCTGTAAAGCTACGAGCGTATTGAGTCATAAAAATCTGGCGCGATACGCGCTCGCAGCTAGCCATCGTCCGGAGAGGGGGTACGCTGATCTATGATGCTGGCATATGCAAGTGGCCTATACATCTGACCTATCCAAGTGATCTATATAGGTGACTGTGAGCGACGATTTTGATGTCTGAGACTTAGAGGGTTAAAGATCAAGATTTACCCGGAATATATAATTAACATTTTTTAGCAAAAGATTATATAATTTAAAATTGAATGCTGTATACTTTAGTATATATGATTTACACAATAAGTAGTGAAAATCCAGACCAATATGACTTTGAAAATTAATGATTTTATTACGGCTTATATCTTTAAGACCAAGACAACACGGTCTATGCTAAGATTGCTTTGAGATTAAGAAAACATTTTCAAAAATATCGTCTCATCCTTATCTCGTGCAGCTTTATATATGCAACAGCATCACTATTATAAATTTCACACAAAACAATTACAGTATTTTAATCCCTTAGTGCTTTAACACACATATTTCAATTACAAAACAATAAGTTTTTGTCTCAAGTAAAAATTTATGTAATTAAAATATATCATTTATTTAAAAAATGACTGAAAACGGTAGCAAAACCTGCAAGTGGTAAAATTGGTCCCCAATTGCTATATAAGGAAACTCTTAGTTTCAGCTTTTAATGTAGATGGCGTAAACTACTGGCGTTGTTCTTGTATATTGCGTAGCGTATAAGATATACACCGATTGTACTATAATTCGATTATATTGTAATAATTATATAAGACTTAGGTATGTGATTGTCATCTAATTTTCAGATAACAAAGTAAGTATTGCTTCATAAATAAATACTTATTTGAATCTAATAAATATATATGTATCATAAAAAAGTAATCAACATAGAAAAATAAGCAAAATCAATGAAATATCTACTTCATAGATTAAAAATATTTTTAAACAGACGAAATTGACTATTTTTTTAGAAAATATTTATATGATATCAAATTATTTTTGTTTAATTTAAGTAAGTAATTACTTTAGTCAAATGCATACTTATTTTAATCAAATTATTAATTATTTGATACTAAATTATGTTTGTTTAATTGAAATAAATAATTATTTCAATTAAAGAAATATATATTAAATTCGACATAAATTTTATTTGCTTGGAGATCATATTACTTTTATTCAAATAAATACTTATTTCAATCAAATTATTAATTATTTGATACTCAATCATTTTTGTTCAGTTTAAGTAAATAAATACTTTAGTTCAAGAAGTACGATTTTATTTCAAACAATAATTGTGCTTTGAACTAAATTAATTTCTCTTTACTTCTATTGGAAAACAATTTTTTTAAATCAATTAATATTTGTTAGCTTCTAGCAATTTTTTTTTTCAGTGTGGTCATATATAATCATATATGGTTATATATGATCATATATGACTATATATGATTATATTGGGTACATATGATTATAAACGGAGTTTATTTGTATCTTTTCGTAAATCCATATATGTCCATATATGCCCATGTATGGACATATATGGATACTTGAAATACATTTTTTTAGAGTAATATTTATTAAAAAAAATATTTTTAAAATAAAAATATCAAAGCTTAGTCCGTCAGTTTGAGTGTTATCATCGACATGATATATTCAAATTAGAGCTATCTAAAGTCCAGTTTTTCAAGCCTTATTACAAACACTGAAATCGAAAATTCATGTAAGTCATATATGTTTACATATGATAATGTATGATCACATATATCCATATGGAGGCAAAATTGATACATGGCCATATATGGACCGTAATATATGGCCATATATGGAACATTTTTTTCCGGGATATTATCTGTGTATACATTTTTCTTTATGTACATAAATTCGACGTAAGTAATACACCTATACTTACCAAACGTGTATAATATGCACCTTTAAGGTAGGACTCTAGTGAGACTTAATTTTTTAATTCTGTCCACTAGTTCGGAATAAGCATTTTTCTGCTACGCCGGGATATCTCCTGTACAGATACGCTCAACGTTCACTAGCTGCTGCACGTATGTAACACCAAGTTTTGCTCTAAAGCTTTTGAATTATGTTTCTGAGATGTTCTACTATTGAATTATGCAAAAAAATTGATTTTTGTAACCATTTACTCGGCTTTCCCCCTTAAGAGGTACGCGTTTACCACTAAACGTTGAACTATCGACCAAAAATAAAACCTTAAATTTGATCTTTTTATCGATCTTCTTTTGAGGTCTAGTGTCCTTTAATTACAAGAAAAGTATTTTTTTCTGTTATGTTTTTATGATATATAATTATTTTAATTTATCTGACAAAATAGGTAATTTATGATAAATGATTTGTTTTTATCTTAAAATGTATTAACAATAAATTTAGAAATTAAAGCTGTATTTGTATTCTTAATTTCCACTTTGTTTCGTATAAAGATATTAATCAGTTTCAAAGTTATTAAGGAGACCTAACCACTTAAAAATTTTAATTAAATTGGTTATATATTTTTAGGTAAGAATTAATTATTCGTCATATATTACATTTTCTTTTTCGGTGAATCTAAATATTTTATCGAAATATATATGTGAAAAAAAAATTTTTTTACCGAATAGAAACTGCTTCTTTTTTATCGTCCACATGATTTTGAGAGTTCTAAGCATCGGATCGAACTTTTTCAAAGCTTATTTTGTTCAAAATACAATTAATTCTAATATGAGCGAAGGAATTTGTATTAAAAATTCATAATCATAAGTTACAGTCTCTCAACGTCACACTTTTTTGATGTTTTAAGTTTGATAAATGAAGGATCATAAATTTTGAATTTGAAAGACTATAAATTATGTCTGTTAATTTGCAATACAATTTCATTCGCTCATGTCAGAATTAATTGTATTTTGAAAAAAATAAGCTTTGGAAAAGTTCAATCCGATGCTTAGAACTCTCAAAATCATATGGCCGATAAAAAAGAGCAATTTCTCTTCAGTAGCTACTTAAGGTGATCTAATGATCAAAAAAAAATTCCGATATATTTCTATAAAATATTTAAATTTACCGAAAAAGAAAATGTAATAGTCAATAAACATATAACCAATTTAATTAAAATTTTAAAGTGGTTAGGTCCCCTTAAGTGTCTCCTTAGTTGTAAAAAAAATTTACTATTACATTGAATAAGTAATGTTTTATATACTTCATATCAATTTTTTAATTTTTTTACTTATTTTTATATATTTTTGCCTGTAATAAGAGAATGATATATATAAATGAGGTACTTTATAAAAATTCTATTCCACTTCGATCATAACCGTATAAATAACAAACACTTTAGGCCGTGGTTCTTGAAAAATGATTACCGGTGCAACTGAAACCTTGCGGCAAATATTACGGAGATGCTATTGTTGATAATATTAAATCTACTAGGGCTTAAATTATAGTTACATATAATATATTTTGACACAAAATGTTTCAAAGTTTGTGTCAATAAATTAACGTGAAAAATGTATGAATTATTACAGGTCTCAGAAATGGTTTGCCCTTCAATTATCTAAGAAAGTGATAAAATAGGGGAGAACGGGGTAATGCCGGTCACTCGCTAATTCCGGTCACCCTTATTTTCAATAATCTAAACATTTTTAGGTAATAATTTGAATAGTATATTAAACGCAACATAAAATGCAATTCATCTAATGTCCAAACAATCTTCTATTCAGTTTTATTAAGGAATTATACACAATCAAAGTGTAGGCCTAAATTTCTTATAAGAAATCTGATCTATAAAATAAGCTTTTATGCATATTATTTGTTGCTTTATGCAGTTATTTTTTGCATCTTTATTAATTTGAACAATTTAAGAATACGAAGTAGTGAAGAAAAAAGAGTATAAACCTATTACTTTTTTGTCATTTCAATTTAAATTACTAAGCAGAATGGGGGTAATCCCGGTCACAATGTTATTTATATGACGCTCCCGAAAGTGAGGCTAAGAAAACGTTTCGCTGCGCTCTCAGGTAGGGTGATTCTGCTTAAGTGTTTTTGATTGAACAGTGGTTATGTTATTATATGTTTCACTATGTAAGTGCGAATAATAATGCGACGGATCATATGAAAGTTCATATAATTGATTTAAAGACATTTTTCACCTATAAAAGTAACTTTCTAATAGTGATCGGAATTGTACCATGGCTGACCGGTATTACCCTTTGATGTGGAGTGAATTCGGTCAAAATGCTTTTTCTTATTTCGACTTATAGCTTCGATATCTTACATTTTTATATTAAACCAATAAGAAATATTTATAGTCAATGGTTTGCACTAACATAATAATTATTTAAAGTTAAACGAAACAATTTGAAAGTGGAAATAACAAGCACGTTTGCTTAGGTGACCGGCAATACCCCATCCTCCCCTATGCAGGAATAATGACCAAATTTACTATCACTTTCTATAATAGTTAATAATATTAGAACAGATTAATATTTTTATACAAAACCTAAATAATATCCTAATGGAAATTATACTTTCTTTTGTCCACTTTTACTTATTTTTGCATCATTCTTTTTGCATAAAATATTGCAGAATTATGATCTGTTTGTAATTTATATGTTTTGGTGGCTCTTTGTTCAAAAATATCTCCTAATTAAAATTAAAAAATGTGGTATCTACATTGCAGGTATTATTGTAATATTAATACGAGGTTATTTATTTATTTTAAACTATTTTTACCTTATATATTCGGTTTTATTCAAGATAAAGTCTTCTTTTTAAATTAAATGCATCTTTTTTCAAAAACTAACTGCATATTTTACATGTAGATACTCTAAAGAATGTTCCCTGGCAGTTTCATTCAAATTCATAAATTTTATTTGCGCCAGCGTGAATTTGAACTTAAATAATTAGCAAATGCTTATTTAATTATATATTGTTATCGTATTCCAACAATTTATACATAGATTTTAATTTAAAACTAAATAAAAAAACATTCGATAAAATATTTATATTAAATACAAAAATTTTTTTAGTACATACCTGGAAATATTTTCACAAGTTTCTGCGCAGGTAGACTTATTTTTTTCTGTATTCTTGTTCATGATTTTCTCCAAATGTAGAAGATTTTTGCCTTGGGATAATATTTTTTGTTGCTTTCTTACTTGGTCCATTTTGAAAGTCAGGTAAGGTTTGATACTGGGTTTACATGGAAACGGATCAGACCCGTTAAACATTTTTGCATCGGTTTGCATAAATGCATCTTTATCGCAAGATACACAACGCATATCTCTAATGGAAAGAAAAATTTTTTATAATAAATTACTCATTATACATATTATTTGGATTAAAATAAAAGCAGTAAACTAAGTTTTTTTAATTACCTAAGTAGTTTTCTAGCACCTGCAGCCTCCTGCTCGCGTTTATTTTCGGAAAGTAGCCGGAGCTGATTCTTCAATGCTTGCATTTCATTGTTGATAAAGTCTTTAAAACCGGGGATTTCGAGTTCGTCAAGTTTTCCGTCAATTTCGCAACGCAGCGCGCCGAGCGATTGTTGCCAGATGGATTCTTGTTGACTTAATTTTGCGATCGCTTCGTTCAGGCCCCGTGTCAGATCATCGCAGACAGCGTCAAATTGCTCGTGGGAGACCTTATAAGTAAGTGGCAAAGGTATACATAAGAGAATTATAATAAGCACGAGACACTTACTGATGCAACAAATATTTATGAACCTTTTTGTTGAGCGCGCATATATCTGCCTTATCCGCGAGTGCCTCCTCAACTTCTTCTTTATCGGCTTTGACAATTTTCAATACTTCTACTTGTTCTTGAAATATCTATGAGCGTAAACATGTTTCTTAAGCAGTGTTAGAATATTTAAATTTTAAATATTTATTACATAAGGTAGAATCTTATAACTTTCATGATATTAGTTATTTTAGGTGTTTGGTGCAATAAAAAATTACGTCGTATTAAGTTGTTAATACAGCCACCTACATATTTATATTCTACGACCCTTAATTTAGTAGAATACGACATCAAACAAGTTTTTTAGATAATTGATGTTCGGATTATGAAAGAGAGAATTATACTTAAATATAACTTTGTTTTTATTTTCTTTGTAATCGCTATATCTATCATAAGTAATATACCTAATATAGACGAGGAATAAAGTAAATATGAAATTAGCACCCTCTATTAGAAAATTTTCAGTAGCAATTAAATGATTATAATGACTAAAAAAACCACTAAGTCGATTTCGCTCTTTATAGCTTGTAGGTTAATCTTTCCAAATTAAGTTATTAGTTTTATTATTTATTTGTAGACCACATGTATATCTACATTATATTAAGATTTGAAATGTGTCCATCCGTCCGCATTTTTTGTTTTAAGTGTTTTTTGTATTGGTAAGTGGGTGCGATGGTGAATGGATATGTGGATCAATATGTGGGTGTAAGGGTTTATGTTGATGGGTAAGTGGGAGTATGTGTGGGTGGATAGGTGTGCGTGGATGGATGGATAAAGGTGGCTGTCGGTTGTGTAAGCAGAAGTATAGGTGAATGGATAGGTGGATGGATAGATCGATCGGTGGATGGATGTCGGAATGTATGGGTAAATGTAAGTGTATGGGTGGATGGATCAAAGTGTATGGGTGGGTAGATGGAAGTGTATAGGAGGGTGGATGGAAGTGTATAAGTGGGTGGGTGGAGGTGTTGGGTTTGAGGATGGAAGTGTATAGGAGGCTGGATCGAAGTGTATAAGTAGATGCATAGATGGGTGGCTGGAAAAATGGATGTGTGGGTGGAGGGGTAAATGCGTGGGTGGAGGGGTGAATGCGTGGATGGAGGGATAAATGCGTGAGTGGATGAATAGGTGCGAGGGTGGATGGATAAATGAGTGGGCGGAGGGGTGAATGCGTGAGTGGAAGAATAGAAGCGTGGGTGGAGGAGTAAATGCATGGGTAGAGGGGAAATGCATGTGGGTGAATGGATTATAGAGTGGAGGGATGAATGCGTGGGTGGATAGATGGATGCGTAGGTAAGGGATAAATGCGCAGGTGGACGGGTGAATTCGTGAGTGGATGAATAGATGCGTGGGTGGAGGGCTAAATGCATGGGTGGAGGGGTAAATGCATGGGTGGAGGGGTAAATGCATGTGGGTGAATGGATGATTGAGTGGAGGTATAAATGAGTGGGTGGATAGATGGATGCGCAGGTGGAGGGATAAATGCCTGGGGGGAGGGGTAAATGCGTAAGTGGAAGGGTGAGTGCATGGGTGGAGGGATGAATGCGTGGGTTGATGGACAGATGCGTGGGTGGACAGATAGAAGGGGGTGGAGGGATAAATGCGTGGGTAGATGGGTGAATGCGTGGGTGGACAGATGGAAGGGGGGTGGAGGGATAAATGCGTGGGTAGATGGGTGAATGTGTGGGTGGATGAATAGATGATCGGATGGAGGGGTAAATTCGTCGATGGATAAATGGATTCGAGGGTTGGGTGGCTGGATGAATGAGTGGGTGTAGAGGTAAATGCGTGGGTGGAGGAATTTGAATTGGGTGGAGAGGAAAAATTGCATGGGTCGATTACTGGATGCGTGGGTGGAGGGGTCAATGCGTGGGTGGTAGGGGTGTGCGAGTACTAGAATTTTCAAGTCGAGTACTCAACACCTTTAAGTACTCGAAAATTTTCGAGTAGATGGAAAATATTCGAGTTTCTTGGCCTTAACGAATTATTCGAAATTATCAAACTGCTCTATCCCAACGAGTTACTGAATAGTATATTACGCAACTAGGGGCGAAAATGGGTATTTCCAAGCGAGGATGATGATTGCTCAAAATCATCATGCGAGTCTGGAAATACCCTTTTGCCCCAATTTATGTACCGTATTTTTTATAACAAGTGCATAAAGAAGGCCATTCTTTGTCATCTACAAAGTGAATTGAGAATAGAGTTTTTCGAGTCGTCTACTCAAGTCTATGACATATTATATAATGGGGCGAATCACGTCAACTCTCCTAGCGCGGAGCGCGAGCGCTTAATACTGTTGTTTTCAACTCGCGTTTGCAGTATGAAAAAAAATATATAAAAAATATCCAATAAACTATTTCGATGTATTTTTTCCTCAGCTTTCCAATGATGTGGTCAGATTTTCCAAAATTTTTCATTTTCCTTAAAAAAAACACAAAACGTGTTATATCTCGAAAAGTCTATTTTTAATATTTTTTTTAATACTTTTAATCGAAAGCTGAGGTTTTTCTACATAAGTAAAGTTCTTTTGCCCAGAGTGCCCGATTATATTTCAGTGAGTAATAGAACGCCGAAAAGTTAAAGTACCGCGCGCAGCGGCAAGGCGCGTGCCTTCGCGCTCGACGGTGGCCGCTGGATTCGGTCCTCCTTTTCATATTTTGCTACCTTATAATATCTTTTAAACCTATTAGTTAAATTTAGTTTTTTTGTTTTTATTAATCGTTTTTTTGTTACTTTGGCTTTCGAAGAGGCTTTCAAAGTCTTTAGCTTCGTGGCTTTCTTTGTCTTTGTTGCGGGTTTGGATACATTATTTTCTTTTTTTTTAGTGTCTTTCTTTGGAAAGATTTGATATTTAGAACTTAAAGACGTTTTCTGTAGTTTGAATGTGTTTTGATTCAATGGAATAAAAGCATGATACTGTAAAGTCCCTGGTATAGATTTAGCATTATCTAATCTTGGTTTGAGTTCTAAAACAGTTTTTTCATAATCATCTTTATTGCTATAAAATACTTTGATTTCTTTGCAATAATTTTTAGCCCATTCGTAAAGACTTTTTGCTGTGAAAATTCTATTTTTGGATGAAAGTTCTAGACTAACAAGTTTTGCACCTCTTTTTAAGTTCGCACCGATACCATCACATGCACCTTTGCCGTGCGCGGTAGCATAAAAGTGCCATTCCGCTGAGATTTCGAAATCTTTTTCATGAAACAGAAGATTTTGCATATTATTCTTATTTTTAAAATGTTGACTTGCTCCATCCGTTAAATAATAAATTTTTTTAACTACGAAATTAGATTTCAGATAAAGTATGACAATTTTTTGATATTCATAAACCGCAACAGTATCATGGTTTAGATTATCAGAAATTACAGCAATGCTTATATGTTTAAGATCACTATTTTCTCTGTAATAAATTACAACTGTAAAAATAGTTGCCTGGTTATTATTCCAATGGAAAGATTGCGTAGAATTCTGTACTACAAATGCATAGTTTTCCGTAAAATCAAAACAGACAATAAACTCCCCTTCTTAAAGATTTTCTTTCAACTTATTCACATACTGTGACTGTTTCTTAGCAAAAAAATCGTGAGTCTTCAATTTCATTAATTTGTCGCCCAGCGTGTTGAGAAAGTCATAAACGTTCTCACTTTTTGAAGCTATCGTACACCGATCTGTTTGAAACCACGATTCAAATTGAATTTCAAAAACATTATTTTTATCAAAACATTCAAGCAAATGTTCTCGTAATGCAGACGTATTAGACAATTTAGACAGTCACCCAAGAAACACTCATCACGTGCATTTTTACAAACGATTGCCTGAATACAGTCATGATAATTTGTAAGATATAGTTTACTATTTTTCGTTAAGCACTCTAGCTCAGCAGCTTCTAGCATGAGCTTAACGTTTTCATGATGTACACATACACATACATTGTGTGTACCACTGCTTCCAGCTAAAACACAGTGTACTGGTCTCAATTGTATGAATTTTGTTAACCCAATTTTAACGTGTTCGTATTCTTTTTGAAATAGATAATAGACTTCGTTCAAATTGCCAAGAAGTAATCTTTTCTGAACGTGTTCTCGTTTGCCGTTGTCCTGCTTTACGGATATGCAATCTTTCAAGCCTGGCATAATTCGATTTATGTCATCCTTTTCATAAAAACTTTTAACTAAATTTGTAGTTTCCACCGAAAGTACTTTGCCGCGTTTTTTTTCAGGAACTGAGAAAACTCCTTTTTCAGCTACTAACTCTTTTGCTTCTCGAGCTTCCCATTCAGTACAACCAAACTCTCTGATTAAATCATTACGAGACCAAAAATCGGGAGCAAGAGTGAGTAGCTGAATTCTATCTTGCTTCGATATAGTATTAGAAAATTTTCTTTTAATTTGTTCGAGAACCGTTACGCTAGCTTTATGATATTCATCACAACAATTTATGTTAGCTTTTTTGTATCAGAAATAGGTAAATCTGCTTTACGTTTGTAAATTTGCCTACGACATGTACCACATATTTTCGCTTCTTCGGGTACAAACGGAAATATACTTCTAAAAGTTGAAGGAAAGTCAAACAGATCTTTAGACGTAGGGTGATTCTCTCGAGAGAAAGGATTTATGCATTTCATTTTCCAGGTTGAACCCATTGTAGTTGCTACAATAAACCGGAGAAATACGTAACCAATAGATTTATGATTTAATCATAAAAAAATCTAAATTTAAAAAAAAACATCGTCGTATATATGAATTTCTTGTGACAATTCATTTGTAGATTAAAGTTTTTTATGTTTAAGCCCCCTACCGACTGAAAAAAGAACTAGTTTTACAAGTAAGCATGATGCGGCGATGACGGCGGCCGCGCCGCGCCAAGTCGCGCGCGTTACTTCTACTTTTCGGCGTTCTATTACTTACTGAAATATAATCGGGCACTCTATGTAAAAGAACTTTTCTTATGTAAAAAAACCTCAGCTTTCGATTAAAAGTATTAAAAAAAATATTAAAAATAGACTTTTCGAGATATAACACGTTTTGTGTTTTTTTAAGGAAAATGGAAAATTTTGGAAAATCTTACCACACCATTGGAAAGCTGAGGAAAAAAAAACATCGATATAGTTTATTGGATATTTTTTATATATTTTTTTTCATACCGCAAACGCGAGTTGAAAACAACAGTATTAAGCGCTCACGCGCCGCGCTATGAGAGTTGACGTGATTCGCCCCATATATATGTATATGTATGCATGTATATACATAAAATTTTCAATATTTACCAGTATTTTTCAAAATTTTCCAGAATTTTCCAAAAATTTCCAGAATTTTCCAAAAGTTTTCAGAATTTTCCAAAATTTTCCAGATTTTTCCAGATTTTTCCAGAATTTACCAAAATTTTCCAAAATTTTCCAGAATTTTCCAGAATTTTCCAAAATTTTCCAGAATTTCCCAAAATTTTCCAGAATTTCCCAAAATTTTCCAGAATTTTCTAAAATTTGTCAACAGTTTTCCAATTTTCTTAAAGCTTTATTAAGAAAATGGAGCGTAAATAAATAAAAGGTACCGAAAATACTCATTTTTGCTACCGAAAATAAAAGGTAGCGAAAATGAGTATTTTCGGTACCCTTTATTTGACGCTCGGAAAACTCTATTTTCGCTGCACTTTATAGGCGCCGAAAATGGACTTTTTTATTCACATGTTATAAAAAACTATTAATCTGTAGAGGGTCGGGATTTGAAATGTTGAAACGTCCTTTTAAATTATTAAAACTTGTATTTTGTAGCTTGCAGTAAATATAAAGTTGCTATCATGGCTCGAGTCTATATATAGTCTTTTAAAGGTCCTCTAAAGGTTAAGCTACTCAGAAATTATACTTTCTTTAAAGACCTTATACTATTTACAATTTATTATACTAGCATAATTGTCTAATTTAGAAAGTTATCACGTCCAAGACTTGGATCTTGAAAAAATGTTGACTATAGTTCGATTTCATAGACACTACAGTTTGATTGCTATATCGAATTTAGTATCATGAATTCATGCTCGATGATTTTCTAATAGTTTGTTACTTTTGAGCAATTTGGGTAGGTCGAGTTTTGGTGGAGGGATAACTGTGTGGTGTATGTATGGATTCGTAAGTAGATGAATAAATGTGTGGGTGGAGTAGTGAATGCGTGAATGGATATGTGAATGCGTGGGTGGAGGGACAAATGCGTGGGTGGATATGTGAATGCGTGGGTGGAGGGACAAATGTATGGGTAGAGGGGTGATATCGTGGATGGATGAATAGATGCGTGGGTGGATAGGTACGAGTAAATTAGTGGGTGGATGGATAAATGCGTGGGTGGGGGGGGGGGGGTGCGAAGGTGGATATGTGGATGCGTGGGTTGATAGGTAATGCATGATTGGAGGAATAAATGCGTGGGTGTAGGGTTGAATGCGTGAGCTGATGGATAGATGCGTGGGTGGAGGGATAAATGCCTGGGTGGTGGGGTGAATGCGTGGGTGGATAGATGGATGCGTGGTTGGATGGAAGTGTATAGGTGTGGTCATTAAGAGTGAATGGGGTCGTGGGTAGATGGATGGATGCATGGGTGAATGGATTGATGTATAGGCAGTTGAATAGATGCGTGGGTGGATGGTTAGATGAGTGGGTAGATAGATGGGTGCATGAATGAAAAAATCATTGTTTTAAGGGGATAAATCTTGTTAATTTTTATTTGTATCTGTCATTATAACTAAATCATTTTCTAATGCAGAGTTAGGGATGTTCCTAATATTTTTGCATTGAAATTAATAAGTTTGGTGAATTAAACGTAAAAATGCGCATAAATACCAAAATACACATGTTTGTTACATTTGAAATAAAATATTTGATTAAAACAATAATGCTGCTTCTTAAGAGTAAAGCGTTCATTTCCTGTAAAAAACACAAAATCAATTTGTTTGAGAAATTTTTGTGTTCTTACATTTTAATTAAGGGGGGCATCGCATATAGATGACAAAGATAGAGGTGATTTTCGTTTTTTTTACGTAGGAATGATTGATTTAGACGTATTAAAACTTTCTATATGTATTAATGTCCATTTGAAGAAGTATAACATTTTTTTAAAGAATTTTGTAATGATATATATATATATATATATATATATATATATATATATATATATATATATATATATATATATATATATATGTATACAGAGCGCATGCACAGCGGCTCGGGCATCGAGACCCTCAATCGGCGGGAAACCTAGTATACGTTAAGGTGGTCTGAAACCAAGAATCAGAGAAATTTACTTTTAGTATTAATGTACACGCCGGATGAACCACAATTTGCAATTAAGAAGCATTAAATACATTTTTTTTGGGACTTAGAAAAAATAGATACGATTATTGCAGACAAAAATCAGCTTTTATTTGTCCATAAAATTTTTGTTTAAGCACATCCCTGAAATAGGTTAATGGTCGAAAATTTGTCGAGTTATCTTTCCCGACAATTTGAGAAAAGTCATTTCAAGAAAAACGCGTTTAAAGTTTTCGGTAATGTAAAAATGGCTTGATTTATTTGGAAGGTATACTTATAATTTTGTATTATTTTCAAAAAGCGTATTTACTTGATCAAAATCGCATTCTTTTGTGGCTGATGCTAGATAATTTTAAATGTAATCGCAAAGTTCCCGGTGGAAATAAATTTGTCAAATAACATTAAATCTTGTGAGAAAATGTAAAAAATTGTATATATTTCATACAAAATTGAAGAATTTGGAACAAACTTTTTAATTTATCGATACTTTATAACAGTTTACCACGGAATTTCTCAGTATCGCATTAACGCAAAAATCATTTTTTTTCTCAGAATGAAAATGATTAATATTAGAAATGATTTTGTATACAGATTGTAACATTTTCTAACAATTCACGTTGATTTAAAATATTTTATTAAATCTTTTAATCTGATTTTATATATAATTCTTAGTATTTTTGTTATGGATATTATTTAATAAATGTTCTCTCTATATATTTAATAAAAAATTTAATGAATTTGGACAGTTTTTGATGAATTGTACTGCAGCTTCTGTTTGAGCCTTATAGGAGGTAAAATTTATTTAAAAATCAGTCAAATAAAATTAAGAATTAACATTTTTTTGCAACAGACTTTTTCAATTAAAAGTATAAATTGACATTGATTATTGTGTGAATTTGACTATTTTTGTTTAAATTTGTTTAGAAATGCTAGCAAAATATTTGCCATTACAATTTTCAATTCTTACAAACATACATTTACATTCAATATACAATTTTCAATTCTTACAAACATATATTGACAGTTGTCAACAATTCTCAAAATTTCTAGGATACATTTTTTTTCAAAATTAGCTATTGTCCAATATTGTTATTAATTATTTGAGTTTGTTCATTTTTATTTAAAACAACAATAAAATGAGTAGTCTGGAGTTCAGAAATCGGGGATGTTTTTCGACGTTATGAACGAATTATAATCAATTTTCTTAAATTTGAATAGTTATTTACAAAAATATTTCAAAATACAAAAGTAGATGATAATTTATAATGCGCTCTGCAAAGAAGGCTAATAATAGTATTTTAAGCATCTATAGTGGGCAAAGTGGAAATTTGGACAATGGGTACGAGACAGCGTTCATCAATCGCGAGAAGTAAAAAAACACGCACGTGTAGCTTACATAATAGTGTTCGTAAAAATTTTGATTCTACGTCCGTTTTGAAAGCTTATAATCCCATTTTACGTAAGCATAAAAGAGTCATATTTGTAACTTTGGGCGTAACCACGCAATAACTATCAACGCCCGAGTTGTTAACATCAGTAGTCTATGTATGTATGAAATGGTACTTTATGCAGTAAAAACAATGTGTGAAATCGCGCTTTACATATACTACAAGACGAAAAGTTTTATGCTGCATTTAGGTGGTCCTATAGTAAATTTTGAAAAATTTGCTAGTTACATGATAAAAATTGTTTAAATTGGTGGTTATATTTGTTACCGTAAACCGTGACTTTGAGCCACTTTGGAAATTCGTGTACTTATCTCTATTATTCTATCATATCTACCGACATAAAGAAAATTCTCACGTTATAATAGCAGTCTATAGAACATATTCCAAGAATAAAAATATTCTTTTCTACAAGTGACGTAGTATGAAAATTCAGGAACATGATGGTCAAAGTCACCTCGGTGTTCGGGGTAACTTTATGACATATGATTAATAATTTATATCTAAGCTAAAATAATAGTATATAAATTAATTAAAATTGATTTAAGAAATAGCTTTTATGCTAAGGAAACTGAAAATAATAGTTTTTTTACCAATAAACAAAAGCGAATGGTAGAACAGTGGAATGTTTGAATTAGAGTAGGAGTAGTAAAGTGTTCAAGTTTAAAAAAAGTAAAAAGAAACTTAATTTATTAAGAGAGATAGAAATAAATAATAATTACGATTATAAATTTCTTTAGTCGTATATTTTGTTTCTAGAGAACCTAACCTTCAAAATAGACCCGCGATAAATTTCTTTTTTGCGTCTTTGCGTAAGTATAAGATAGTATTTTTAAATAAGATAGTATTTTTACATAAGATATTATATTTACATAAGATAGTATTTTTAAATTTGACACTAAGTCACCCCCGTGTCCAAAGTCACACCGGTTTACGGTACCTAAAATGAAAGTTTTTTGTAAAGTTTCATAAATTTTTAGACTGTATATCCATAGTTGTGTAGGAAAAAGTAGCATTTTTCAATGAAAATGGATGTTTTTTCAAAACTGTCGTTATGCATAGGAATGTACGTATAGCATTTGAAAAAAATTATGTAATATCTAACGCCTGTACCACACAGAACTATGAACTCCAAATTTTTAGAAACACAATTATAAAGAAAAGAACGGTGTGCATCATATGAATTAAGCAGTAGCAGAAGAGTACTTTGGTCGCTTTTATTTGGACTGCTTCTCATTGTAGATAATAGTGGACAGTCATGTTATCGATCCAGTGTTAGCGGCAGTACTGCTCTTTGAGCACTTTTTATAAATAGAGAAGAAAAGTATGTTGCAGTTGTGAAATACATAATTATAGGAAAAATTCATGATTAAAAATACTTTTCACTAAAATAACATAAGTTAATGTTTTTAACCTAACACACTGTATTTGCGTAACGCCACTGTATATACTCGTGGATAATAATTTAAAAACGTATTTCAAGAATATTACATGATGACCCGGGATTTTTTTTTCGAGTATATCTAATATTTTGAATAGCTCGATAATTTCTAGTAGCTCGAGTGTTTCGAGTAATTCGATTTTTTCAAGTAGCTCGATTGCTTCGAGTAGCTCGATTATTCTGAGTAGCTTGACATTTTTTGAGTAGCTCGCTGTTTTCAAGTACTCGAAAATATCAAGTACTCGGCTCACACTCTGACAAAAAACTCGGCTCGACTCGACTTGGGTTTTTCGAGTACTTGCACACCCCTAATATTTTTGTAAGAACCAAAGCTGAAAATAAAGTTATTTTCATCTATTTTGATTTATATTTGGGTGATGTTTCCTAACATAATATCTTGCAGAGCTATGAACAGAAGTAGAGGCACCTTTTTGACTAAAACAACGGACAATTGAAATTAATTGATAAATATCGAGAATAAGGGCCCATTGGAAAAACCTAAGGGAGCTACACTTTTTATGTGTCAAAAAAAACCTCTTAAAGCTTTAGAAAATATCGGTTTCCAAACCTCCGACACTCCTAGTGAATTTAAAGTATGTACCTCTGTACATACTTAATCAATTTTGCTGAAATTTTTAACCTTTCCACGAATGGGGTTTATTGACAGTGATCGAATTTGGGTCCCACTCACGATTTTTTTAAGAAAATCGTCAGTTTTCTATACTAAATGTCAGAAAAATACGGAATTTTGAGTGAATATAAGTCAATAAATAAACGGTAAATAGCTCTGAAATTAAATAGATATACTTATCAACGTAAATATTAATTTTGCTCAAGATTTCAATAGAAAATCGAATAAATTAGTTTTGAAAATAACTACTTTAAATAAACATTTTTATTTCATTTAGTTTTCGCAAGTATGTAAAATATACAAATAAATGTAGTATTTATTACTTTATAATATCAAAAACGAATTTTAATTAGCTAAAATTGCTATAAAAGGTCCTTACAGAGGTGTTTCATAAATACGAATTTAAACTAATTTGTGTACCCATTATGGAACAGTTATATATTTAATATGAATCGCACTGATATTAATAAAGTATAAAAATAATTGGAATCTGTCAACTGAAAGCTACAATTTAAGTTATTTAAGAGGTAAAAATATTTCAACTTATGACTATAGTTGGAAAATAAAGTCGTCTGAATCAACTATTTTTAATCAGAAAACCGTCCATTTGTATGGGATTAGAAAAACACGCGAATAAAAGTTCTTATACAATGCTACTTATTGTATAATAATACTCAGATTTGTGTGTTTGTAGACAAAAACGTTTATAGTTATCGATAACATTGTAATATTCGCTCATGTTCGTTATAATTATTTCTTTTTTCATCATTTTTTATACCGTTTCATAATAGGGACATAGTTAAGAAGGTGATTCACGATAGGGACTTTTACTTTATACACACCTTGGCTTTTTAGGAATACATAATAAATCTCGATGAAGACGATTTCCAGATGTATATATGCGACCTTGAATGACGGCACACCATCTTTAACGATATTTAGGAACCCGAGTAAAAAGAATTATATATAATTATATATAATTATGTATAAAATCATATATATGATTGACTCGATGACTCGAGCAAAGGGCCATTTTACATTGGGTTTCAACAGAGAAGGGTCGATGATTATTACAAGGTCCCCGACGGAGAGGTTCTTGCGAGATCGGGTCCACTTCCCCTACTGCTGGAATGTGTTAAGGTACTCGCAGTTTCAACGTTTCCAGAAGCTGTCTCGGAGCCTGCGAACCAATCACCAAGTGCATCAAGTGATCGAGTTTGGCCTTCACTATGCTCGATTGCGGGTGGAGTTGAGTGGGCCACTGAACAAGAAGTGAGCCGGCGTCAGCACATCGAGGTCGATGACGCATGCTGAAAAGGGGAAGATTGAACGGCAGTTCGACACCATCTTGATGTCGACCAACATGCTATGCGTCGAAAGAGGGTCTTGGCGGATTTCACCACGGCCTCTCGGAGTCCTCCGAAATGGGGGGCGGATGGATGAATCGCCACGTAGTGCCATCGGTGGCGAGGGTCCAACATCCAATTTAGCTCGGCTGCCAGGAGTAGACGATGAAGTTCCGTATCGGCTCCACCACAGAAGTTCGTCGCGTTGTCACTCCAAATCTCCTGAGGTCGGCCTCATCGGCCGGCCAGACGTGTCAAGGCGCCGAGGAAGGTGTCCGTGCTCAATTCGCCAGCCAATTTCAGGTGGATGGCTTTGGTAGCGAGGCAAACGAATACTGCCACGTAGCCCTTTGACGTAGGCATGCCGCGTCCCTTCGATCGGAGGAATGGCCTCGAAGGGGTAAGCTGAGCAGCAGGAAGGGTAGCCATGGCCTGCGTCAATGGGCGAGAGGTCGATCTCGCACACATGATGTATGAGCGGATGTGAGTCTTGACTCTGCTCTTTCCTCTAACTACCCACGCGCACCGGATCGTCCAGATCGAGTAAGTTGGAATCCGGCGTGGAGAGCTTTGTGGTGAGCCCAGTCAATCACAAGATCTGCGAGGTGGCAGCGACCGCTGAGGATCACTGGATATCGCTCGTCGTAAGGGTGTATGGAGTTTTGAAGTCATCCTCCAACTCTGAGGAGTCCAGCGTCTTCGAGACAGGGATCAAAGGCCTTGTAGGCATTGCCGGTCCGCACTGGCCGACCTCGCTGTAGATCGTCTATCTCAGTAGCATAGTCTTGTCGTTAAGCGAGTCTGGAGCATATGAAAAATTCATGTCGAAGCTCAGTCAATCCCACAGGAGACAAAGAGGAAATCGTCGACGTACAGCTTTTTTCTACGGCTTCCTCGGCACGAGGGAAGAAGCCACCCTCATCAATGCACAATTGCTTTAGAGTCCGCAGAACAAGGTAAGGTGCGCAAGCTACACCATAGGTGACTGTGCGCAGAACGTCGTGGGTGACCAGTGTTTGCTCTGAGGGACTCCAAAGGATCCCCTGCAGGTGCGTGTCATTGGGATCGACGAGAATCAGGCGACACATCATCTTGATGTCGACGCAAAAGGCGATGCGATGTCGCCGTCAGCGGGTGATGACGACCGCCAGGTGATTTTGCAGCTTCGGGCCGGGATAGAGTGCGTCCGTCAATCAGGCTTCCGAGGTGGTCGGCCGGGAAGCGTTGAAGACGACTCGAATCTTCTCCCCATCGTCACTAGGCTGCCATACAGCATGACCAGGGATATAGTGGGTGGTTAGTCCAAGGTCATCGACGTTTCTCTTGAGAGAGTTGTCGCATGTGTCTGACCCATAAGTAAGTCTCCATAAAGCCGATGTATTCCCGTTGCAGACAGGTGTCGCGCCGCACTCTCTGATGAGCGGAAGCGAGGGCTTGACGGGCATTGCCCAGACTATCCCCAAGTAATGACCGGGCGTCAGTCTTGATTGGAAGCGGGACAATGTATATCCGGGTCGTGTGTAGCCGTTTACGAAAATCTCGCACTTTTCGTCTTGTCAGGAAAACTTTACCCTTCGAGGAATCTCCTCCAGTGCTCAGATTCTCTGTAACAGACCGATTAATTGCTCGTACCAGGGTTTGTCCACGGCTTCTTGTGTTGTTGCACACACCGCGATGGAGAGCTGGGCTAGAACATTGCCTCGATGAGTGACATTGGGCAGTATCAGACGGCCGTCTGCGTTGGCTCCCAGTACCGCATCGATCTTTCTCGGGATGCAAAAAAGCTGAGTCGGCCAGCTCAAGCCCCGCGAAGACCTGGCTGATGTCGTTGTCTAGACGACCAGACGGGGTGGTTACCTGGAGGTCAGCTGCATGTTCGATCTTGGAGTCCATGGACTTCGAAGTGAAGAGGTTTGATGAGTGATTGGCTGCACACGTAGAGGTGCATACAGATCCGAGCCAAGTCAATGGGTTGGCCATTGACACCAGCCACTCCGATCCTTACTCGATCCAGCACATCACCGACCTGCCGCGCCAGGCGGAGATGGACCTGAGTGACCTCCGAGTAGTTAGTCACGATGATGCCGGTGGTCTGCTGGAGAGGGGATCGTGCACTGCGGTGATGTTTGCGGCCTCCTCTCGTCTTCTCTTAGTTGGTACGCCGGAGTCAATGGGTGACCCCGCTCGCTTTCCAGCGCCGTTAAGGAGAAGCGAATGGTGAAGCCCATGGTAGACCCGGCACGACGTCTGAGAGGGGCAGTTTCTCGCCGAGTGGTTTCTCTGCAGGCAGTTGAAGCAGAGACTTATACGTATGACGAAATCCCGACCCCCACTCGAGATAATCCCTTTGAAACGGTCGCAGCAGCCTATGTAATGAGATCCACTGCAGGTGCCACAGATCGTCTGTTGAGTACTGGTAGTTGCGACGGTGGGCGTCAAACGCGGACTCACTCGACCTCTAGGATGATCTGCTTGTTGACTTAATGTCCTGGGTGGGAGCGAGTGACTTGAGCATCCTGCATCTCTTCTTGAGAAATGAAGACAGCTCGCCAAACGTCGGTAAGATGACATGGGATGATACAGCTACATGTTCGAGGTCCTCGATCTCTTCTTCCCAATTTCGACGAGTTACTGGGTCCATAGTATCTGACTCGAATGACAAAAACCAATCATCCCAAGTCTGTACTGGGCAGTCCAGCGTCTTCAGCTCGCTCTGATGCCGCTCCAAGGCATCTACCAGTACTGGAATTTGAGTGGTCGACTTCTCTCTGAGCTGGTGCAGGTGGTCTTGGATAAGGAGTCGTCGATTGTCGTACCTCGACTCAAGAATTGACCAATCGATTGCGTGATTGTCTCCAGTGATTTGGAGACTGCTCAACGCATCTGTGGCCTCTCCGTCGACGTGCGTCTTGAAGGTAGTACAATTTGTCTACCTCTGTGAGACTGGAGTCAGAGTGAACGAGAGAGCGGAACATGTCTCGAAATGATTTCCAATCTTCTTGTCGTCCCGTACATCGAGGAAGAGCGATCCTTGGAAGATGGTTGGAGTCACGACAATTTGAAACGAGCGCTGAATTATCAGCAGCCGGTCTGGGGACTGACAAAGAGAGTGTCCCACCTGTGGGAAACGCTTTTCGATGACGTTTTGGGGGTGCTTTCTAGTACCCAAAATTGTACTTTGTTCCAATGGGTCCTTATTCACGAGATACGAGCTATTTTACTCTAAATTTGCGCTATTTTAATGGAAAATTGAACCTCTACTACATATCATTACTATATAAGTTTTGATGCTGGAAAAATTGTTCAAAAGGTAAATAAAAGTAGGCGGAAAAAGCTTTAATGAAAGCTGTCTTTCGTATAAAATTTTTGCTAATTGTTACGAGATTGTTTCGTATATATGCGTGATACGGTAAATCTACGTCACTGCTCTCGGCGAAAATATCTGATCGCGAATCTGTCGCTGGCCTGTTGATGTGCTGGCACACTGGACGCTTCCCTTCTAGTCTTTCTATTTTCACCGCTTCGCACGATGCCACTACGAAATCTGGGGTGAGGCACCCGTTTGCCTGCGTCATCCTCTAGGACTGCTTTGCAGGAGGCTCGCCAGTCAGGGAGAGTCACAGGCGTCTCAAACCCAATAAATACACACATGACACGACGTGTTAAACACACGGCTTTATTTTTAGATAGGATTACTAGTATACAAAGCTGCTCGACTGATCAGGACGCGGCGCGTTTGATCAGTTTTGAAGTATGAATTCATTATAAAGGTGCCACGAAACTATAGATATATGTTGACTATAAATATCGTAAATAAGACAAAAGGTAACTCTCTGAGTGCCCTTGGATTTAATTAACGAAACAATATTTCACAGTCAAAAAAATATCGATTGATGCGTTTTGCATAAGTATTTACCCCGGAAGTGAGCTCAACGTATGATTTTTACGTAATTCTTAGAAAATAATCATTGAGATACGTAAATTACATCGCTGGATAGCGATATGTATAGTACAGAAAAACTTTTATTTTCGCATTTTCACAGATGGACTAATTATAAACTTTCCATGATTACTTCTAAGGATCATGCAAAATCGTACACTGATATCGCTTTCACGGTAAAAAGTTGTGAAAACGCATCAATCTATTTTTTTTGAGTGCGAAATATCGCTTCGTTAATTAAATCTAAGGGCGCAAATATACTAACCTTTTTCCCCATTTACTATATCTTTCGTAGCGCCTTAAGTTCTTATAAGTTATAGTCAATGGTTACAAATAAATTTATAAAAATGTATCGATTTGCTGCATCTTCAACGTCGAACTATTTAGGCAATGCATATTGAGGCAAGAGGTCGTTCATAAATTACGTAAGGCTTGGGGGGGGGGGGGGAGGTCTTCACTTAGGGTATCGGTGTATTGGTAGTTCAGCAAACTTATTTTTATTTTACTGCCAGAAACACTATCAATTTTTTTTAGTTCATAAATGTCATTGTGATGAACAACAACTTTTACCGTACAGCCTAATTTTACTTAAAATAAACCTACTATTCTCAATAACTTCAATATTATATGATAAATTTTTTTTTAAATGTGTGTATCAATTGATAATATTATTGTAAATATGCCATGTAAATATTATTTTGTTATCCTTAAAGCTACGGAAGTTTAATTTTTTACCGGAGAGCCCTTTTAAAAAGTTTTCAAAAATTCAAAAAAATGTAAAAATTAGTGACCTTATCTACTATTTATGATTTTTTTTAACATTATTTTAAATGGAAAATAAAAACTTTAAATATTAATATCTCAAAAACATAAAAAGTGGACTTATGTTGTTTTCCCTGCAACCCACAGATATATATGTCAACTCTTTGAAATAAATATAAAGAAGTTTATTTTATTTATCATAAATATAGGATATACGTAAAACTAACCTAAACGTTTTGGCATTTCGCACTTCAGCACCTAAATAGCTGTCGTTATCAGCCATAAATTTCAACAACATGTCGAGATCAATTTTTGGCAAATTAACAGATGTTCCTTTTGTGTAGCCTTTATTCATTCTTGATGAATAGAATATTTTCTGATGTTGACAGTCTATTCCCTTGTAGTAATAATGTGACGATCGCATAACACTTTTTGATATGCACAGCACTTCAGCTAGACTGCCGTGACCGGAATTGATGAGGAAAAATTTTCTCAAATCAAGCTTCGAAACTCGCCGATAGGGGAGCGCTGAACGGAGGGACGCTGACGTCACGCGAGTTTGAATCATTATAAAAATTAAGCACAACTTTAAAATATTACTAAAATTCGGATATTGCGTTAAAAAAAACTGTCTTCGGAAAGTTGTTATTTTTCGATAAACTTTAGAATAAAATTAGAGTTAGAATTTAATTCCGAACCATGCCATTTCCCTATTGTGACCTAAAAATCGATTTCTATGCCTTTTTACGCTTCATATTTTGTTTATCTCGACAAACTTTGTTTAAATGACGTTTACGTAAAAAATGTCGAATAAAAGAAAGGTGTATTTTTTTTAAATCTATAACCTGACCGTGAAAGATTCAATATAAATATTAAATTTATTCAAGATACAGCTAAAATTCGATTTTTCAATATCTTTAAAAGTTCTTCTATATGGAAATATACTCATCGGTCAAGTAACCTCTATAAATTTCATCTAATTTCACCGCAGCCTCGTTGAGTTATTGCATAAACTTGATTACATACATACATCCATACTCTAGTCTACTGTACTAATTTCCGTGGGTTCGATTAAGGACGTCGATGTGCTACTGTGAGGGTCGAGCGAGGAGTTCCCTCAAATATGCCAGAGCGGGGCGCCGCTCTAACAGGTGCAGGATTGTCGGAATGGCAGGAGAGTAACCGGGAAGATACACTAAATAATTTGCAGCTAACTATATTTAAAGGACTATGTACAATATTTACAGTGTTAACAAGTGCGCTAAGGCAAAGATCGCGAGTGGTCGCGAATGGCTGTGCAGCGACGCCAGAGCTGTGGCGCGAGATAGCACGATGCGTGCAGCTGCTCTTGTAAGTTGCTGGGCCGGATCTGTAGGAAGGGACGCGCGGTCCGAGCAGCTAGTAGAGCGCTCGCGGCTCCAGACGCTGCTTCGTTGGAGGGTGCCACAGCCACTCCCCCCCCCCTCTAGTGGCTGACGACTGAGGAGGGCACGGTGGTGATGGTTGAGGGCTGTGTGGCCCCTGTGGTTCCTGAAACGTAACAGACCGACGAGGCTGTCGCTGGACCGACAGGTCCAACTGGGTCGACGCGACGGCTCGTCTCTGGCAACGTACGCTGGCTTCAGGTCCCCGGTAGAAGCAGTACGCGGCGCACCATCGACGTCGATAACGAATCTGTTCTGGTCTAGGCGACGCAGAACGCGATGTGGTCCAGTGAAGGGCGGTGCAAAGCACTTTGACTGCGTTAACCTTCCGGAAGACGTGCGTGCAGGTGGCCAAGTCTTTATGGACGAAAAACTTGGGCTTCACGTGGTGGTCCGTCTGCAGCGACTTCAGCATCCTGAAGTGGCTCTGCAGCTTGCCTATAAAAGAAAACAAATTTGCTGGGCCCTCCTGCGTGGTAAAGAAGTTCCCAGGAATGCGTAGAGTCGTGCCGAACATCAGTTGGGCTAGTGATGCATTGAGGTCCTCCTTGTAGGCCGTTCTGAGGCCTAAGAGGACGGTCGGTAGACGTTCCAGCCAGGAAACGTTAGGGTGATACATGAGCGCTGCTTTGAGCGTCCTATGCCACCTGTATTCCGTTCAACTGCGGGTGGTAGGGCTTGGTCCGGATCTTTCCAGCTCCGATCATCCGTGCAAGGGCAGTGAAGAGCGCTGACTCGAACTGGGTTCCTTGGTCCGTGGTGATGGTGAGAGGCGTCCCGAAAGTGGCAATCCAGCCACTGTAGAAGGCGGAGGCAATGGTCTCAGCCTGAATGTCCTTCAGTGGGATCGCATGCGGCCACTTGGAGAAGCGGTCAATCATCGTCAGGCAGTAGCGATAGCCGTCTACCAGAGGCAAGATGATGATGTCCAACAACGAGACCGACGAACCTGAGTCAACCAAGAACTTCATGCCCGTTCTGCGGTCGAAAACGTGGAGGCGGACCTCTCGGCGGGGCGGCAGGCTCTGCGGGCTTGGGCTGTCGCTTGCTACCCGTACAGAGCGCAGCCCTATGCGTTTCCCTGCTGGCGGCCGTTGAAGCTGCACGGCTGGCGGCAGCGCTGCGCTTCTGCCCCGTGGAGTCTGTGGTACCAGCATAGTCCGTCGGCTGGTCGTCGTGGCGAGGGTGAGCGAGGGCGCGACTGCCATGAGGCACTGCGACCTCTATCGCTGCGGCCTCTGTCGTCGGACACCTTATCTAAGATCTCCCTTGAGACCTAGATGAGTTGAGCAAGCAGATGCTTGATCTCAACGGAGTTTGTGGTGCGTTGGATGGCGCTGACCTCTGCGAACGTTGGCTCGGGTGACGCAGCTGGGCTCACGGAGTAGGAGCTCGGTGCGGAAATGGGCGTCTTCATCAGCGTGTCTGCAGCTGCGATCATCTCGTCGAGAGTGTTTGTTCTGAAAATGTTCAAAACGCACTGCACGTGCGCAGGCAGCAGGGACTTCCATCGGATGCGCAGCACGTCGTCCGTGGCCTTGTCTTCAGCCAGGGAGCGCATATGCCGGAACAACTACGAGGGCTTCCTGCCATCAAGCGTCAGCTCGTTGAGCATCCGATCGAGCTGCCTGTCAGCTGAGTCGGTTAGACGCTCGAGAATGCGCGTCTTCAGCGTGGCGTACTTATTGCCCTCTGGAGGGTTTCTCAGTATATCTGAGACCTCCACGAGAGTCTCTGGATCGAGTGCGCCGACTGCGAGGTGGTACTTTGTGGCGTCAGTACGTACCTGGTTCACCTGCATCACTGACTCAATTTGCAGGAACCTGAGCTCTGGCTGGGTGCGCCAAAAATGAGACAGCCTGCATGCGGTGACGCTCTGCACTTGGGGCGCAATGTTGGCAGCGGCGGCGGCGGCTGCGACAGCGGCTGCGGGATCGTCGGGCTGAACGTTGCTGCCGAGCATGGCTCCGTGGAGATCGGCGAGCGCCGACTGCTGCTGCTGGACTAACGGAGCTAGCGGCGCTGGCGGGACTCCGTCTGGGAGCGAGGTCAGCAGCGGCGGCGGCGGCGGGCGTGCGGCTATCGCTGTGTCACTCTCGTGGTGACGATGGCGGCTAGGCCGGGTGGGCGGTGGCGGCGGCGCAGCAGACGAACCTTGCTGCTGAGGCTGAGGCTGCTGCTGCGGCGCCGGCGGCGTGCTGGCCCTCGGCTGCTGCTGCTGCGGCGGCGAGCTCGGACTGCGGCTGTTGCTGCGGCGTTGATAGCGGCGCGGCGAGTTCGGACTGCGACTGCTGCTGACGCGGGACGATCGTCGAGTTGAGATCTGCCTCGAGGTCCTCGTCGAACGAGTCGGCAGTGCTGGAGCGAGTGATGCGGCGTGGTGCTCAGCATGCGCGTGCGCGAGCTCGCGTCTTTTCAGCGGTGGCGGCCACCTTGGCTTCGCCTGAGCAAAAAGCGCGGGAAGAGTTTTCTCTCACCTCGTAGTGGCTTTCTCTGAGCGAGAAAAAAATAGTCCTCCGGCTTTGTTGCTGATGCTAGTTGGCTGCTGCGTCGAGGTCCTCGAAATAGCGGCGAGGCTCGAGTCGGCGAGGTGCTGTAGCTGCAAGCGGCGTTGTCGCGCCTGATGCGATCTCTTACAGGTTTCCAGCGGCAGCCATTTCGGAAAAGCGCGGGAAAAAATTTTCTCAACTCCCGTGCTCGGCTTTTCTCTCCCCAGATCGAGAAAAGAGAGAAGAGTCGTGTCTCCTGCTGCTTATCGGACTGCACCCTATATCACGTCGGGGTCACCAATGTAAGGGTCGAGCGAGGAGTTCCCTCAAATATGCCAGAGCGGGGCGCTGCTCTAGCTGGTGCAGGATTGTTGGAAAGGCAGAAGAGTAACAGGGAAGACACACACTAAATAATCTGCAGCTTACTATATTTAAAGGACTATGTACAATATTTACAAAGATCGCGAGTGGTTGTCTCGAATGGCTGTGCAGCGAGCCAGAGCTGTGGCGTGAGATAACACGATGCGTGAGGCTGTTCTCGTGAGCTGCTGGGCCGGATCTGTAGGAAGGGGCGCGCGGTCCGAGCGGCTAGTAGAGCGCTCGCGGCTCCACACGCTGCTTCCTTGGATGGAGTTGCCGCCCTGCTGTCGGCAATGACGGTCGCTCTTCTCGAGGCGGCAAACTCGAGGGTGCCACACCACTATATATCATACATCCATACGTATATTTACGGGGATGCTTGAAATGTATTCCTATAGTGCTAAAACATGTTTTTATTCAATAATTTGTTAGTTTTAAAGATATTAATTACGATGACGAAAATATAAGGCTCTCCCTTGAGTGGCCCTTTAATTCACCATGAAAATGGAGGTCAAGCTTAAGGTCAAGGTCAGCAATTTATGGCCCCCAATAACCCAAACAACTTTTAATTTGGTCATTGTAAATAAAGAAAATCTAAAAAACTTAAATAAAAAAACATAAGTTGCCCTTTAACTCACCTTGAAAATGGAGGTCAAGGTCAAGGTCAAGGTCAAGGTCAACGTCACCAACTTATGAGCTACATCCACTCAAACAACTTTTAATTGGGTCATTTTTGGAAAAAATCACGATTTACCAACTTCCTTGCACCTAACAGGGATTTGACCTCTAAATGACCCCTAGGAGTCACTTTGACTCCTAACATGGGTACATACCCAAACGTAGAATTTCGTGCACTTAATTAATTTAATATTTAATAATTTTGTCGTTAATTTTCGTAAGAACTTTCTGATTTTCGTAAAAACCCAGATATGAAAATGATAAACCAACATAACAAGTATATTAAAAACATAATCTTATGTTTAATATTAATAGATTTATTATTATCATTATTATCTTTAATACGAGAAATAATTTTTGGAGGAAATGAATGACCACAAAAAGAAACAAAATAAAACAAAAAAGTCAAAAAAATATTATAACTCCTCTGATATAATTGTGATATAGTTAAACGAAATTGGAGTAAGACATCAAAAACTACAAGACGGAGAGGTAAAAAGAGTTTAAAACCATAAAAAGGTAATAAATATGTTAGTTTCATACATTTTTTTATAATAGATTAATACTACATAATAAAGGAAAATAAATTGCAACACAAAATCGATTCAAAATTACGGAAGCGTTAAAAGATTGATGAAAAACTGAATTTCATGATTATTTGGAATATTAATATAATTTAGATGATAATAAATAGAAACTGTATTGTTATTATTATTATTATTGACATTACTTTTATTATTATTACTCAGAAATAAATAAAATGTGAAAGTTCCGAATATGAAAATTTAGAAAGTAAGAAATGTTTTTAAGAAATAGATTTGATTTAAATAATGCTCTAATATACTTTGTAAATTTTCTTTTTGAATTGGGCATACTAAAAATGTGCTTTTCAACTTTTTAACAGACTTGAAAATGTGTCGTCATCAGGAATTGAGAAAGATATTTATTCAGATAGTTAATTTATTGATGGATTCAAAATTTGAATATTCAAAAATTCGAATGATTGTAAAATCGGAATAAGAGAATTCATAAATTATTTTTAGCAATAGTTAAAAAATTGGAAAATATTTTCAAAAGTTCAAAAATAAAATTTCTGAATTAGCTTCGAAAATTTTAGCTTCCTCATAAAGAAAGCTTTAAAGCACTTTAAAGCAGCTGGCTTCGGATGAACGTTATGCATCCCCCAGGGCAGCAGAGATTCTGGAGAATCATGTCTATATGGATGATGCATTGGCGGGGGCGGACACCCTGCAGGAAGCTCTCCTTGCACGGAACGAGCTCATCACCACGCTGAAGGCTGCAGGGATGGAGCTGGACAAATGGTCAGCTAACGAGCCGTCACTACTTGAGAATCTCTCCACCAGTGCAAGTGCAGTGCGCTCATTCTCTGAGGACGACGTCGTAGCCACCTTAGGACTCCAGTGGAACACGAAGAGAGATTTTTTTTTGTTACAGAGTCACGCTGCGTCCTGAGGCTCCTACAATCAGCAAAAGAGTGATGCTCTCGGAGATAGCACGGCTATTCGATCCCCTCGGCTGGCTGGCTCCGGTCATCATAGTTGGGAAAATCCTCATCCAGAGGCTCTGGATAACCGGCTGTAATTGGGACCAAGCTGTTCCAAACGATACGCTCAACTCCTGGATCACCTTAAGGGAACAACTCCCGAGCCTGGAGAATCTGCGCATCCCTCGCTGGCTCGGAACACGAGCATCTTCAAAATGGTATCTGCATGGCTTCGCAGATGCCTCGACTCACGCTTACGCCGCTGCGGTGTACCTGGTCACCGAGATGGAGGCCGAAAGCCCTCGCTCTACGCTGCTCATCGCCAAGTCGAAGGTCGCCCCGATCAAAACAATCAGCGTCCCACGGCTGGAGCTGTGCGGAGCCCTACTGCTAGCTCGCCTGCTCAACAACATCTTGTCGCTGCTGTCATCGCTACCTGATGGAGTTTATTGCTGGTCAGACTCCCAGGTCGTCCTGGCTTGGTTGAGTAGCCACCCGTCAAGATGGAGGACCTTTGTGGCCAACCGAGCCAGTGACGTCCTGACCTTGGTGCCAACTGCGTCGTGGGGACACATGAGGAGAAGGACTGTCTTGCCTTCGCCACCCCACTCGAACGTGCTCAGGACAAGCCGATGGAAGCCCTATTAACGAGATTCTCAACCTGGTCTAAGGTATTGCGAGTAATCGCCTATATTTTCAGGTGGAAATGTAATCTCACACCCAAAAATCGAGATCGAGCGGTATCGTTTTTGAACGCTGAGGAGCTCCAGCGCGCACGGTGCGCTGTTATTCTCGCCGTTCAGAGAGATTGGTACGAGATCGAGACAACTTGCCTGCGCGTGGGTCGCCCTCTGCCGACTACAAGCACCCTCCTTCGATTCCTGCCCTTCTTGGGTACTGAGGGCCTGATGCGGGTCGGAGGACGCCTGCAAAACACGTTTCTCGGGGAAAACGAGAAACATCCCGTCATCATCCCGGGTGAGAGCCATCTGGCCGAGCTTCTGATCCGAGATGCTCACCTTCGAACGATGCACGGAGGACCCCAGATGGTCATGAGCCTCTTATTACGTACCGTCTGGATCGTGCACGCTCGAAATCGGATCAGGCGACTCACACGACAGTGCATTCGTTGCACCAGATTTCAAGGCCAACTGCAGAGGCAACAGATGACCCCGCTACCTGCCACGAGAGTAACCCCAGCGAGGCCCTTCGCCAGCACAGGATTGGACTACGCCGGACCCTTTCAGTTAAGGACAACGAAGGGCCGAGGACACAAGGCCTATAAAGGCTACGTATCTATTTTTATTTGTATGGTTACCAGGGCTGTGCACGTGGAGGTAGTATCGGACTACACCTCACAATCCTTTTTAGCGGCCTTTCGACTGTTCGTGTCGCGGCGAGGACTCTGCAGTGTTCTCTTCAGCGACAACGGCACCACCTTTCAGGGTGTCAGTGCAGAGCTCCAGCGGCTATTCGACGCCACGTCTCAGACCAGCCGGGAGATTGCGGATGCGATCGCAGCAGACGGGGTCAGCTGGAAGTTTATCCCACCTCGAGCGCCTCACTTCGGCGGCCTTTGGGAGGCCGCAGTCAAGGCCTTTAAACACCATCTACGACGGGTGTTGGGCGATTCCACGCTCACCTTCGAGGAGTTCTCCACCTTGGCCGCGCAGATAGAGGCTTGCCTCAACTCGAGGCCACTCTGACCCCTCAGCAGCGACCCGATGGACGTCTCAGCACTTACGCCAGGCCACTTTCTGATTGGCTCGGCGCCATCGGCCCTGCCCGAGCCCTTCGAGCCACAGGAGTCTGTTGCAGGTGTACCGAGGTATCAACTGACGCTGCAGATGAGGAACCACTTCTGGAAGCGCTGGCAGGCTGAGGTTCTCCGCCAGCTACAACAGCGCTCCAAGTGGCTCACACCGAACGCGACGGTCTGTGAAGGAGATCTTGTTCTCCTAACGGACGAATTACTGCCACCTACGAAGTGGCCCCTGGCACGTGTTGAGCGCCTCCACCCGGGAGCAGATGGGCTGACTCGAGTGCTTACTCTGAGGACGGCCACCACGACCCTCCGTCGGCCATTGGTGAAGGTGATCCGCCTTCCGGTAGAGCAGGAGCTCGACCAACCTGCGGGCCTAGACCCGCCCTCAGCCGCTTCGACTCCTGTACCACCAGATGCTTCCATGGCGGGCGGCGCTGGAGCGCCTTAGGGTATCTTGAATACACGCAAGATCTCCCACACGAAGAGGACTAAACTGAAATCATTCCCTTTTTTTTCCATTCTTTATTTGAATTTCTTTTTTTTTTTCTTTAATTTTTCTTATTAATTCACCTATTTTAATCAAGTCTCTTCCCTTTCAGGATTTTCTTTTATTTTTTGCATTTTTCTTTTTCTTTTTTTCATCACCTACTGGCTTCGTTGTAGCTTTACAACGAGGCGGGCGGTATGTTGAGGCCGAGGTTTAAATCCTCGCGCCAAACGACTCTTGGAGCGCGCCTCTGGTCACTCGTCCTATGCGTGACCAGTTCGTGACAACTGCGGGAAGCCTAGTCGCAGGGTGAATTGCGACGAGCACGACTTCTCCCTTCCGCTTAATACTTTCCTCCACTTTTCAGGCGGAGCAAGAACAAAACTCCTTGGCCGCCGCGATTTCGCTCTCTCCCGCTCTACCCGCGGCTCTACCTTGAGCAATTCTACGACCGCGTAAGCAACGCTAAAATTACCACCGCGTGTCGCCTAGAGGACATTCAACACCACACTTTTACACACATACATCGAGTCACTATTAAGTTTTTATTGTTAAATTTATAATTAAGACAGGCAATAAATGTTATTTAATTGTGTTGTATATAAAATCAGTGCATTCTAAACATTCACTCGCCTCACTCTCCCGCTTCCTTACGTACGCAAATTCACCAGCGGAAATTGGTGTCTTGCTGCACCCGCTCAACGCTAATACCGCGCCTGATAGATTTAAATAAAGTTCAGCCGGTTAGCGCGCGATCAGTGATGGTAAAAAAAAAGAAGTTTTGCTAAAAACATGTTAGAAACATGTTTTGAGTTACTGGGAATCAAAATACATTATTTCTATAGAAAATGTCTGTATGAATGTGTATGTGTGGCTGTGTGAGTGTGTGTGTGTGTGTGTGTGTGTGTGTGTGTGTGTGTGCGTGCGTGCGTGTGTGTATGTGAGAGTGTGTGTGTCTGTATATATGGATGTGGATAAGCTTTACTCTGCATATACTCGGTGATAATTAATGTTTCGGAGCTGAATTATTTGGTTTCTTGTTAAGAATAGTGTCTCAAAAATATTTTTTTTTGTTTTCCGATACATTTTGTTTTTTTAGCGGTTTTTCGATTTTTGAGTTTTAGTTTTTCGGGTTTATTTTATACCTTAGAAATAATATCATTGATTGAGTGATAATGCATTTGAAAGAGCATAATAATATCATTAGATAGTGCAGGCAAGAAATCATTTTGTAAAAAAACTCGATTTTTAGTCAGCTGCAAATACTGGAATAAACCGACAGCTTTTGATCTGAAACTTTCCATAACGGTAGCTTTTTACTGTCTCTTGAACAAACTTTGTGTCCAGATGACAACGACTTTTATATTTTGAGATATTTGAGGTTACTTATTTTTTGACATTTTTTTTATCGCTTGTATCTCGAGAATGGCACAATCATATTTTACTAAACAGGGCTCATTTTTTTCGTTTTTTAATAAAGATTCAACATTAGGAAGAAATTTAAAGATTCTTTGACTCGTTTTTTTTAAACGTTTTGTTTATTTTACGATTTTATGAAATGAATTAGGTAAATTATTTGCATATATTATGCAGTCTCTCGGCACAGCAAGCATCTCATAGTTATTTTTTCATACCTTTATATTATTCTACCTAATCACATCCTGCATTTGTTCAAGTTTATGCCTGTGGAATGGGGAAAAATTGTATCAGGATGAAATCCGCTTTGGGATGGTCAGTATATTTGTATTAATCACACCGCATAACAACGCTTAACTTTGCCGATAACCCGAGTTACGGCTCTCCCACTCCGCTATCACGTAGGTGTTTAGCGTACACGGTGGTCCTCGGCAAAATTCAACCGAAACGTGTTTGCACTTTGGATTTTCCTTTTGCATATGATTTGAGGCCCTTTCAGGACCACATTTCAATAGAAATTAAAATCGAGGAATGAGCACTTTTTTTTAATTCAATTTTGAAAATTTTTTATGGGTAGTTAATGACGAAAATTTTTTTTCATGGGTAATCTAGAAAATTAATTTTTTTACATTAATTACATATGTACAGTATATATGTACACTTTCTCGCAAATATATACAAAAATAATCACAATTTATGCTGCAATGAAAGCATAATAAGATTAATAAGTATAAGAACATTTCAAATGTGTTATGAATTATATTCGCAGACTGCTCTTAATAATTTATTTGCATAATCTGGATGCTTTTTGATATTTTATACTTAGCCCATGTTTTGGAAAAATCATAATGCACTGCTTCCATAGCTTGCTCACTATAAAAGCCGAGACCGAGATTATATTCAACACAAAATTCTTTTACATGAAAAAAAACTGCGTGGACTTTCGGTGTTACAGATATACCTAAAGATAGATACGCATCTTTGAACGCATCTATATATTCAACAAATTTCGGATTTAAAGAAACAGTAAAGCAAGAGTCAACAACGGTTTTGAACTTTTCAAATACATCAACATATTTCAAACAACCTAGGTTACGGTTGGATCGCAAGAACCTTTTTTAACAAATTGGAAGCTATTTGTTCTTTAGATTTCAAATCTAGTGAAGTAACACAACTTGAAATTTTGCGTGCTACAGTAGCTTTTCTACAAATATGACTTTTACCTGCATGTATTTTAGAAAAACATTTTGAGCAGCATTTCATAACTGGAGGTTTTCTTTTTTTTTCTTCATTCAGCTGAGACGTTGAGTTCCAAAAACATTATTGGAAATAACTTTGTCCTTGCCATTCTTTCTTGCTCGTTCACAAAAAAAACAATTACACTTTGCACCTACATTTGATCTAGTATCTTTCTTCAACCTATATTGCGAAAAATCTATTGGCGAGATCTTTTTTTCTTCGAGATTTTTACGATATAAATTGGACTTGCAAGATTCACACACTACTTTTGGAAGGCACTCATTTTTTTCGTCATAACTTTTAAACACTTTACATATTTTATCTCTCAAAGCTGATGTTATGTCAATAATCCGTTTACTTTTATCCCAACAAAGTAAGCAAATAACAGAGCGATTTTCCTCATGAGTATGCGCGTGATTTTTTATAATAATCGGCGGCATGGTGTTAAACAGACTGCTACAAAAGGACTGACTGAATTATTGTACACTAATATCGTTGGAATTTTCAGATATACAAACACATGCTCGACAACACACTCACGAATATACGCGACACATATATACGCTTTGTTTACAAATGGTTTTGATCTTGGCTGAAGGTATATTGCTATACACATTTTCATTCTTACAAGGTACTTATAGAAGGTATTAGTGCCCAGTAGTATTCAGTTTCAATTAATGTTTTAAAATACTTTGAAAGTATATGATTTATATTAACTTTTACCACGATAATATTTTCAACAGAAAAAAAACATTATTTTAAATTTATATTTATAATGTAACATACACTTCTGTACATATTTGCGAGAAAGTGTACTGTAAATATGTAATTAATGTATAATTCAATTGTTAAACACTATAATAAAAATAAATTTTCTAGATTACCCATGAGAAAAAAATTTTCTTCATTGATTACCTATAAAAAATTTTCAAAATTGAATTAAAAAAAAGTGCTCATTCCTCGATTTTAGTTTCTATTGAAATGTGGTCCTGAAAGGGCCTCAAATCATATGCAAAAGGAAAATCCAAAGTGCAAACACGTTTCGGTTGAATTTTACCGAGGACCACCGTGCGTATATACACACACAGATATATAATTTATATTTTAGCAAGTGAATAGTTATGGCATATACTACCAAAATAAGTTTTTACCAACAAAATATGTGTGTAATGAATTTGTGTATCCATTTTTCCCAAAAGTATTTTCTGAAATTCTTCATATTAATTATTATTCTTAAATTTTAATCCTTAATAATCCTTAATAAGTGATTATTTATATTAATAATTAATATTTAATGATTAATAATGCTTTAGACAAACCGTCAATGATAAAAAGCAGATCATTTTTGAGATATTAATTAGAAAGAGATATAGTAATTTAAAATTATTTTATTAGATCAAAGAATTTCATATTGGAACTATTTATTAATTTTGAGAAATCTAAGAGCCAATGGATTGGCAGTGGTTTTTTGTTTTCGATTTTTTATTTTTCGAATTTCTTACCATATTGTTAAGATTGTTTCCTGAATTGATTACTATTTCTAAAAAGAAATTTCGAATTTTCATTTTCCGATCCTATAATTATCCAGATAGAATATCCAAATATTTAACCTGTAACGAATTTTATTTTACATTACAACGACTCCGTAGTTATTAATTAAATAAAATATCAATTTTTTCGTAATTTTAATTCTACAGCTTTTTGGAGTCGATGCCAGAATTAACATGTCAATTTATGAGGGTCGTGCGAGGAGTTCGCTCAAATATGCCAGAGCGGGGCGCCGCTCTAGCCGGTGCAGGATTGTCGGAAAGGCAGGAGAGTAACCGGGAAAACACACACTGAATAATCTGCAGCTAACTACGAGGTCTGTCCCAAAAGTATCCGACCTACGTTCATATCTTCGCGCGGAGAGACTCAGGCGACCTCTGGAGGGTACGAACGTCACCAGCAACTCCTAACCTTCTCGTCAGTAGCCTGAGATACCGATGAAACGCCTTAGTTCCCGCGCAGCGTGTATTTGTTTACAACGACTTTTTTGCGTTCGTCGCAATTTGCTTATTGCTAAAAATGGCAGAACGAACCGAACAGCGAATTTGCATAAAATTTTGCTTTAATCTCGGTAAAAGTTGTGCGGAAACTATTGAAATGTTGCAAAAGGCCTTTAAAGATGAGTGTATGGGCAAAACACAAATAAAAGAGTGGTATAGGCGGTTCAAAAGTGGCCGACATCTGTTGACAGTAATACTCGTTCTGGTCGACCTTCGACGGGAACATCGTCGGATAATGTCGAGCGTGTGCGTGTCACAGTTGAACAAGATCGTCGTTTGACTGTGAGAGAACTGGAAGATGAACTTGGAATACCAAAAAGTACTGTTTGTCGAATTTTAACCGAGAATTTGGAAAACCGGTCACTGGCTTCTTCATCACGACAATGCTCCAGCGCACGCATCAAACCTTGTGCAGCAGTATTTATTGAAATACAGTGTTGCGCAGCTCCGCCAGCCTCCATACAGTCCTGATATAGCTCCCTGCGACTTTTGGCTGTTTCCTCGATTGAAAATGCCGCTTAAAGGACATCGATTCGACAATAAACAGACTGTTGAAACTAATGCGACGAATGTACTAAAGGCGATTCCGAAGTCTGACTTTCAAGAGTGCTTTAATAAGTGGAAACATCGATATGAGCGTCTTGTTCAATCAAATGGGGACTACTTTGAAGGATGCCACCCCCCGGATGACGAAGAATAAATCAAGCGCCGAGAAATCGAGGTAGGTCGGATACTTTTGGGACAGACCTCGTATATTAAGTGACTATGTACAATATTTACAAGCTTATGACTAATGTGCTAAAGCAAAATCGAACACGATAAATGCGAATCGCTGTGCAACGACGGCAGAGCTGTGGCGCGAGATAGCACGATGCGTGCGGCTGCTCTCGTGAGCTGCTAGGCCGGATCTGAAGGAAGGGGCGCGCAGTCCGCGCGGCTAGTAGAGCGCTCGCGGCTCTAGACGCTGCTTCCTTGGATGGTGCTGCCGCCCTGCTGTCAGCAATGGCGGTCGCTCTAATCGAGGCGGCAAACCCGAGGGTGCCACAAATTAACAGCGGCATTTGTTCTATATTTTATATTTTATTGTAATTCATCAAATTATTCATGCTGACTAAAAAAATTATTAAAATATATATTAAAATGTATATTATGGTAAGTGTGCCGATTATTGTGCCCTGTTATTGAACTCTTTATGATTTCTTATGTGAAAAGCAATTATTTTTAGATGTTTACATTGAATATTTTTATAATATTATAATGGAAAAGAACAAGTTTGTGAGTTAGTTACTGTGCCCTAATAACCCCCAAAAATCAATTACTGTGCCTCAGTTATTGTACCTTCCGACCGAACACTGTGCTCCAGATACAGTGGCTCTTACCTATTACTGTGCTCTAAATATGGTGCATCCGAAAATTAATATTGCAGGTTAGAATTCAATGTGAAATTGCTATAATTAAGCAATAAAAATTAAGTAGGAAAGGATATTTTAATATAGGTAGGATTTATTTGAAAATAAATTATTAGGTACTTATAACGTTTATTAAAAAAACTTTTATTTCATTGTATGTAAAACGTACAATTAATACAACTCATAAAACTCAAAAAGTACTATTTTGTAACTATGAATAATAATTTTTAAACTTTGGATACAGCACAGACTAATTTGTATTTTATTTATATAAATCTTTGTATATATTTATATATTTATATTAACTTTTGTAACGATCTTTTTTTTGACAACTCTTTTTGCAGGAAGTTTATTAGTTTTTTTTTCTTTCGCTTTTTCCTATTATTGCTCTTTTCATTTTTTCTTAAGCTTTATCTCCTCATCTTCTTCTTTTTTAAATTTCAATTCCTCAAGCCTTTTCTTTTGAATATAACTTTCTCCGTTTTTTTTCTTTCTCCATATTTGTAACTTGATCCTATCTAGAGCGTTATTTTTAAAGTAGGATCTATTTCTTCTTTTTACATTTTTTAATTTTCGATATTTTACATGTTTTACTGTTAACTTTCCAAATATTTAAACTTCGAAATTTTTACATTTCGAAATTTCATACTTCTGAATTTTTATTTTCCGAATATTTACGCTTCCGAATTTTAATTTTCCGATCTTCTACACTTGAATTTTTACCTACCAAAATTTTGCACTTCCGGTTATACTACTATCCGTATTGTCCATAATCCCAATTTCCACTCTTCTGATTTTTGATCATCCGAAAATTTAGTTTCCAAATTTTTGCGTTCTCTCACAAAGTGAAGCGCTAACAAAGTACCGTGCTCTTTGGAGTCATATCCCGCGGCACTTTAATGTATTCATATCATCTATCGGCTGTCAGACCACATTTGTCCCTCTGAAAAACTGCCAGACCAAGTTTACTACGTTCCTGTCTTATTTTCTTCTTTAAACATTTGTCTACATATTCACCGTTCAAAAATTATATATTAATTTAATTTTGAGGAGAAAAGACTAATTTTTTATAAATTTCAACAGAAAAACATTTTTATATATAATTTTTTCAATATTTTATACCGCACAAATTTTTAAGATATTTTAATTAGAAGTTTACCCGTTATAGGGGAGAGTAGTCCACGTTGGATATAGTAAAATTCAAAATGTTCTCATTTCGGTATTTAATATAAAATTATAACGAATGAAGTATATATGGATAGTTAATTACCTATAGAACATTATATAATTCACAAAAGCTGTGAAAGACTTCATGAATTAGAACAATTAACATTAATAAAAAATTATACACTATAAACTTTTGGCACTTATCGTCTACACAATGAATCATTATCTCAATCTACTATAATTAATACTTGTATAATAGGATATCTCGGTTTATATTTAAGAAAATAACATAAGGTACTGATTAAAATTGATTTCCTGGAACAATTATTGAAAATTTATCGAAATAAGGCAGATTGAGTTGAAAAGAACGTATTTAGCTCTTTGGCGTTGAAAGATATCAATGAGAAAGATATCATGAAAGATATCATGAATATAAGGCAATATAAGAGCTTAGATAAGATGATTAGATTAAATGAGTTACTTTTAAATACTCAAACAACTTTTTTTTAAATTTTCAGTGCTACCAACTTAACTCACGTTCTTTTGATATTATACATTGTGTACTTTGTATGTATAACAACTGTTAACAGAGATTTCATCGTCTTATAATAATTTATAAATGTTAAGCAGTACGTTATTTAACATAGAATATTATAGAGCGATTCATAAGGATTAGTATATATCCACGTAAAACATTCATCAAATACGAATCAACAAATTAATCGACTTCCCAAGATAAGAAGATATTTTGTATCATACTATAAAAACACATTTTTATACATTATCCAAATAGGAGCTGCTGTATTTTCACCATTTTATGGTAGATTTAAAAGAAAACTACCCCTAAGGATTTTGGTCAAATATGGTGCGTTCACACAATTTTTTCTTCACGAACGAGGTGGCAAATGAAAGCTGACGAAAAAAGCTACCGATTCGAGCCATCGCTCTTTGGTGGACGTGTTCTCTAAGTAGTGTGAATTGCTAAAAAGTGTGTCAAGTGGGGTAATTTGATATTGTCGATTTAAGGGTTCATTCGGGTATTTTAAGAATAGTCTTAACATACTACTTAGTCTTAAAATACTACTAAGGGAGCATGTCCCCTAAAAGGCGATGGTTAAAATCGTTAGCTTTATACGTCTCCTTTCATTTGCCACCTAGTTCGTGAAAACAAATTGTGCCAACGCACCGAATTTGACCAAAATCCTCAAGGGTAGTTTTTCTCTAAACAGCTTACCCCCTGTAAAATAGTGGAAATTGCAGCAGCTCCCATTTGGAGTTATTTTTTAATGATAGCTTTTGTTGAAATATTTTATTTGAGCCCTCATTCGATTGTTGAAAAGTGTGCCAAATGGGAAAATTCGATATGGACGATTTAAGGGTTCATTTTGGTATTTTAAAAATAGTCTTAAAATATTATTAAGGGAGCATGTCTATCTAAGGGCGATGGCTCGAATCGATAGCTTTTTACGCCAGCTTTCATTTGCCGTCTCGTTCGTGAAAAAAAATTGTGCCAACGCACCCTATTTGACCACAATCCTTAGGAGTAGTTCTCTTTCTGAACCGTTTATAATAAAGCAGCCCCCATTTTTAGTCATTGATTAATAATAGCTTTTATTGAAATCTTTCATTTGAGCGCGTATTCGATTGCTGAAAGTTGTGCTAAGTAGCAGTTTTATGGTTTTCTGTTGTTTTCTGTCTTTTAGGGGTTGAAAACTTTGATCTTTAATATCTTAAGTTCTCTTGAATCTAAGATGCTGATTTTTTCTTTAAAATTCATGTTTTTTGATACTTTAAACGGTGGCATAGGTTTTCTAGGTTATACTTAGGCAGCTGTTTGCTATGTATCGTGGGCATCGTTCTATGACCTTGAATTTGTAATCAATATCCGAAAAACCACTTAAACCGGGTATACTTTGTACGGTCTATGACTCGACTCATTGTATAAAATACTTTTTAATTTTTTTACTGCATGCAATTGCTATGTTTGTTTACCATTCCTTGTTTGAAATTGATCTAGTTTTGTCTAGCTTATATTATGCTGATCAATGTCCAGAATATGACATTATTTCTTGAACCTTTAAATTTTTTGTAGTGGGTTTTCACTCTTTTGGAGTGAATTCTCACTCCAAGCGATCGTGAAAACACAGTCACTTATTTTGGAGTGAATCTTCACTTTTCGAAAGAGTGAATAATTCACTCTTTTGTAAAAGTGACTTTTTCACTCTATTTAGAGTGAAAGAATACGCGTAAAGAAAAAATAATTATTCACCTGTAAATAATCACTCACTTCGTTGTTTTACGTTTTAGAAATGTTTTGATGAATGGATACAGTTTATTAGATAGAATGCAATTGAGAAATAAATTTTAAAAACTTCATAAAAATTGTTTTTTGGATTTGCACCCGGAACCTTTAGGTTCTGGGGCTGCCACTCTAGCGCTAGACCACCGTTGCGTCTGACTTCGTGTGCACTGCTTTCTCATATGTATTTGAATTCATCAATGAACTTCTATTTAATACTCACATCAGTTTAATACATAATAACTTAGAGCTAATAAATAGTTATTGTTAATAAAATGATACAAAAATTATATTTTATATGAAATTCAGTATTACTATGGTAATTTTAATATTTCGCCGAAGAGTCTAATTTCTTTTTACTATATTTTCTCAATTTATGCATTTTTAAGAAAAGTTTAATATCCTTAAAACTTAATATACTTAAAACTATCCCTAATAAAACTTTTACAATTTAAGGGGATGGAAATACTGACCGATTCCTACCATACCGGCTTATAATTTATATTTTTCTCTCTTTAAAATAAATATTTATTTAAAACAACACTACATGCCTTTACCAGAAATGTTCAGTTGATTTTTCAAGAGGTATCATTAACTTTCTTAAAAAATGGGTGAGAAAATGTTAAGAGGATGTGGGTCGCCATACGCATTGCTTAGCACAGAAAATATTTAAAACTTAAATTTTAAATGATTGCTTCTAATAGCAAATTGTAGACGGATTTGTTTTAATTTATATGAATATGTTGACAACGTTTCGGGTGTCTCTTACGCCCTTCTTCAGGTCAAAGAAGAATTAATTCTATAATAAGCTTAAATCTAGGTAACTTATCTAGACTGCTCGCTTCATCCCACACAACGCGGTTGAAAATCCATTGAACGTATTCAGCCATCGAATGTCGGTGAACGATCAGGTTGATGTTTTCCCTCTCACAATTAGGCACTAACACTTTATAAAATAGCATGCTTTTATTACACTTATTCACTATTGCTTAAGAACATGCTATTAGATGCTGAGAAATGATGTTAATTTAACTCTATATTTGATTACGTCGTTACTGTTAATTTGAGTAAATGGTACTTTACAAATACTATCAAAAAGATTCTAAGAAATCCTAAAATATTCGATTAAAAAACATAATTTCTTTATTAAAGATAGTTGGCATTTTAAAAAGTTATTGGTGGTTTAATCATTCCAAAAAACTACAAACTAATCTCATTAGATGTAAAATCACTTTTCACGAATATATCACTCGAGTTAATCCGCATAGCGATAATAAACAGATTGACTGACATTGAACATAATACAGCCTTAACCCAGAGTGATTTCTTACATGGGATAAATCTTATATATAACAATACCTATTTTTAATTCAATAATCAATATTACAAACAAATCTTAGGAATTCCCATGGGCTCGAATATGCCTCCAACTATAGCGGATATAGTATTAGATGATTTTGAAACTTCTTGCCTCAAAAAATTGAATTTTGTTCCCCCATTTTTTTATAGATTTGTAGATGGCATATTCACTTGCATTCCGGATACTAAGATAGATAATACACTTATGACATTTAATAGTGACAACTCAAATTTACAATTTACCTTAGAAACTGAAAAGAACAATCAAATCCCATTCATAGACATGCTAATTATTAACGAAAACAATAAATCATTACTAATTGGTACCAAAAACCTACTGCAACAAACAGGTACTTAAACTTTCAATCACAGAACCCGTTACCACAAAAAAGAGGCATCATTTACATGTTGTTAGATAGAGGCATACTACTGTCCCATTCCAAATACCACACTCAGAATTTACCACAAAATCAAAGATATTCTTACCCAAAATGATTATCCCTTAAACTTTATTAACAAAAACATTACCAAACGATTGAACAAAATTCAAAATGAGGACAAAAATTTAAATAAATATCGAAGGATTATGAATAATATACAAATGAGTAAAAAAATTAAAGTCGTCATCTCTCTTTTTAAAAGTTTCTTCCTGACTCTTCAAAAATTATTAATCAAATTTTATGTACACATAATATTTAAATCCGATAATAAATTAAACAAGTTCATAAGACTGGGCAAAGATAAAATCGAAAATAAAAACAAAAGTAATTTAGTATATAAAATCAAATGTCTGGGTTGTGATGCAGGGTATATTGTTCAACTAAAAGGATGTTTAGCGTACGTGTCGCCGAACATTTCAAGGATATCGAGAAAAGAGATCAAACTAAATTTAATGTTTTATCAAAACATAAGATAAATGAAAAACATAATTTTGATTAGAACAATGTCGAAATTGTAGATTTTGAACCCAATTTACAAAAGAGATTGTTATCAGAGACGTTTCATGTACATCTGAATCCTAAAAATATCAATAAAAGGGAAGATACTAATAAACTTCAATATACATATAAAAATTTAATTTCATACTTCAAAAAATATTTAAAAAAATAATAATAAATGATCATAGATTTTTTACATTTTATTTATAATATGCATTAGTGTAAAGATGAAGAACATAGTACAAATTTACTGTAAGAATTAATAATAACACCCTTCAACACTAACCAGCAGCACAGCTGAATTCGAGATATTAGTTTAAAATGCTATAAAATATGTCCTAAACGAATTTAAAATATTATAAGATATGTCATAATACAATAAAATATCCAATTCTTTTTTCCATTTTTAGTTACGATATGCAAGAGTGTGAAGATTAAAAAAGGCAATCATTCGTATTATTTCAACTGCACACGGTACTGCACATGTTTAATAGGCTTCAAAGCGCTAGATCTATATAGTTTACAATTCATTTTTTCATTTTAGTTATCATATGCAATATTGTAAAGATTAAAAATTGCAATAATTCGTGTTATTTCAACTGAATACGTTACTGTACATGTCTAGTAGGTTTCAAAGCGCTAGACAATAATAACTACCGTCCCGGACCCAGTTTCTAATCAGTACCCAATTTCTAATCAGTTTATCACATATATTAGGATATAAAATTTAATTCACCCTGAAATTGTTTGAAAAAAATAACATTTAATATCTAACTATCTCACAAGCACGTTTAAAAACTTCACATGCTATTAATGTCGTACATTTTTAAGAAAAAAATGTTTAGCTCAGTGTTATCAAATACATTACGTTCTCGCCATTTCACTTCTGTTGACTGCAAGCGAGTACGCTAAGATTTTCGGATCGTTTCTTTATTATTATTGAATGTATCGTAGCAAAGATTTTATATCTGAGTTACTTAATACTTTTTTTGTATAAAGCAATCAAAATATTAATAATAAATCTTACTTTTTTAGAAAAAAAAAATGATAATTAGAAATAGGTTCCGGATTTTTAGAATTTCCGTATTTTCTGATCAGTTTTATTACAACTATTTTAAATATTAAAAGACCTTTAATTGTTCTAATCTCATCAAACAACGACAATGAAAGTTGTTTTAACACACACAGAAACATCTTTCTTAGTTCAAAGTCTCGTAAAATCCATTGATACATCGCACGTTTTATAGGTTTACTTTGTAGGCTATAATACTTACCGACCGACCGATCAGACGCGCATTTCAACTGATTGACTGTCATGCGGTCGACTGAGCAAAAATAATCGAATATTTATTTCTTTAATCATCACCACTTAAACAAAAAATGTTAATTAATTACCATAGTTAATGTTATAATATTGTTTAATGTGTTTTTGCTTGTTGTATAAGATAATTACGCGATAACAAAATTTGATTAGAAATAGGGTCTTGACCTGAACAGAAATTACTCTCATGTACCATTTAGGTGATCAGAAATTACTCCCTTTTACTTTTTTCTTTAAAGCATTATAATTAATTAATTTCAGATTATTTGTGTATTTTTCAAATTTCATATGAAAGATTAAGAGTTATATATTTATCATTAGAAATGTTTATTGTGAGTAAACAGTTCATTTTCAAATTGTAATGCATCAAATATCCCAATATAGCGCCTTAGCTGATTAGAAACTGGGTCCGTGACGGTACCTTCAACACTAATCAGTAGCTCAGCTGAATTCGGGATATTAGTTTAAAATACTATAAAATATGTCATAATACAATACAATATATAATTTCAAATACACGTATCTAGTAGTCTTCAACGCGCTAGATCTATATAGTGTACAATTCATGTTTCCATTTTTTGTTATTTTATGCAATATTGTAAAGATGAAAAATTGCAATAATTCGTATTATTTCAACGGTACATGTTACTGCACATGTCTAGTAGGCTTCAAAGTGCTAGATCAACAGTAATTAGCAGCTCAGCTGAATTCAGGATATTAGTTAAAATACTATAAAATATATCCAAAGCAAGTTTAAAATACTATAAAATATGTCAAAAATACAATAAAACATGTCTAGTAAGCTTCAAAGCGCTACATCTGTACAGTGTTAAAATTCATTTTAGTTACTATTTGCATCAGTGCAAAGATGAAGAACATAATACAAATTAATTTCAAGAAGTAATAACCGTCAACACTAATCTGCAGCTGAGCCGAATTCAGGATATCAGTTTAAAGTACTGTAAAAAATAAGTTTATAATACTATAAACTATGTCAAAATAAGTTTAAAATACTATAAAAGATATCAATAATACATTTAAAATTCTATAAAATATCAAAAATATAATAAAATATGTCTTTTCAACTGCACATGTCTAGTAAGACATTATATGTATTACTGTAAAGATTAAAAATTCAATCTAGTAGGCTATTATATATTACTGTAAAGATTTTAGTCTAGATGTACTTGAAGTTTCGAACGTCAGAATCAGACGAAAATGATGAAAAATTTTTTTTTTATTTAGTATTTTATTCTGATAGATACATGCGAAATATGAACTAAAACGGCTTTAAAAAAATTTCTAACCCCTAATTCGACCCGAAATCCCTTGAAACACGGGTTGGAAGGTGGTAAACATAGGTAAAAAAATTCTAACTTGGCCTAATAAAAGTTTTACGGTTTTCTACTTTACACATATCCTCATTACGATAGAATACACTTATAAAAAAAATGTCAACCCATAACTCGTCCCGGAAGCACTTCAAATAGGGGTTGGAAGGGGGTGAATATAGGCAAAAAAATTCTAACTTGGCCTAATAAAAGTCTTACGGTTTTTTACTTCATACATACCCTCATTAGGATAGAATACACTTACAAAAAAATTACAACCCTTAACTCGTCCTGAAAGCCCTTCAAATAGGGGTCGCAATGGGGGTAAATATAGATAAAACATTCTAACTTGGCCTAATAAAAGTTTTACGGTTTTCTACTTCGTACATACCCTCATTGTAATAGAATACACTTATAATAAAAATTTTAAACCCTAACTCGTCCCGGAAGCCTTTCAAATAGGGGTTGGAAGGTGGTAAACATAGGTAAAAAAATTCTAACTTGGCCTAATAAAAGTCTTACGGTTTTCTACTTTACACATATCCTCATTACGATAGAATACACTTATGAAAAAAATGTCAACCCTTAACTCGTCCCGGAAGCCCTTCAAATAGGGGTTGGTAGGTGGTAAACATAGGTAAAAAAATTCTAACTTGGCCTAATAAAAGTCTTACGGTTTCTACTTCATACATACCCTAATTAGAATAGAATACACATACAAAAAAAATTACAACCCTTAACTCGTCCCGGAAGCCCTTCAAATAGGGGTTGGAAGAGGGTGAATATAGGTAAAAAAATTCTAACTTGGCCTAATAAAAGTCTTATGGTTTTTTACTTCATACATACCCTCATTAGGATAGAATACACTTACAAAAAAAATTAGAACCCTTAACTCGTCCCGGAAGCTCTTAAAATAGGGGTCGCAATGGGGTTAAATATAGATAAAACATTCTAACTTGGCCTAATAAAAGTTTTACGGTTTTCTACTTCGTACATACCCTCATTGTAATAGAATACACTTATAAAAAAAATGTCAACCCATAGCTCGTCCCGGAAGCCCTTCAAATAGGGGTTGGAAGTGGGTGAATATAGGTAAAAAAATTCTAACTTGGCCTAATAAAAGTCTTACGGTTTTTTACTTCATACATACCCTCATTAGGATAGAATACACTCATAATAAAAATTTTAAACCCTAACTCTTCCCGGAAGCCCTTCAAATAGGGGTTGGTAGGTGGTAAACATAGGTAAAAAAATTCTAACTTGGCCTAATAAAAGTCTTACGATTTTCTACTTCATACATACCCTAATTAGAATAGAATACACTTACAAAAAAAATTACAACCCTTAACTCGTCCCGGAAGCCCTTCAAATAGGGGTCGCAATGGGGGTAAATATAGGTAAAAAAATTCTAACTTGGTCTAATAAAAGTCTTATGGTTTTTTACTTCATACATACCCTCATTAGGATAGAATACACTTACAAAAAAATTACAACACTTAACTCGTCCCGGAAGCCCTTAAAATAGGGGTCGCAATGGGGGTAAATATAGATAAAACATTCTAACTTGGCGTAATAAAAGTTTTACGGTTTTCTACTTCGTACATACCCTCATTGTAATAGAATACACTTATAATAAAAATTTTAAACCCTAACTCTTCCCGGAAGCCCGTCAAATAGGGGTTGGAAGGTGGTAAACATAGGTAAAAAAATTCTAACTTGGCCTAATAAAAGTCTTACGGTTTTCTACTTTACACATATCCTCATTACGATAGAATACACTTATGAAAAAAATGTCAACCCTTAACTCGCCCCGGAAGCCCTTTAAATAGGGGTTGGAAGAAGGTAAATATAGGTAAAAAATCTAACTTGGCCTAATAAAAGTCTTACGGTTTTCTACTTTACACGTATCCTCATTACGATAGAATACACTTATAAAAAAAATGTCAACCCCTAACTCGTCCCGGAAGCCGTTTAAATAGGGGTTGGAAGGGGGTGAATATAGGTAAAAAAATTCTAACTTAACCTAATCAAAGTCTTACGGTTTTCTACTATACACATATCCTCATTACGATAGAATACACTTATAAAAAAATGTCAACCCCTAACTCGTCCCGGAAGACCTTCAAATAGGGGTCGCAATGGGGGTAAATATAGATAAAAAATTCTAACTTGGCCTAATAAAAGTCTTACTGTTTTCTACTTTACACATATCCTCATTACGATAGAATACACTTATAAAAAAATGTCAACCCCTAACTCGTCCCGGAAGCCGTTTAAATAGGGGTTGAAAGGGGGTGAATATAGGTAAAAAAATTGTAACATGGCCTAATAAAAGTCTTACGGTTTTCTACTTCGTACATACCCTCATTGTAATGGAATACACTTATAAAAAAATTTTAAACCCTAACTCGTCCCGGAAGCCCTTCCCCAGCCAAGTTAGATTTTTTACCTATATTTACCTCCTTCCAACCCCTATTTGAAGGACTTCCGGGACGAGTTAGGGTTGACATTTTTTTTGTTAGTGTATTCTATTATAATGAGGATATGTGTAAAGTAGAAAACCGTAAGACTTTTATTAGGCCATGTTACAATTTTTTTACCTATAGTCACCCCCTTCCAACCCCTATTTAAACGGCTTCCGAGACGAGTTAGGGGTTGACATTTTTTTTATAAGTGTATTCTATCGTAATGAGGATATGTGTATAGTAGAAAATCGTAAGACTTTTATTAGGCCAAGTTAGAATTTTTTATCTATATTTACCCCCATTGCGACCCCTATTTGAAGGGCTTCCGGGACGAGTTAAAGGTTGTAATTTTTTTTGTAAGTGTATTCTATTACAATGAGGGTATGTACGAAGTAGAAAACCGTAAAACTTTTATTAGGCCATGTTACAATTTTTTTACCTATATTTACCCCCATTGTGACCCCTATTTGAAGGGCTTCCGGGATGATTTAAGGGTTGTAATTTTTTTTGTAAGTGTATTCTATCCTAATGAGGGTATGTATGAAGTAGAGAACCGTAAGACTTTTATTAGGCCAAGTTAAAATTTTTTTACCTATATACACCCACTTCCAATCCCTATTTGAAGGGCTTCCGGGACGAGTTATGCGTTGACATTTTTTTTATAAGTGTATTCTATCGTAGTGAGGATATATGTAAAGTAGAAAACCGTAAGACTTTTATTAGGCCAAGTTAGAATTTTTTTACCTATGTTTAGCACCTTCCAACCCCTGTTTCAAGGGATTTCGGGTCGAATTAGGGGTTAGAAATTTTTTAAAAGCCGTTTTTGTTCATATTTCGCATGTATCTATCAGAATAAAATACTAAATCAAAAAAAAATTTTTCATCATTTTCGTCTGATTCTGACGTTCGAAACTTCAAGTACATTTAGTCTAGTAGGTTTAAATCACCAGATATATCCTTTATGTCTTTTTTTTTATTTTTATTGTTACTTACCTTATTGCTTTAATGTAAAACCCTTTTTGAAATTTTTATATATATTTTTTTTAAATTTTTAGATACTATAGGCATCAGTGTAAAACCCTTTTTTCAACTTTTCCTTTTAACAAATTGATTAAATTTTTATTTTTAAATAATTATAAATATTAAGGCACATTATTGTAGGTGTTTAAATGAAAACATAACAACAGCAATATAAACTTATCGATGTCTTGATATAGTCCAGTAAACGAAGGTCTGAAATACACTTTTCACCTCCAGCTCTGCAATGTGGATATTTAGTATCATTAGTCACTTAGAAACTTTTTATTTCTACACAAAGAAGTTGAAAAATGTGTCGTAGGGGGGGGGGCGGGGGTGGGGGGAATCAATAAACAAACCATTTTTGGCTCTTTTCTCCGAAATGGTGAACGATGTGCAAAAACGGTTTGCAACACGTTATTCAGGATACACTAATGCATAAGAAAGCACTATTAATTAATTTTCGATGAGTGAGAAATAAATAACTAGAGTTATTTTTATATTTACGCAACGCTAGTATATCTATATACATGAGCAATTCCGATATTCTATAAAAATATAAAAGAAAATATGTAAAAAAATTTGTTGATCATATAGGAATATGTACATAAAAAATATTGACCAAAGATATAGTCTTTTTACACCAAAACTATTCGATTTTTAAAAAAAATTTATTTCGAAATATGAATTAAAAAGAGAAGCTGAATAATGTTATGTACAAATTCCCACATTCATATCATAAGTACATGTTTTTTGAATATAATAATACATTGAAATAGCCAATTCGATCACGTTGGCTCTCAAAACCTTGCGGAGCCTAGAAAATATAGAGATTTATATTATGGCCAATCAAAGAGACCTAAGGATAATAGAAAATATTTTTTTAATTTTTCCGTCATATTTTGCTAAAATGTGCTTTACCGAAAGAAAAGTAATATACGATGAGTGACTCATTTTTACCATAAAATTTATTAACAATTAATTTAAAATTTAAGAGTGTATATGTCCCCTTAAGGGGGCAGGCCTGGATAAAACACAAAAAAATACATTTTTCCGAGTCCAGAAAACTTTTAATGTTTATCATGTCACCTCGAATCGTGTGAGGATCAGAGGTCTTTTAATAAATATGGTATTGAAAATAATGATTTATTGTGACATGTGGGATCAAGATTTTGAGGTTTTACAACGACAAAATTTATGATATTATTGTGTTTTGCTAGCATAAAAATGTTCAGAATGATTGAACTTTTAAACATTAAAAGTTTTCTGGACTCGGAAAAAAATGTATTTTTTTTGTGTTTTATCCAGGCCTGCCCCCTTAAGGGGACATATACACTTTTAAATTTTAAATTAATTGTTAATAAATTTTATGGTAAAAATGAGTCACTCATCATATATTACTTTTCTATCGGTAAAGTACATTTTAGCAAAATATGACGGAAAAATTAAAAAAATATTTTCTATTATCCTTAGGTCTCTTTGATTGGCCATAATATAAATCTCTATATTTCCTAGGCCCCGCTAGGTTTTGAGAGCCAACGTGATCGAATTGGCGGTTACAAGGTTTTATTATATTCAAAAAACATGTACTTATGATATGAATGTGGGAATTTGTATGTAACTTTATTCAGTGGTCAATATTTTTTATGTACAATTCCCACATGACCAACAAAATTTTTAATTATTTTGCTTTATATTTTTATAGAATATTCGAATATACCGAAATTGAACAGGTATTATATGACAAGTGAGTGATTTCTACCTTATATGTATTGTCAATTAATAGAAAATTTAAAAGTGCAATGTCCCATTAAAGGAAATACATATATTGGTATTTCAAAACAATTTTTCAACACAAATAACATGATGAATACGTTTGAAGAAGACGCGGGAATCTGATCTCTCCCTCGCACTTACGTGCGTGTGCGTACGCGCACAGCTGACGCGTCGGCTCACAGTCATGTATATAGATATACTGGCGTTGCGTAAATATAAAAATAACTCTAGTTATTTATTTCTCACTCATCAAAAATTAATTAATTATGCTTTCTTATGTATTAGTGTCTCCTGAATAACGTGCTGAAAACCGTTTTTGCATATCGTTCACCATTTCGGAGAAAAGAGTCAAAAAAGGTTTGTTTATTGATTTCCCCTCCTACGACACATTTTTTAACTTTCTTGTGTAGGAATAAAAAGTTTCTAATTGACTAATGATACTAAATATCCACATTACAGAGTTGGAGGTGAAAAGTGTATTTCAGACCTTCGTTTACTGGACTAGATAGTAAACACGTGCTCCGTACCCGAAGCGGACCCTGACTTTTCACTAATATAAAATCCCGAGTTTGTAATATGATTCCAAGAGCAAAACAAAGGAGGTATTTAAACGGACAGTTTCTTCTTATGTTCAAATCTTAACTTCTTTCTTAACTAAGCTCTGCCATTCTGTATTTGTAACTGCACCAAGAGAGATCTCAGTGACCGTCTACAAGTCAACGCAGATAACCTTTAGAAAACAATATCGTAGTACATTCCCAAGACATATTCCTTAAATTCCGTATACTTAATAGTTTTTTATAACACCCTATTTTTCTACTTATACTCAAATTAACAGTAACGACGTAATCAAATATAGAGTTAAACTAAAATCATTTCTCAGCATCTAATAGCATGTTCTTAAGCAATAGTGAATAAGTGTAATATAAAAGCATGCTATTTTATAAAGTGTTAGTGCCTAATTGTGAGAGAGAAAAAATCAACCTGAGCGTTCACCGACACTCGATGGCTGAATACGTCCAACGGAATTTTTAACCGCGCTGTGTGGGATGCAGCGAGCATTCTAGATAAGTTACCTAGATTTAAGCTTATTTTAGAATTAATTCTTCTTTGACCTGAAGAAGGGTGTAAGGTAAAGTAGGTAGTACTTGGACCCTTTTTGAAACCAAAATACGAAATCAGTGTTTGTAGAGCCAAAACTCAATATTTTTCCCAAATCTTTAATCTAATCGTTAATTCGGCATGTTTTACTGTTATTAGAACAAGAAAGAATACGCTGACATACTTCTTTATAATAAAAATGTAAGTTTAAAAATTCAACCGTATGTCGCAGTAGTTGGACATCATATCTCAAGCTTGTCCCAATACTTGGACATAGTTAGGACCTAGTAGTTGGACATATGAATTAAATGTGTCCAACTACTGGGTTCAGAAAAAGCAGTGGAGGTAAACTTGGACAATATATTCGGCCTATTACAGTTCTCGACATAACCTCAAAATGTTACTTTTACATTTATAACCAATTTAAGACGTAAATTAACATAATCTTGGTTAAATTATTTACTACACATCATAAACTATCCGCATGAATGCCAATGAATACATCTTTTTATCATCTTTATCAGTAATTACAATCTTTGTCACTATCCAGGTACTGGTCACAATTTTCATTTTGTCCAAGTACTGGGCACTTTACCTTATGAGAGACCTGAAACGTTGTCAACGTATTCTTATAAATTAAAATAATTCCCTGTACGATTTGCTGTTGGATGCAATCATTTAAAATTTATCAAAAGTATAAACATCTTACATACATTGCAATAAATAAATATTTAAAACTGTTTTCCGGTTAGAAATAGTACCTGAATCTTTTGAAACTGCGAAAACCAAACATTGCTAATACAATATACAGATTTGCAGGACATAGTAGTAATTTTTATTTACAAAATTTGTTAATTCTCGAATAACTGTTTAAAATAAAAAAGTTGGTAATACAGATTCCTGTAATAAGTTCTATTTTTTAAGTGGTTCAATATTTCCTTTGAATATGTAAAAACTATATCTGATTACATTTTTAAGAGACTTGAAATAAAAGCTACATTTCACCTCTAGATAAATTATTTAACTACATAGCTGTATATTTTTCAACCCATTTTTTTGTAATTAAATTTCTTGAAAATTTAATTAGAGGTTCCTGGTGTAAATAATATTTTAAAAGTAAAAAGTTGGTATTCGAAACTTTGATTAATTTATAGGTTTTATAATATATATTTCACTCCAAAGTAGTGTGAAAGTTAAAGTGTATCCTTAGTCACTCTCTAATTTAGAGTGCTAAAATTCACTTTTTAGACTGGAGTGGCCAAATTAACTCTTTTAGAGTAAAAATTTACTCTCTTAGGGTGGAACCCTCGTTCACTCTACATTTAGAGCGAAAATTTCACTCCAAAAAATTTAGGGATATACACTGAGACAAGTTTATAGTATCGGTTACTAAAAATGTACTAGAACCTCTAGCACGAAAAGGGTACGCTGCCAGAACAAATTAGTAATCATTACTAGACTCTCTAGTAAATCTAATATGATCTATGAAAATTTTACTCATTACTATGAAATTTAGGACAGAATACTAGACTTCTTGTTTTGAGTGCCAATTGTATCTTATTTTGGTTGTACGAGGCTCAGTACTAGACATTCTTGTAATATTTACTATCCTGCTAAGGAATAGATACTATATTATAATTTATATATAAAGGTACACTGACAAAAAGGATTGGATATCGCATCAATACTTCTATATTTATATAATTATACAGGTATTGCTCGAGTTACTATACATATTGCCGTCGTAGCTATATTAGGGTTGTCGGTGATATTGTATAGTTGTCACACCAAAATAATATAGTTGTGAGAGCAATAACAAAGTATAGTTGCAGCAGCAATACGTAGTTTAGTTCGATCAACCAGATTAATTTAATTAATTAAAATAATTGAACTTAGTCCTAGGTTGGCTATGTATCATTAATAACCATACCACAATATATTTTTTCCTAGACAGTCTAGTAATCATACCTAATCCCTGGTAGTAGCCGTTACTACTTTCTTTCTCAGTGTACAACTGAATTTTTCTAGAAAGTTTAGCTAACAAAACTTAGTAACGTATACTCATTTTTAGTAAAGAAATAATGTACTACTTACGGTATCCTTTACTATAGCTAAAAAGTTTAGTAAAGTTATTCCATGAAAAGTTAAATTTACTAGAAGATTTTTAACTACACTGAGAAAAAAAGTAGTAAAGGCTACTGCCAGGGGGTAGGAATGCTTACGAAACTGTCTAGGAAAAAAATATAATGTGGTACGGTTAGTAATGATTCATAACCAACCTAAGACTGATAAGGGGAGACCATGGAATCCGGGTCTTGGATTTTTATGAAACTTTTGGAACCTAAAAATGGAGTCTAGTATCCGTAGATTTATCTCACGATACTTTAAATCTGAGATAGTGCCAAAAAACATTAGCATCGCTCATATAGGCAATGCTAAAAAACAAATATATATAGATATACTATCAACATTAATGAAATACGCCGTATTTACCGTACAGAGGCCCATGGGATAAAACCACGAGTATTGGGCTTCGCTTTTAGATACCAGAAAACGATTCCTAAAGTTTCATCAAAATCAGTGACCCGGATTCCGTGGCCCCCTCTAGTGACTTCAATTATATTAACTAATTAAATTAATCTAGTGGATCGAACTAAACTACGTATTGCTGCTGCAACAATACTTTGTTATTGCTCACACAACTATACTATTTTGCTTTGACAACTATAAAATATCACCGACAACCATAATATAGCTACGACGACAATACGTATGGTAACTCGAGCAATACCTGTATAATTATATAAATATAAACGTATTGATGTGATATCCAATCCTTTTTGTCAGTGTACTTTATATATAAATTATAATATAGTATCTATTCCTTAGCAGGATAGTAAATATTACAAGAATGTCTAGTACTGAGTCTCGTACAGCCAAAATAAGATACAATTGGCACTCAAAACAAGAAGTCTAGTATTCAAATTTTCCTACATCATATTGGATTTACCTGAGGGTCTAATAATGGTTACCAATTTTCTCTCTCAGTGCATAACAAAAAATAGTAGTAACCTTTAATACAAAATTGGTAATCCCAACTAGAATGAATTTTACTAGTGTGTTTAGTGTTTAGTAACCATTACCAATAACTGTTTTCTCAGTGTGAACCGAGTGTGTGAATAAGTTTCTATTAGAATGACTTTATGTTCAATTTATTTGTGAAGTAATTCAATTTCAAATATGAATATACTGTTACTTTAATATTTCGATTATCATTAAAATAAATATCTAAATCGTGACAGGAAAAATGGAATTAAAATCAAGTGATATAGCATAATATAAATTATTTGTTCACCAATTATAAACAATATTAAGTAAATGAATCAATATGTAATTATTAGTTCTTACTTCGTTTTGCTTAATTTGTGTATCTGCATTACTCTGTAATACCAAGACATCCTTTCTCACGTCCTCTAAATCCAATCGAACAGCTTGCACGTATTTAAGTAATTCTTCTTCATTTTTATTTTTTGAAATAATATCATTAATATTTCTTAACGAACAGTTTACATATTCTTCAAAGTTCTGAAAGCGTCCATCTATGCATTGTATAGTATTTGTTAACGATTGTTCTACGTTACAAATTAAGTCAGCGCAGCGGGATGGTTTAAGATCAATTTGTTTTTGTTTAATAACGACGTATTTATCTTCTGGAGCACCTTCGGACGAAATATTGCATTTCTTTATATTTCTGCTTTTGATTTTATTACTCTCTGCTTTGGTATCTAAAATAATTAATATTTTAATATATTCACTTCTGATAGATTTAATATATTGTTCGGTGCTTACAATAAATTAAAGCTAGATTGTTTCGTAATTTAAAATGTATAATTATTGATGCAGAAAATTTTTTAATACTTACCGTGTAATTTACTAATTTCATATACTTTTCCTCTTAAATTACAGATCTCTTCTTTAACTTGTGTTAAAGTAGTCGTCATTGACATAATATCAATTCTCATTTTACAACAGTTGACTTCACCTAGTGAAATAAATTTTTTTTTTAAAACAAATAAAATTATGATCGACTTTTCTCTCGTGTTGCATATAGAAATTTATTCACGACTGAACTGTGTAGCCACTTTATTGAAAATTTTCAAATTCTTAATACGAGTAGTAGACTACCTCCGCAAGCGCGGGAGTAAAATATACAGGGGAATATAAAGCTACTTTAGTCCCGCTTTGCGAGTCAATAAAGTGGCTATTATAGTTAAGTCGTGAATAAAATATTATTTTGCCAGTTTTCACAAATTTAGGATCCGAAATTTGAAAAATTTACCCACTAAGCGGTCAAGTAGGGATTAAACCAGAAACTATTTTGTAGAAATTGGTATTGAAAAACCTGTAAAACGATAAGTGCCGATATCTCACCTCGCCTTGGAGATTTGAAATGATTCTGTGAAAACGCATTTTACATCTTTTAACCCTCTAAAACTTAAAATTGGTAAAATTGACTTCCTTAGGGTTTGAATTTTGTAAAATCCTTTCTTATTCGTTGTCTACAATATAAAAACAATATATCATCTAAATTTCAAGACGCTAGGTTTAATGGTTTTGGCTCGGCGGTGACGAGTCAATCAGTCAGTCAGGACATGTTCTTTTATATATATATATATATATGTGTAATTTGTCGATTGATCAAATGCAACAAAACTATATCTGAGTATTCATGATTATTTATTAGAATAGGGGAGAGGCACCCAGTATGGGACACTTAGTATTATATATGTGTAATTTGTCGATTGATCAAATGAAACATAACTATATCTGAGTATTCATGATTATTTATTACAATAGGGGAGAGGCACCCAGTATGGGACACTTAGTATTTTCTCGAGTTTTTTAGTGCATAAAACCTTTGTTAATCACATTTAACTTTATAAGTCTCTTTTGATAGATTTTATTACTATGCTATAGAACATATTTCACTGTTATTTATTGCACGTTTTTTATGGTAATATTATATTTCTATATTAAGTATATATAAAAATGAATCACATAACTTATGACTTTTTTGTCATATAGTCTGAATATTATAATATTGTACGATGTCCTATATTATTTCAGTGCAGCCGCAATGGAGGGACGTGGAGAGGCAAATAAGTAAAGAAATAACGTAGCTTTTTAAACAATTTAACGTTATTATGTGGAGGGGATTTGGAGGGCAATGTGGAGGGTATGTGTGGGATGTGGAGAGGGGTGGACGAGGTGGAGGGGGGGGGGGAGGGCAAATATATATATATATATATATATATATATATATATATATATATATATGTAACAGGCTAATAATTAGCAAACCAACCAGCTAGACTCGTTAATTTTTTTTTTTTTTTTTTTTAAATGGCATTTCGAACTCGAAAGTTCATCGCCTCATCTACGCAAGCCTTCCACGTTTCCCTATTTTGTGCCAACCCCATCCATTTCGCGCCTTCACGCCCAATTTCAGTTATGTCTGATTTTACGTTATCCTCCCATCTGCGTCTAGGTCTACCAAGAGGTCGCGTTGCTTTCGGTTTTCCTTTCATTATGCGCGCTGCTGTACGATCATCGCCCATTCTTGCCACGTGCCCTGCCCATCTTAGTCTCCGTGATTTTATTATTCTGTTAATATTTGGTGACGCGTACAAATTATGTAGCTCGTCATTGTGCAGTTTCCTCCACTCCCCAGTTTCCTCATCTTTCTTTGGCCCGTATATTTTCCGCAGAACCTTATTTTCAAATACCCTAAAACGATTTTCTTCCGCTTTAGTGAGCGCCCAGATTTCGCACCCATACAAGATTACCGGCATTATTATAGTCCTATATATCCTTATTTTGACATTTTTCGACAGTAGCTTTGACTTAAGTAATCTGTTCACAGCGTAGAAGCAGGCATTACCCGAATTAAGTCTCTTATTAATCTCGGCTTTAATTTCGTTTCGATCATTTATAGTTGTACCTAAATATCTGAATTCGCTAACCTTTTCAAAAGTGAAATTTCCGACTCTGAGATCCCCCTCTGCTTCGCGAATGCCCAGTTTCTCCATGATCATATATTTCGTTTTCGATTCGCTCACTTCTAGCCCCGTGTTTTTAGCCGCATTTATAAGGATTTCCGCATTTCTCGCCACCGTTTCACCATTATCTCCCACTATATCCAAGTCATCCGCATAGCCTAAAATTTGCGTTGTTCCGTTGAGTGTTGCGCCTAGCTCGCTAGCCTGCATTTTTCTAACAACATGCTCTAGCGTCAGGTTAAAGAGTACCGTTGAAAGCCCGTCACCTTGCTTCAAACCGTCGCGTATCATGAACGATTCGGATACATTACCGCCTATTCGGACCTTTCCAGTGCTTCCGTTCAGACATATTTGAATTAATTTTACGAGTTTTTTTGGTACGCCAAGGAGCACTAGGATTTCATACATTTTGCTTCGTTTGACAGAGTCGTACGCTTTCTTAAAGTCCACAAATAGCTGGTGTATAGTTTCGCAATATTCCCACTTTTTCTCTAATAATTGTCTTATGGTAAACATTTGATCGCTCGTTGACCTGTTGCGCCGGAATCCACACTGATAATCTCCTATTATATCTTCCGCGAATGGTGTGAGTCTGGCCTGTATTACGTTTGACAGAACTTTGTAGCAGGTAGCTAAAAGTGAGATTCCCCGGTAGTTATTGCAGTCTGTTTTATCTCCCGTTTTGAAGATCGGTATGATGATGGATTCTTTCCAATTTTCTGGTATTGTTTCATTTCTCCAAATAGCACATACTAGATAAAAAATTTTAGATGTAAGCGCGGTGCCTCCATATTTAAGTAGTTCAGCTGGTATAGAATTGTTTCCTGCGGCCTCATTGTTTTTTAGCTTTTTGATCGCGGCCTCTACTTCTTTGTAGGTCGTTTCGTCCATATGGAGTTCAGCAGTGTGGATTTCGTCTCCCATTTCCTCGGAGTTTTCATGCACGTTTAATAACTTATCGAAATAATCTTTCCATAATTTCAATAGTTCATTTTCGCTTGTCACGAGGTTCCCGTCCTTATCCTTCATTAACTGCGATCTACTCTGAAAACCCTTCCTAATAGCGTTTATTCCTTTGTACATCTTGCGCGGGTTATTTTCCCTACTATTAGTTTCTATTTTTCTAATTTCATTTTTCTGATACTCGCGCTTCTTGTTTCTGTAAATCACACGTACTTGCTTTCTTATTTCATGGTATTCTTCTACGGCCCTATCGCTTTCATTGTGTACACTATCTAATTTAGCCTTCTTGCGCCTTTCAAACCAGAGTTCGCACTCTTCGTCAAACCATGGTTTGCTCTTCGGCCTTTTTTTCTTACCCAGTACTTTGTTCGCGGCCCCTTTTATAGTGTTTTCGATAGCCCCCCACAACCTGTTCGGATCGTCATCTACTCCCGTCTGTTCATCCGTTTCCTCGAGCGCCTGAAATCGGTTGCTAACTTCTACTTGGTACTTGATTCGCTCTATCCCGCTTCGTAGTTTTCCAATATCAAAGGTTTCTACTTTGTTCGCTCGCTTACTATTTTGACCGGCTACTAATCTGGCTCTTAATTTGGCCACTACGAGATAATGATCTGAGTCGCAATCCGCCCCCCTATAGGTCCTTACGTCGAGTACATTCGTGTGGCGCCTCTTATCAATAAGAAAATGATCGATTTGATTGTGCGTGGCCACATCCGGCGATGTCCACGTTGCTTTGTGTATATCCTTGTGCTTGAAGCACGTGGTCTTGACTATAAGATCTTTTGCGGCTGCGAAATTTATGACCATAATACCGTTATCATTGCTGGTTTCGTGCAGACTTTCTTTGCCTATGGTGGGCCTAAACATTTCCTCTCTCCCTATTTTAGCATTGAAATCCCCCACTACTATTTTGGTGTCGAAAGACGCGAATTGGTCGATTAATTGCTCTAAAGTTTCATAATAAAGATTTTTGACTTGTTCCTCTTTGTCCTCCGTGGGACAGTGGACGTTAATAACCACGTAATTATACCACGCTCCGTCGATGATGATATACGAGAGTCGGTCATTCACGAAATTGCAACTTTTAACGGAATGTATGATGCTTTTGTTAACAAGAAACCCGGTGCCTAGAGAATGCCCGCTCGCGCCCCCATATAAAAAGGTGAAGTTACCGGATCCTAGCATCGCGTTATCTTTCCATCGGGTTTCTTGTATTGCTACCAAATCTAAATTGTACCTCTCAGTTTCATTTATGATTTCCCGGAACGCGCCTGCTCTGTGTAGACTGCGTACATTCCAGGTTCCCACCCTTAAGTTTCTTTTCGTTTTGGTTTGGTTTTGTTTTCTTTGAGCCATGATAGTAAGTTAAACCCGCGCGTTTTGGATCCTGTTCCGATCGCAGGTGAGTCCATCCGTCTAGGGGTGATAACCCTCATACCTCCCTAGAACTAAGTATGAGAGCTTTCTGACTTTGGCGAGGACACAGTCAACTCGTCGTCAGACACACTCGGTTTCATTCTCATATCCTAACGCCCCCCTGCAAGGCAGCGCGCCTTCGCTGGCTTCGTTGCCATGTAAGACCAGGTGGCGAATCATTCTACACATCCCCTCTCAGGGCAGTTGTCATCGCTCCCGCATCCTCCACGGCAGCAGGATTTTTGGCCCATTTTTTGTTTGAAATGTGTGGTAAAAGAGATAGATTACAGAGTAAGGTAGAAGAAGAAAGTAAGATAGGAGATTTTGTATAGTGTTTGTAGTTGTTGCGGTGCTTGCGTAGTGTTTCTAGATGAATGCGTTCGCCAGTGCGGGCTCATCACACCCACGCCTGGGCCTATCGGCTGTCCGCGACTGCTTATTCGCTTTATTCGCAGCTAACCTCTTTCTCAGGGGTCGTTCCTCTATCCGCAACCTGAGGACGCGCTGTGTAGTGGTGATAGGCACCCACCCGTCCGCTCTGGACGACTACGCCCAGGACCCGCTTAGGGTAACGGCGTTGCAACAGCTCGTTAATTTTCTACCAGAGAAAATTAGAATAACGAATGTGATACTAAGTGTATCTGTAATCTACAGATTCATTTATTTTCTTAATTTTTTGTACGTAGACTTAAATAAAATGAACTTATTCAAATTTAATAAAATTTTATTGAACACTCAATTACCAAAAAATGATATAGTGCGACTGCACTGAAATAATATGGGAAATCGTGCATTATAGTAATATTCAGACTATATGACAAAAAGTCATATGTTATGTGGTTCATTTTTATATATAATTAATATAGAAATATAATATTACCATAAAAAACGTGCAATAAATAACAGTGAAATATGTTCTATAGCATAGTAATAAAATCTATCAAAAGAGACTTATAAAGTTAAATTTCATTAACAAAGGTTTTACACACTAAAAATCTCGAGAATATACTAAGTGTCCGATACTGGGTGCCTCTCCCCTATTCTAATAAATAATCATGAATACTCAGATATAGTTTTGTTGCATTTGATCAATCGACAAATTACACACACACATATATATATATATATATATATATATATATATATATAAAAGAACATGTCCTGACTGACTGACTGATTGACTCATCAACGCTGAGCTAAAACCATTAAACCTAGCGTCTTGAAATTTAGATGATATATTGTTTCTATATTGTAGACAACGAATAAGAAAGGATTTTACAAAATTTAAACCCTTAGGGAGTAAATTTTACAAATTTTAATTTTTAGGGAGTTAAAAGATGTGAAGTGCGTTTTCACGGAATCATTTCAAATCTCCAAGGCCAGATGAGATGTCGGCATTCTTATCGTTTTAGAGGTTTTTTAATACTAGTTTCTACAAAATAGTTTCTGGTTTTATCTCTAATCGACCGCTTAGTAGGTACAATTTTCAAATTTCGAATCTTAAATTAGTGAAAAATGGCAAAATAATATTATACGGAATTGCAAGTTTTTTAAAAATCTCCTAAGCTCGATGACATATGGGCTTTATGATCGTTTAAATAGTTTTTTAATACTAATTTATACAAAGTTATTTCTGAGCTTTTAACTAATCAATCGCTAAGTAGGCAAATTTTTTTAATTCCGACCCCTACATTGGTAAAAAATAGAAAATGGGATTTTTCGGTTTCATTAAAAATCTTCAAGGCCAGATAAGATATCGACTTAGTTATCGTCTAAAAAGCAATTTCACAGTTTTTTGCTAATTGATACCAGAGTTCGGAAAGTATTCGACCACAAAATATTTTCGGATACTTTTCTGTTTTCTGTAAATATCGACATAAAAGAGTGAAATATCAATTGCTAAGCATTGCACACTATGTATTAAGCCGATATATGTGATTTAAAAAGGTATCCGAAAAAAGTATCCGTCGGATACTTTGGTAGGATACTGAGTATTCGAAAAAAGTATCCGTAGTTGGTGGTAGAATAAATTATACTGCCAAAAATAAAAATATACCAAATATTAAAATAAGCAAAATAGGTTCAGAATATTCCTGGGCACCTCAAAACATGTGGTATCATCCGGATGCTACCGCATGTTTAGGTGGGCCTATGGAAATTTTAAACCTCTTTTTGACATTGTAAAATAAGAAAAGTATCTGAAAAATTTTTATTTAGTCCTTAGTTATTGAGGTGAAATAAAATCACATATCTACCGACGTGGTGGCATATGGACACTTTTTCTCAATTTTGAATATGAAATTGCTTATTTTACCATAAAATAAAATGCATGTTACAAGATACAGTGATTTTGAACTGTTTTGCATACTTACTACTCTAGATAATAATTCACAATTAATATTAAAAATTATTTTGTTAAGAGGAAACATTGAAAAAAATTGTAGGTTAGGAAATGACTTGTGTTAGTTTTATTTAAAATATTCATGTTTTATGTTAAAAAATATATATTACAAACTTTTTTCTTTATTTTGAAGGTTTAATCTACTAGAATTTTGAGTCTACTCTAGAAAATCGTTCTTTTTATGATTTTACATGGGGGTTTGGATTTAAAATACAAATTATGTACATAAATATTCGAAAATAGAAATGCGTGGTGTCTATATAGAACCACCTCAGTAGCTAAGGGTTAACTCTTTTTAGTGTTCTCAATATAACATACACACATATGTACATGTATACACACATTAGGTCCAAAAAGAATGATAAAAAACATTTTTATATGTCCAGTGCTGGTTGTATTGACCCAATACCAACTAAAAATTTGTATAAGACCACCAGTGGAACACATTCTATCAGATAAAAAAAGAATTATCGAAATCGATTCATCCGTTGAGGAGTTATCCTTGAACAGATATAAAAAGACATACGGGTCGAATTGATAACCTCTTTCTTTTGGAATACAAATATGTTACCGACTCTGTCTTTAATTTAAAAACTTTTTTTTAAACATTTTTATGGAAAAAACAATATATCGTTATACATTAGGATCATTATTTATTAGCCCATGAGCACGTGAGTGGTATCTTTGAGACACCATTTTTTCAAATAGCTTTATCTCAGCGAAACAATAGGGAAGAGATATGGTATAAAAATAACAGCTGATCCTTTATTCTATAATAAATAAATATGTATTGATTCATTAGACATCATTTTTTAATCGATTAGATGTCTCTTGAGTTTGTAAATATTAATTAAAAGTTTATAAATTTTCAAAGTAATTGAATATCGAACTATCCTGCGATTGGCTAATAAGATTCAAGATGGCCGCGCACCATGGGTCAACATAAACAACAATATCGAAGCGGGTATATTTGATTTTGTGAACTTGTAAACAAATATAGTTTTGGTATTTAAATTGAAAAGTTAGGTTATGGGTAGCGTCGTATATACATTGTTTCCCATGGTGCGCGGCCATATTGAAATTTTAGTCACGCGGTTTCATTATGGCGTTTGAATTCTAATACAGAATTTTGTTTTTTGAAAAATTCTTACGCAGTAAATATAGACTTAAACATTTTTATATATATATTTTTGTGCATAGTTTTAACTAAAGATTATTTACAAAATAAAATAAAAATCGTGTCTCTTCCCTATTCTTTTTCATATTGGGACTTTCATGTATTACTTTAGAAATGTTATTATTATTTATTTATTTATACAAATTTTTATACATAATTGTTTACCTAATATTTACATTATTGTGATCTAAACATATCATTTTAAAGGTTAAGTTAAAAAAGTCTATTTTACACATGAATTTTAATACATTTTATATGTCGTGATAATTATTTGATAACGATTTAATGTCGTTGTTGATATTCCATTTTCTTCTTTGTTCTGAATTCGTCACACATTCACTAAGTATATGTAACACTGATAATGGGCTATGACAGTTTTTGTACATAGTTTTGGGTTGCTTTTCAAGGATATGAGCATGGGTGAACTGGGTCGACTTCTTGGATTTCTTTGTTTTTTATTTTTAAGGTTATTGGCATATGCGATTTTGTTTTTCTGGAGAATATAATCAACTGACTTTTGGCGTGAGATAATTTAAATCTTGTGGATAGAGACCATACTGTTATTTTAATTAAAGCTTGCTGAAGTAATTTTTGAGTGATTTCAAAATTGTGACCACTGCAGTAAAGGGTTAGATCGTCGGCGTACAAGCTACATTGAACAGGAAGATCAATGATTTTTACGATTTCGTTAATCACTAAGAGAAAGAGCGTGACACTGAATACTGAACTTTGATGGACTCCGTTCTGTTGAAGGATTGGATCAGGTAGTACTCCATTGACTTTGACTTTTATCAGCCTTTCCTTTAAGAAATTTTTTACGTATACTAACATTCGACTGTTAACCCCAAGTTTTTGCAATATGAATAAAACTAGGTCTCGCCAAATCATCTCAAAAGCTTTTTCTATATCTAAGCTAATTAAATCTAAGGCAATTAAATGATGTTTCTTGTGAAGTGAATCACAAATTGCAGCCTCTAGGTTAATTAAATGATCATAAGCGATCTATTCTCTCTGAAATCACTTTGTTGAGAAGCAAACACTTGATTTGTTTCCAAAAATGATTTTAGTATCTTATTTAGAATTATTTCTATGATTTTACATAGGTTGTTTGTAAGAGAGATCGGCCTGTAGTTTTTACTTGATGATTTGTCTTTACCAGGTTTGGCAATAGGTATGACTTTAGCTAAACTCCATTGTATAGGAAAAATTCCCTTGTGTTAAATAATTGTTCTATATAGATTATTGCTACTTTAGGTAGATTTTTAATTAAGATGTTGGGTATTTGATCGGGGCCGGGTGCTGAGCTTTGCATAGTTTTATTATACTGCTTATTTCCTAATGCGTTATTGGAGCATTTAAATAGTCATTGCTGTTTTCCGTGTCAAAGGGATTGAGGTTTTCATGGAAGCTATTTTTGATATTTAGGAAGTCGTTGTCGAAATTCAAATAACTTGAGTTTTTTGCAAAGATCAATGCTAGCTCATTAGCGATTTCATAAGAGTTGTGAGTACATTTATTGTTGTTAGTGTGCCGAACTGTTATATAGGTTGATTTTGATTTGCCTTGAACGAGTTGCATTTTATTCCAAATGATCGTTGACAGAGTATTTGAATTTAAGGAACTAACAAAATTTAACCAATATTTAGACTTGGCCTCTTTAAAAACTTTTTTACAAATGCCTTCATTCTATTGTGTTCAGTTTTGTTTTCATATGTCTTATGTTTTTTTTTCTATTGACTGCGTGTTTCGAATTCTTGGGTGCTTGTTCACAGTCCGAGTTCCACCAAGGTACTTGTGTTTTATGTTCTATAATTATGGCATAAGGAATAGCAGTATCAGCTGCAGATAAGATCGAGTCATTAAATTGGTCGATTAATTCGTCTATATCAGTCGTCTTGTGGATTTGGAATAGGCAGATTCTGGATCGACTGTGTTATTTCCTCCTGGAATGTTGTCCAATTTGCTTCTTGGAAATTTCTTATTTTGTTAGGTTGTATAACGATGTCTTATACATTAAGAGAATCGTTGTCATTTATTTTTAGGGGGTAGTGGTCAAAGGCCACAGGAAACAATTTTATACCAGCTGAACTACTTAAATATGGGGGCACCGCGCTTACATCTAAAATTTTTTATCTAGTATGTGCTATTTGGAGAAATGAAACAATACCAGAAAATTGGAAAAAATACATCATCATACCGATCGTTAAAAAGGGAGATAAAATAGACTGCAATAACTACCGGGGAATCTCACTTTTAGCTACCTGTTACAAAGTTCTGTCAAACGTAATACAGGCCAGACTCACACCATTCGCGGAAGATATAATAAGAGATTATCAGTGTGGATTCCGGCGCAACAGGTCGACGAGTGATCAAATGTTTACCATAAGACAGTTATTAGAGAAAAAGTGGGAATATTGCGAAACTATACACCAGCTATTTGTGGACTTTAAGAAAGCGTACGACTCTGTCAAACGAAGCAAAATGTATCAAATCCTAGTGCTCCTTGGTGTACCAAAAAAACTCGTAAAATTAATTCAAATATGTCTGAACGGAAGCACTGGAAAGGTCCGAGTAGGCGGTAATGTATCCGAATCGTTCATGATACGCGACGGTTTGAAGCAAGGTGACGGGCTTTCAACGGCACTCTTTAACTTGACGCTAGAGTATGTTGTTAGAAAAATGCAGGCTAGCGAGCTAGGCGCAACACTCAACGGAACAACGCAGATTTTAGGCTATGCGGAGGACTTGGATATAGTGGGAGATAATGGTGAAACGGTGGCGAGAAACGCGGAAATCCTTATAAATGCGGATAAAGACACGGGGTTAGAAGTGAGCGAATCGAAAACGAAATATATGATCATGGATAAACTGGGCAGTCGCGAGGGAGAGGGGGATCTCAGAGTTTGAAATTTCACTTTTGAATAGGCTAGCGAATTCAGATATTTAGGTACAACTATAAATGATCGAAACGAAATCAAAGCCGAGATTAATAAGAGACTTCATTCGGGTAATGCCAGCTTCTACGCTGTGAATAGATTACTTAAGTCAAATCTACTGTCGAAAAATGTCAAAATAAGGATATATAGGACTATAATAATGCCAGTAATCTTGTACGGGTGCGAAACCTGGGCGCTCACTAAAGCGGAAGAAAATCGTTTTAGGGTATTTGAAAATAAGGTTTTGCGGAAAATATACGGGCCAAAGAAAGATGAGGAAACTGGGGAGTGGAGGAAACTGCACAATGACGAGCTACATAATTTGTACGCGTCACCAAATATTAACAGAATAATAAAATCACGGAGACTAAGATGGGCAGGGCACGTGGCAAGAATATGCGATGATCGTACGGCAGCGCGCATAATGAACAGAAAACCGAAAGCAACGCGATCTCTAGGTAGACCTAGACGCAGATGGGAGGATAACGTAAAAGCAGACGTAACTGAAATTGGGCGGGAGGGCGCGAAATGGATGGGGTTGGCACAAAATAGGGAAACGTGGAAGGCTTGCGTAGATGAGGCGATAAAGTTTCGAATTCGAAATGCAACTTTAAAAAAAAAAAAAAGTGGTCACTATCGTAGAGGTAATCCAAAACTTCCCATTCAAAGTTTTCAGCTATTGAGGCTGAGGCTATCGCTAAGTCTATAGATCTTTCTGTGCCATTTGATGAATTATGATGGGTAGGAGCACACGTTTTTAAAATTATCAGTTCAGGATCATCTAGAAGTTGTTCGACAATTTTTCCCCTGCGTCGGTTGAGTAAGAACCTCATAGAATATTGTGGGTGTTCAAATTCCTGAGTATTATAAAAGGCTTGAGTAGCTGATTTTTTAGGTTTATAAGGTCTTCAATTACAAGCATTTGACTATTTGGTAGATATATTACATATAGTACATATAGTAATTTTGTAGAGGAAAAAACATTCAACTGCTACTGCTTCTAATTGGGTTTCCAAATCCAATTTTTTGGCAAATATATTTTTTTGTAGATGAATAGCTACCCCTCCGCTTGTTTGCATACTTTTACGATTTTTGAAGTAGTAATTAAAGCCTTTTATTTCTGCACAATTTTTTTTTTCAATTGCGTTTCTTGTAAACATATTATTTTGGGAGAGTATCGTATATTAGCTTTTGCAAATGTGCTAGGCGTTTAAAGTAACCATTCAGTTTCCATTGAATTATAGTGTTATTTGACATGATTTGAAAATTTGAAATTGATTCTATTTTTATATAAATAAAAATTTAAACTTAGGGGTTTTGTTCTATATCGGACTTATCTGTATTTGTTTTAGCTACATTAGTTTCAATTTTCTTAATACTCGTAATTCTTGTAAATTTACATTTCATTCCTCTTGTCGTAAGATTTGGGTATAAGTTTCTCATCATGTTTGCTATCTCATCAATGTCTGTTGAGGATTCCGCAGCTACTTCGTCTGATAGCTGGTTCGATACAGCTTTATCAAGAAAGCTTCTAAACTATAAGAAATTGAACGGGTACTTGTCAGGGTTTGTTAGCATTTCATTTTTTATTGGAAGTAGTATGTTGTCTGTATTTTGTGGCGAGACAATGTCATTCGCGTCGTCAGTTTTTTCTTTTTTTGCCGGTTTTTGTGATTTTTTCTTGTTTCGAGTTTTTCTTTGAACTAATGTATATTTGGTTTCTTGCAATGAATCTAGGCTTGAGTCAGAATCGGTGTGTATTTTAGTATCGAGAATTGTCGAGAGCGCTGATAATGATTCAGAATGGGGCCGTTTGAAAATATTTGTCGGAGATGGGAGTTCATTAATATTAGCCTTAGCATTGTTTAAAGTTAAATCGGTGTTTTCATTGTTTTGGATAGAATTCTATGTAAGCGGGCATTTAGCAGTTTCGTCGACAATTTTGTTTAAAGTTGTGAAACATTGACGCGCTATATGTCCTTCTTGTTGACAAACAAAGCATGAGAGAGAATCGCTACTTGAACAGTAAATCCAATACGACGTATCATCGTATTGAATGTTAAGCGAGTTTGGAATTTTTGTAATGTCTGCTGGACTGACGTATATTTGTCGCCTAAAGCTTGAATATGAGCAAAACCCGGATCAGAGATCCCAAATTTCATGTATGACATTTTTAACTCTAGTTTGATGTTTAAATTGCGTAGGTGATTTTCGAGAAAGTCACGTGGAGTTATCTGACATACGTTTGATATTATTATTCTTTTAGCACGGCTTATCAATATTCTAATCTGGAGAATTGTATTTTTAAGAGTGATTTTCTTGTCGGAAAGATCATCTGCGATTTCTTTCGTTGATAGATATAAGCAGCACACCCTTCGATTGTGTCTAGAACTATAGCTTGGTCCTTTTTCGGGAAACAATCCGCCTTAGTGACACTGGCGTAATTCATTACATTTTGAGTTGATCCATTGGGTTAGGGTTCAGATGGGCCTCTGTACTCAGAGGTAGTCATTTTTACAGTTTCGAGAAGTTAAAAAACTCCTTTCCACCTAACTTTCACTGTAGCACGTGTTTCACTATTGATATTTACATATAAGAGAGTGTACATTCAACTACCGAACAGAGATTGTATAACTCGTGGTCGAATATTTACGTGAGAATGTAAACACGTCCGAACCGTACGATGTCTACAGAGAGACTGTTTAGAAATGTTATTTAGCATAAAATAACTAAAGCCAAAAAAAATATGTTTGAAAAATTTCTTTTTATTAATAACTTAAACAAACTCGAAAAAGCATTAAACAAATGTTTGTTATTGATAAACAAATATCCTCAAACGTTTTTAGTATTTACGATCTATCAATGATCCTTGCTAACACCACTTAACTGAATTTGACACCTCAGAAGCCGAATATGATTGTTTACAATGAAAACGTAAAGTTCGGGGTGATAAAATTAATAGAATTGTTTGAAAGAATTTTTGGTTAATATTTATTGGTAAAAAAAGGACCTGATGTATTTCTTTTTCATAAAAATATTTAATTATTTGAAAAATAAAAACAGAGTCGTTAACGTAGAAATTTCTTCTTCCCTTTCACATCACTTTAATTATTATATTAGGGCATATATCCTAATAAATATATTCTATAAATAATTATTCTAGAATAAATATGCATAACTTAATTAAATGAATAACTAATTACTATAATATTTAATAAACAAGTTGAATGAAAATCTCAATAATACCTAAACATCTTAAATATATAGATGTCGACTAGACAAAACAACATTTATTAATAGCTTTAACTTAAAATACCTTTTTGTCGCAACTTGCACGAAAACGCGTTTTTTCATGCGTATATAGCGGGACTAAAGTGGCCGTTTCCGACCAGCGGGCGCAAATGTAAATTTATTCCCGACTCAACCGTAATGATCACTTTATTAGCCTTAAAACCGAGACAAAAGTAGCATGTGATTCCCGCAAATCTACTTTATCCTTCAAATTTACTTTTTTCGCGCATTTGCAAGAAAAAAGTAAAATTTTACCTTTTTCCCTCATTTGCAGGAAAAAAGTAGCCTTTTTCTCCCGCATTTGCGGGAAAAAAATAGCACTTTTTTCCCGCAAATGTATTTTTTATTTTTAATTATTTTTCTCTATATTAATATACATTTTCAATAAATTCTAGTTCATACCGGAAGTCCCTCTTTGTAAGTCAATATAGTGGCCACAGAGAATAACAGTACATTATGTAATAAGGGCAAAAAGTCGAATATTTTTCCCGCGGGTGAGTTTACTGCCTGAGCGAGCGAAATGAAGCGAGGGCAGTATCACCCGAGCGAAAAATCGACTTTTTTCTCGAGTTACATATAGTACTTTATGCCCATCTCAACAGTGGTCAATTTTTGACTTGGAAAGCGGGAATAATGGATTGTTAAAAGACAATCGAAAATCAGGGTTATTGGTAGAACTTGATGAAATAAAGGAATTTTTACTATTTTCTAGTGAAGTCACTTTTTTCTCTTGGGAAAAAATTAGTCACTTTTTTCCCGTTAATCATTCTTGCGGGCATAAAGTGTAATTTTGGTCTGACTTTTTAGGGAAGAAGGTGACCATTTTCTTTCAGATGAGCATAAAGTTCTATATGCAACACGGGAATAAAGTTATTCCCTCGGGTGATTAACTCACCCTCGGGAATAATCTTCGACTTTATTCCCTTGTTACATAATGTACTATTTCGAAAATCAGCTCTAAGTGAGTTTAAGCCCTTAAATATCAAGTACCATCCGGATGATACCACATGTTTAGGTGGGCCTAAATACTCTAGTAGGCTGATTTTAGAAAATAAGCCCTAAGACAGTTTAGGTTACCCTAAACATGAGGTATCATCCGGATGATACCGCATGTTTAGGTAGGCCTAAACACTCTAGTAGGCTGATTTTACAGTCTAATACGCGTGTGTTTGCATCGTGTCGAAGAACGACCGAATTTAGTTTCGCTTCGTAGGAAAACGCATAAATCAAACTCATTATCAATACATGTTTGACAAAAAACACGGTGTGCTCGCCTTCGGCTCGTGCTTATTCGCCTTCAACTCGTATTGAAAACTTTATTCGCGGGCGAAAAGGGCGTACTTTTCCCTCATGGTACACAATATACTATTCGAGATGACTTTCGTTTTATTAAAACATGACTATAATTAATAATGAAAGATCATTCGTTAAAGTTTTAATATAAACCGCGTAAAAAAATAAGTTTGGGACAAGTCTAACAAAAGTCTGGCTCCTCGTCTGGCTCAGAAAGTCTGGCAAAAGTCTGGCTACGGAGACGATCCCAGACTATAAGCCAGACTATATGCCAGACTATTGTTAAATTATATCAACTTATTTTTTCATACATACAAGTAATTTGGACTCTACACTTATTGTTGATATCTACCGCAATCGTGAAAAATAATAGTTTCCGATTAAACCATGAAAACATTTTTTAAATATTGAAATCGACGAAATTTAAATATTTATAAAAAAATAGTCAAAGATTTAGATTGCGACAGTAATGACGGAACGCTATGCTTTCGTTCAGCATTTTTTTGTCAAAAGTCGGGGATCGTCTCCGTAGCAATACTTTTGCAAGACTTTCTGAGCCAGACTTGACCCAGACTTGACCCAGACTTATTTTTTTATACGGAAAGTTATTCTGAAAGTTTCACTTCTGGTTACAAGTACTACTAGAAAAAATCTATGGCCTTATTTTTTTCTCATATAATTGTTAAGCAGGATACAGTAAAAAATGCTAAATTTAAAGTGTTCCATTCTGAGCGACGTTAATGAAAAGAAATACTTACGAAACTAATCCCGCTTAAAATTTAAAAGAAAACGGGTACTTGTAGATGATAGAGTTTACAAATGTATAGGCACTGGTAGAGATATATTTATTGTTTATCTTGTTGTTGTTTAACAAGTCTCCAAAATTAGTGCCATACAATGTCTATTATCAATTGAATATATGAGGTCGACTCATGTGTTGTATTAACTGCCTATATGCCTGACATTTTGCAAATAGACTTCCTTCATAATGAAGTTCAAAAACCCAAATCGACCTACTTCGAAAGTATTGAAACCAGAAGTCTTCCATCATGGGTGCAGTCTATTCTGGATAATTCTCCCCTATATAGATGTATATGATTATATATACCAACATATATATATATCTCTCAATATTTCCATAAATAAATTGAAAGGTCTTAATACACAATAATCTAGCTATACGTAATCATATATGATCATACATATATTAATTTATATGCAGTGAACAGTTATAGGGAAGAGTCGCCCAGGGTGGGACAGTATCATCCAGGATGGGACACTGAGTTTGATACTTTCCAAGTATATGCAGCGGCAGCGTTTCGGGTATTTTAACTAATATTATAAAAGAAGCTTATTTACTAAACTTCAGATTTTTAGGTAATTTGTACAATGAATTATTCGACTTTTTATATTAAATTCAAATTCGCTGTTGCTTGATGCTAAAGGGTACCCCCCGTTACGATATAAAAATAATCATCTCCTGAATCAGAAAACTATATAAGCACACATGTTTATATAAGCAAAAAAGAATTTTTGGTAACTTTCACCCCCCCCCCCCCTCTAGCCGCTCAAATCACGAAAAAATTCTATTATCGCATTATTATTATTCTCTCCAAAGCTTTACGATTAACATTTTTTCAAAAATCACGCACATACGTTATGCAATATATGAGTTATAGTTATACAACTACACGAATTTTTTCAGCAATCAGGAGATCCGAATTGTAACCTAGAAAAATCGTTAATTATTTAAAACCATTATAACTCTGAGCCCTCACGACCTGACGGGGGGACCGCAGGGAAAATTTTGGCTGGAAATCATGTATCTTATATTTTATAATTTTTAAAAAAAATTTCAGATCTTTTCAAATGATGGGTTCCCTCAAAATTGTGATAAACCGCTATTCTTATAATTTCTTTAGCCATTTTCGCCCTTCAAGCAGATCCCAGACATTCGGATTGGTTTCTTAAGTTAATAATTTATTCACTTCTAATCAAAAGATATTACACACAATGCATTCTCAAGGGCTTTGTAATTTTCATTACGAATAATCCGCATTTTTAAATTAAATTATTCATTAAAACGGCTAAGAACCGTAATTTCTATAATTTTTTTAGCCAATTTTCCCTTAAAGTTGTTCCCAGTCATTCAATTATTTTCCAAAAATATATTATGAGCAATGGATTCTTAAGCGCTTTGTAATTTTTCTTACCAAAAAGCTGCCGTTTTAAATTAATTTATTCATAATACAGCTAAAAACCACAATAATTATAATTTTTTAGCCATTTTCGGCATCCAGCCGTTCCCAGACATTCAACCGGTCTCCAAAATGAATAATTTATTCGCTTCTTATCAAAAGATATTACAAACAATGTATTCTAAATCGCTTTGTAAATTATGATTATGAAAAACCGAATTTTTTAATTATTTTATTCATTAGAACCACAACTACCCTGGTAGAAATTTATCCCGTCCACTTTATAGATCTATGTAGAATAATCTCGCGCTGTGTAGATCTATGTAGGCAAACTAGATAGCTACTATAAAGGCGTGTAACGGTCGTCCCTTCTAGTTTCCCATATTATTTGCCCCGATAAAACTAGATAAGCAAAATTATGACAATAACAACCACTTAAAGGTTATGTTTTAAGAAACAGACGCATAATCTATTGAACTTATTATGTATTATTTTGATTTAAAGGTATTTACATGTTATTGTTCACCTATTACCAATGTAAGTAAATGTAAGTAACCTCTAAAGTGTAAGGTTATCAAATTTTAGATGCATCGAGTTTTTGTATTTAAGAACTCAATAACAATATTATGTTACACATATATATTAAACAATCAAAATAAGAAAATAATCTGAATATCTAAATAACTATATGAAGTGTTAGTGCAAATATTTATTTTCTTTGTGTAAAATTGGTTTCCTTATATTTGATTATGTTCCATCCTAAATACATGCTTGGTTTCAAAACCTGTATGGTTTATGTAAGGAAAAGTATTTTCACATACATTTATTATCAACTGATTAATTTTCTATTTTTAAAAAGAAATAATGTATTTGAGTTATTATATATATGTTCTATTTTTGTATTTCCTACTGTGATTAATTTATAATCAAACACTTTCATTTGACATCTATGGCCAGTTAAAACATAGTAATTTGTTACTTATAAAGAAAATTATCGTCTACATGTGTTCGACTAATGTGTTTGTCTTTGAAAATGTTGTCACGGACGAGCAGTTTATGTATTATAAAAACTCACATACGGATACAAAATTATTTGCAATTCTGAAATTAAAATTCTAGTATTTAAATAAAGCATCTAATAAAGTACATATTTGTACATATGATATTATTATTTATATATTACTTTTCAAGAAACAACTACATCAATCAATAACGTTATTTTGTAATCACTGTTTTTCATATGCAAGGAAAATTATTTCTAAAATTTCATTTTTTAGGTTACATATGTTTTCTGACTACTTTTATATGTAAATAGTATGAATAGAACTGTAGATCTTATTATTATAATTAAAAACTTGCATGATAAACTTTCTTTAACATTAATTTTTACAATAAAAGTTCTGTTCAATAAATAATATATAACCTCACAGATTTTATACGTAAATATTATTATTGAGAAAACTATGTAGATCTGTGTGGATTTATCGAGTTTTGTACAGTCTAGTACTATCTAGTTTGCCTATAAAGGCCATTATAGCGAATGTCGGCGCCACGATAAGATTTCTACCAGGGTAGTATGATATTTTTTATCCATTTTCGGGCTTTAAGCAGTTCCCATACATTCGATTAGTCTCCACAATAAATAATTTATTCACTATTAAACAAAAGTGTTTCAGTGAATAAAGTTATTAAAATATACGGGTTTTTCGTAATAAAAATTACAAAGCGCTTTAGAATGCATTGTTTATGATATCTTTTATTAAGAAGTGAATATATCAGTTATTGTGGAGACCAATCGAATGTATTGGAACTGTATGTATTGGAATTAGATTGGTCTCCAACGTGAATAATTTATTCACTACTTAATAAAAGATATCATAAACAATGCACTCTAAAGCGCTTTGCAATTTCTATTACGAAAAACCGAATTTTTTATTTAATTTATTCATAGATATGGCTAAAACCTGCAATACTTCTAATATTTTAGGCCATTTTCGACCTTCAATCAGTTTGCAGCCATTCAGATTGAACTACAATATGAATAATTTATTCACTGCTTAATAAACGATATTATAAACAATGCACTCTAAAGCGCTCCTTAATTTTTATTACGAAAGATCAAATTTTTTAATTTATTCATTCAAGAGGATAAAAATCATAATTCTTATGATTTTTTTAGCCATTTTCGGCCTTCAAGCAGACTCCAGGCATTAAACTGGTCTCTAAAATGAATAATTTATTACCTTCTTATCGAAAGATATTATAAACTATGCATTCTGAAGCGCTTCATAAATTTTAACTACGAATAACCGAATTTTTTAATCACCTTATTCATTAAAACCACAAATTGTATGATGCTTTTATCCATTTTCGGGCTTTAAGCAGTTCCCATACATTCGATTGATCTCCAAAATAAATATTTTATTAACTATTAAACAAAAGCGTTTTAGTGAATAAATTTATTAAAATATACGGTTTGTTCGTAATAAAAATTTCGACGCGCTTACTAATGCATTGTTTATGATAATTTTTTATAAGAAGTGAATACATTATTTTATTTTGGAGACCAGTCGAATGTCTGGGATCTGTTCGAAGGTCGCAATTGGCTAAAGAAATCATAAGAATTTTGGTTTTTAACCATTTCAATGAATAAATTATATAATTTATATATAATGTATAATATAATTTATACATTAAAGCTTCTAAAAACCACAATTATTATATTTTTTTAGACATTCTCGGCCTTCAAGCATATTTCAGAAATTCGATTGGTCTCCAAAATGAATAATTTTTTCACTTCTTATCGACAGATATTTATACAATGAACTGTCAAGCGCTTTGTAATTTTTATTACGTAAAAATAGCATTTTTTGTAACCGTAAATTTTATAATTTTTTTATTCATTTTCGCCTTGCAAGCAGTTTCCAGACATTCGGATTGGTTTCCAACATGAATAATGTATTCACTTCTTAATAAAAGATATGATAAACAATTCACTCTAAAGCGTTTCGTAATTTTTATTTTAGGCAGGCAGGCAGGCAGGCGGGCAGGCAGGCAGCCAGGCGGCAGGTGTAATATTTATTTGTAAATATTTACAAAAATTTTTATATACAATTTTACATTTTACTGTCACACGTTATCAGTTTCTTAAAATGACATATCACGTCGTTACTTAACTAAAATAAATTGCACATATGTGAAGTCAGGTACATAAAGTATTGCACTTTGTTGTCAGTTATAAAATTTGTGTTTTCTAAAACGTACTTAATAATACCTATCAGTCGCCTGAATAAAATTACATACATACATTAACAATCGTATCTATTCATACTAATAAATACATGCATACTTTTTTTAAATTGTTTTGTTAAATTAATAATTAAAAGAAAACATAAATAAAATACACAAATACATCAATAAATTAGAATTTTAACGATACAAAATAATTTAACACAAAAGAATTAAACAAATGAAAAGAAGGGGATAAAAATAAACATGAAAAAAACAATTAATCTAAGCATGGGAGGTATTTCTTTACTGCCACCTTAAAGGCCATTAATGGCGGTAGCGTACGAATGGCAAGAGGGAGTGAATTCCACAAATCCGTACCTTATACTTGGAAAGATCTTCGTCCTGTTTCAGTGCGCATGTGTGTTACTAAGAGTTATTTTGCATCACCCCTTACAGGACGCTTCGATTTGTTTTTCATAAAAAGCGACTCGAGATAGACTGGCTCTTTAACCCGTAGGATTTTATACATTGTTATAGCCATGAAAACGGCTTTTCAAGAGTCCACCCGAGTCCATTCTAATTGTTTCCTGTAGGGGGTGATGTGCTCGTCCCTCCTAGCACTTAAAACGTATCGCATACATGAGTTTTGCAGTCTTTGCAACCGGCTACGAAGTTCAAGTGATGCATCCAGATACACCATAGAGCAGCAGTCGAGATGCGGGAAAACAAGGGCCATTGCTAAGTGCTTGCGCATATCCTGAGAGGTATACCTTCTAAAAAGCTCAAGTTATACAACACTCTGTTGACCTTTTTAGCAACCATGTCAACGTGTGTTGTCCACGTCAGTTTAGAATCAAGTATAACACCCAGGCTTGTAACGGTCGGCGAGAATGGGACAAAGACGCTATTACCCTTCGGCATACCTTGTGACTCAAGACTGTTTATATATTTACAGGAGCCGAAAATAATAGCTTTAGTCTTGGTCTTATTCAGTCTGAGTGATGCGCCATCCGCCCACCCGGCAACCGCTTGCGCAGCATGACCCAGGATCGCCACTCCCTCGTCCACACTATCAGGGTGCATCTGGATGTAGACCTGAAGGTCGTCTGCGTATAGTATATGTTTAACACGTCGCGGGTCGTCCTTTTTGAATTCTTTATTAAGCTCAAGAAACAATTCTTTTATGTCGTTGATGTAAAGCAAGGGCCCTAACACGGACCCCTGGGGTACTCCAAGATTTGTTGACAACCCAGGTGACTTGGTATCAGAGCGTTCAATAAGAGCTTATTTTCTACCTAAAATGTATGATTTAATCCAAATTAATGCATGTCGGAGAACCCCAGAGCTCGCAGCTTTGCTAAGAGCTTAGCTGGCGAGATCGTGTCAAAAGCCTTGCTGTAGTCAAACAGTAACAGTAAAGTCACAAGTCTCTTGTCAATTCCTGTCCTCACATCTTCAGTTAGTTTTAGTAAAGCAGTCTGCGTCGAGTTGTTCTTCTTGTAGCCGGACTGCATAGGGTCAAGTTATTTGGTTTCAGTCATGTGCTTTAGAATCTGGTCATGAGCAATTTTTTTCCAGGACCTTAGAAAGAAAGCAGAGTAGTGCAATAGGACGAAAGTCTGGCGTCGACGATGGTGCAGTACACTTACAGGGAAGAATTGAACAAGTTCACTAAGTGTTGCCCAATGACCGGCAATGACTTCGCTACCACACTCTGCGGGATGTCATCGTCGCCCCTCGTTTGCGAGGAGAAATGCGCGACTGCAAGTATAACATCCGCCTGCCCTATAGGTTCAAATTTAAAACCCTCATCACTGGCTGATGTCACCAAGTTCTCAATTTCGGTACTATCCTCATCAGTTGATATTGAAACTCCCGCAAAGTGGGTATTAAGTTCCTCCGCCGTGGACCCGTGGACTTAGGTAGGAGACCCAGATTGCGCAATTCCTTACAGATGTTAATCTGCTGTTTGCCTAGCAGCTTTCCTTGGTAATATGATATCCTGGCCTGTTCAGTCATTGATAAATATTTATTGCGCAATTCTATGAACTCACTATGAAATTGCTAATTACCAGTTCTCTTGTACCGTTTATACGTTGCATCTCGTTTTTTATTATATTTTTATTATAATAGGTTGGAGTTAAGGCAGTCCAACGCTGTATTTAAGTCAATGTGATGTTCGTTAAAGACTGACCAATCATAACCTGACAAAAGGGACTGGAATTCTAAAGGATCTATTCCTTTGTAGTCCCTATATGTAAAGGGACGATTGCAAAGAGTAAGAGCTTGAACGTTTATTGCCAAGTCAATGATGTTGTGTTTGCTTGGCCAGGTTGGTGCAAAGTTATTGTAGTCTACTACTGTGTCGTTAATGTCCACTAGTATGGTGTCAAGCCATGTGTGCGACGTGTTGGTGTGATGAGTCGATCCGTCCTGGACGATTTGAAGTGACAGTTCAGCTGCAAGCTTGCGAACAAACTTTGCATCAAAACCATCGGCCAACAAATCTGCATTCATATCACCCATTATGATCTTGTGACTGTAAGAGTCACAATATTCTCTCAACTTGTCGACAAGATCCGAATGTTTTAGAAATGCAATGGCAGGGGCCCTGTAAATGACCGCGACGAAGATAGGCTTTATTTCTCCATACTGTATCTCGCACATAATATACTCTGACATTTTCGATTTATCCAGGCTATCAGTGTTTGATTACATTTCTATCCTGCCGCACAAGTGAGTAACCGTCTATATGAATGAGATCGCTGGCTTTCTCATCTTCCAGTCACGTTTCAGCTACTCCGAACAGGTGATAGAAGTTCTTGCAAAGAAGTTGACGGATTTATTCAATGCAATGTCTAATAGAATTTGCATTGAAAAAGCCCGCTCTCATGTTTACTCCCCCGTCCGTCTCACGAGCAGAGTTTTTGCTTAGTTAATCCGATTTGGTATTATTATTTGAGTGAATGTTGCTACCATTACTATTAATAACATCGTTAATATTATTATTAAAGTTATTGTTGTTATTGTTACTATTGCTAAGTTCTGTACGTGGCGACGCTTGGTTGCAGTTTGTCTTATGAAGATTAGCTATTGTTGACAAATCGGACGCAGAGGTGAAAGTGTGAATTTTTTCTCCCTCTCCCATTTGAACGAGGAATTTGCCGTGCCTGTGCCACACGAACTTAAATCTGAGACTTTTAGATATTAACTTGAGGATTATAAACTCGGTATAAGCTGAAACACTCAACACTTCATTAATAAAGATATTCGTGTGGAACAAGTTTTTAGACATTTCCTCGCTCAAACGAGAGATATCAATATCGGTGGTGTTAAATCGTGTGAATGTAGTTTTTGCCTGTCTAATTTCCTTAGCTAATCCATTGCTCACGAGACGGACAATTAAAGGTGGCGGTCAATAGACTTTCTAGCATTCGTACATGTTTTTTCACTTATTTCTTTGTCTTCAACATCTGTTTTGGAGGTTCGACCTCTCATCACAGGGGGAGCAAGTGGCCTATCGTTAATAATTTCATCTTTGAGAAGAGAAGGCAGAACAGTACTGAGAACGATGTAAGCAAAGTCTACTGGATCAGCCTTTGCTTTAGAGCAGTCGACTATTACTGCTTCCTGCAGAGGCAGATGATGAACCTCGTTTCGACGCGGGCTCATTAACTGAGTCTAAAACAATATCTAAATTTTTAATATTATCACGATATCCCTGCGGCCTACGTAAATGAGCCCGCGTGCGATTCCTTCCGGAGAGAGGTACGCAGGGCTTTTCAGAGCCCAGCAAGTCAATCTCTGGAACCGCCGGAGGGTTATTATTTACTTTTTGCTTATAATCTATTTTATTCTCTAGAGTTAGCAATCTCTCGGTTAATTCTTTGTTCTTGTTTTCAAGTAAGGCCTGTCTTCTTTGGAACTTATCCAGTAAAGATTTCTGATCAGACAGTTTTCTTTCCATGACTTCCAAGTTCAACTTTAATAACCCTACTTCTTTTGTCAGCCCTGGCAATGATTTTAAAATAGAGAGGTTTTTATTAAACTCAGCCGTCATGCAAGAAACCTTAGTTGTAATAACCGAAATATTTCTTGCACAATTTTCAATTTTGGAAAAACCGGTACTGCGAGTTTTCCGGTTCGTCGTCGGCGATAATGGATTTACGTATGCAGTGGACAGCGCCTTTAGGTCTGCAACCTGCTGATGTGCTGTAGTCTGCTGCCCCTGCTCGCCTGCAGCCCGTTGTACTCCTGAGTTGGACGGAGTAGTGGCGTGTTTGAATAGTTGCGCGTAATTACTTTGCTCATCATCAAGTGTGCCGTTTCCACTCGACTCTTTCTGGCAAAGCGAAGCAGCGCTGTTACTTGCTTCTGCGCTGGTGTTGGTACCGCAGAAGTGGGAGCTGCCCGTGTATGTGCCACGCTTGCTATTTTCTGATTATTAGCAAGCAGCGCAGATGTAGACAGCGTGGTGGGGACACGCACACTTATTGTACGGCGTGACGTCACATCTTGTGTGTATGCCGACTTACTAGTACGCTTCACTGGAGTTGCTTTCACGCCTCTACTGGTGCAAGTTTTGCACATATAAGATTTTTCCGCTGCGTTGTTTTGCAAGATCATGATCTAACGTGACATGACTTGCTACATTTAACGCAGCGGTACTTGTATGCTTTGCCTTTATTAGGAAGCAAACCACATTCAGCACAGTTTTGAATGCTGGATCCATAGCGCAACGCTCTCGCTGAGACACGTCGTCTCGCTTCCCGCGGTGTTAATATTCGCACGTACCTGTCGCTCTTGTGACTCGGGCAGTGCGCAGGACCTATTTATACTAGCATGCGGAAGATGTTGATCGCCCTCAAATTCGAAACACCGGTTACGTTGGTTATTTATTCTGCAGAGAGAGAGAGAGAGAGAGAGAAAGAGAGAGAGAGAGAGAGAGAGAGAGAAGTCAGAGAGTAAGGCCGTATGGCGTCCAAAAAATATACATTAAAAATATTTATGAAATATGTATACAGTATTCTTAATATAACTTAAATTAACGTGTTCGATAATTTTAGAAATTTATAATTTTAGACTGTTCGTTGTTACAGGTACTATGGTATTGTGCATTTAGCGTATTCGACGGAATAGCGATACATAATTACATTTATACGTTTATGCATTTATACATTTATACATTTGCATTTACATTGAGCTAGTTTCGCTATCTTTGAGGTATATATAAAAGTCATACTTAAAGCTTAAATAGGAAGAGGAATCTTTAAGAAACTCTGGTAAACTCGCCCATAGTTCAGCAGCGGTAATCAGAAAGCTGTTTTAATAACATTCAGTTTGACTAAAAGGTGTACAAATAAGTGCGTTTTGGAGGCGAGTTGACCTGCGTACGTTATGAAAAATGGTAAAAAGCCGCTCGAATAAATATTGTGGTCATCTTGATCGCAAAATACTGAAAATTAAGCAGTCTAGGAAGTATTTTCTTCGATTTTTAACCAGCAATCACTCCAATACGGTTCGATAAGGCGTAATAGAAACGTCGCGTCGTAGACTGACACCTTTAGATCTAAATATTTAGGAATAGTGTTGTACAAAAGATAGGCATAATCAATATCCGGATAAACAAGTGCTAGGACCAGCATTTTTTTTGTATCCTGCGAAAGTAGCCATCCTCGATATCTGAGCTTATGCAACACACCATGGACTTTAGATGAAACAGAAGAGAGATCGGCATTCCACGAAAGATCGGAGGACAATGTGACCCCTAAGTTTTTAACCTGATTTAGAAATTGAATTCTCTCTCCATTTACTAGTAAGGTTGGATATGTCAGATAGGAAATAAATGTTAGGTTAGGTATGCTGCCTAAAACAATTGCTTTAATTTTACTCGGATGAAGCTGAAGTCCGCGATTGCTTGCCCATTGAGATACACATTGTGAATCTTCATTCATGTGAACAATAGCCGATGCCAGAAAAGTAACTGGGCATTGAATATAAAGTTGAAAGTCATCAGCATAAAGGATACTAGAAAACTTGCAGAACCGTAAAAAGCTTGATAAATCGTTGATAAGACAGAGGAAAAATACCGGGCCAGGTGATGACCCTTGAGGAACGCCTGTAGTGACTGAGAGGAATGGAGAAACTTCACCGCTGTCACTCACCATGGCCTGTGTGCGTCCTGAAATGTACGAATGAACAAGTCTAAGAGCATTTGCGGAAAAACCAAGTGATTTTAAGGCACATAAAAGTGATTCATGGCTTATGGAGTCGAATGCCCTACAAAAATCGAAGAGAAGGACTAGAGTAACGAGGCCATTCTCGATATCGGAGCGTAGAGTATCGGTGAGATGGAGCAAGGCAGTTTGTGTACATTGTTCGGTGTGAAAGCCAAATTGGAAACGGGACAACAGACAATTATCTTCCAAGTAATCCTTCATTTGTTGAGTGATATTTGGGATCCAACCACGTTTCCGTAATTCCTAAAATGTGTGGTGAATACATGTGTATCATTCATGGACAATCTCATGTTACGGCGCACTGAGCTGATATTGATATGTGAAATACGTAGACTGTTGTTGTCTTTAAGTAAAGTTAGGGGCGGAACAGGGAGTCACATGATTTTGTGCAAATTAGCTAACGAAGAAATTGAGAGACGCTCAGAGTTGGCATTTTTTCTGACATAGATGCGCTCGTTGCGAATCCAAACGCATTCGTAGTGGTGCTTACTGGTACGAACACGAATATCCCTTAGGAGTTTGAATAAGCTCGGGGACAACCATTCATGAAGATAAAGCTTGCGCTCAAGTAAATTTTGCATGTCCGGAAATACTGTTGTAGCAGAAAGATTTCCTGACAAAATTTTCAGTCGCATAACTTTGTTACGAACCTGAGAGAGAGAGAGAGAGATGGAGAGAGGGAGAGAGAGAGAAACAGAGAGACGCGGCAGTCGACGGCTTACGGGAGAGCTTGCAGCCGCCTCGTCATGAGCCACCTGAAGCTGCCAGTCTACCATAGCGTAAGCCGGCGCGCGCATGCCGCCGCTACCAACTGCGATGGTCCCGCGGCGACAAAACTGAAAGTGCCCGCTATAGATATACACGCCGGGTTGCCGCGCGTGTATGATTAGCAATTCATATTGCCCGCGTTTCGTGGGCAGGGCGACAATCGCGGAGCGAACCAATCAACGATAGCGACTCAAATTTCCGCGGATCTAGTCATGATTTTCGCATTTAAGGAAAATCAAGGCCAATCAAAAACAAGATAAAGGTGGAAGCAACAAGTGTGTGTGGGCTGAATATAGGCAGAAGAAAAGCCGAATTTGGGAAAGATTTCCGGCCTCTCTGATTTTGGACAATGATGAATGCCCGACCGCCGTAGCATCAAGACGAAGTATAGCGACATTAAATTTGAGAGTAATAGAACCGTTAGCATTGTTAGAGTTATTATTAGTTGATCGGAGTGTTAAAGTTAGGAAGATGGCGTGTTAAAGTTGAATAGGGCACCTTCGCAACGCGGGGAAAATAGCCACTGCATTGCGACCACAAGGCAGCGGCTGGGCGAATTATAGCCGCTCAGGACACTTAGCTGTGGTGAGTTGGACTGATAATTGTCGGGCGATTCTCGGCACTTCTTGGAGTCGGTAACTTTATATTATAGTATATTATATAAATATATAGTAAAACAATTTACGGTATTAACGCGCGATTTGGCGGTGTGGCACCAACGTGGAATAAAGTAAAAAGAGACAGGCGTAACAAAATGCTATGTATATATATGTGATGTTCCACGTCAACCGAAACACCTCCCTGACCAAAATTCCTTTCGACTTAAAATTTTTTAAAAATATGGAAAATTTAGCATTTTTTATGTTCTTTAGATTATCGTGCGGCTATTTTTGAAATTTCGTTTCAAAAATACTACTTTACGCAATGATCAAGCTGTTATAAATCACAGGAGTTCCGAAAAATTCCAAGCAACGACTATTTTTATGTATTTTGAGCTACTGAACACGAATCCGACCCTCTTTTTTACCGATACCTCAAGCGTTTGTCCCTAACCTCAATAAATACCCCAAAATTGCTGGTTTACGCGGTTGAGAAGTAGGTCCTGTGATCTACGTGAGGAAAATTATTGACAGAGCGTCTTTTTATGTATCTTGAGCTGCTAAACACGAATCCGACCCTCTTTTTTACTGATACCTCAAGCGTTCGTCCCTAACATCAAAAGACTCCCCAAAATTGCTGTTTCACGCGGTAGAAAACGTAAGTCTATTGAGGAACATTATCGACTGAGACTATTTTTATGAATTTTGAATCGCTAAATATTATCACGAGGCTAATTTTTATTTGTTTACTTCTACTCAAGTATATTCAATTAAAATAACTGCTTATGTATTTCAATTAAAATAACTACTGATATATAGTTATTATGCAACTTTTTTATTGATTCCTATGAACGCTCTCTGCGTTTTACAGGGTTGAGACTGTCTTTATTACAAAGCCCGCATTACTTTCCTTTTTTTTATTTTGTAATTTCTTATTTTTTTAAAGTTTTTATTTTTTTAATTATTTTTTTTTTTTATATTTGTATTATTTTCTTTAACATTTTAAAAATTCAATTATTAATATTGTATTATTGATAATGGATTTGGTGCATTAGAGTATCTAAACACAGTAATTTTTTTGTGGCAAGAAACTAAAAACGCGTGTCCTTCTGAAATTTTTGTAACAGATGGTGCAGTTGAGAATCTTTTCTTTAGTGATCTTGAGATTTTTCATAATCTTTATGGGGATAGTGAAAGAAGGTTATTGTTTGGAACTTTTGTCTGGCAGGTATTCAAATCATTTTCCAAAAGGAATCAATCTGATTCTTCCATTTATTTCTTTGGAATCCTACGGTCAGTGCACAAATCCATAAATCAGTATACACTTAATAGATAATGGTAGAGAAGGACCAATCATGTTTTTAGCAAGCATAAATTAAAGGTAATACTATCTAATTTTTTAGATTTTAAAAGAGCTTGGTTGCCTTAATTATATATACTCAACTAATAGAAATAAAATAAAATTAGATTCGTGTTCGTGTTTAGCGGCTCAAAATTCATAAAAATACTCTCTGTTAATAATTTTCCTCCCGTAAATCACAAGACCTACCTCTCAACCGCGTGAAACAGCAATTCTGGGGTGTTTTTTGAGGTTAGGGACGAACGCTTGAGGTATCGGTAAAAAAGAAGGTCGGATTCGTGTTCAGCAGCTCAAGATACATAAAAATAAGCTCTGTCAATAATTTTCCTCACGTAGATCACAGGACCTACCTCTCAACCGCGTGAAACAGCATTTTTGGGGTGTTTTTGAGGTTAGGGATGAACGCTTGAGGTATCGGTAAAAAAGAGGGTCGGATTCGTGTTCAGCAGCTCAAGATACATAAAAAGACGCTATGTCAATAATTTTCCTCACGTAGATCACAGGACCTACCTCTCAACCGCGTGAAACAGCAATTCTGGGGTGTTTTTTGAGGTTAGGGATGAACGATTGAGGTATCGGTAAAAAAGAAGGTCGGATTCGTATTCAGTAGCTTAAAATGCATAAAATACACTCTGTCAATAATTTTCCTCACGTAGATCACAGGCCCTACCTCTCAACCGCGTGAAACAGCAATTCTGGGGTGTTTTTTGAGGTTAGGGACGAACGCTTGAGGTATCGGTAAAAAAGAGGGTCGGATTCGTGTTCAGCAGCTCAAGATACATAAAAATAAGCTCTGTCAATAATTTTCCTCACGTAGATCACAGGACCTACCTCTCAACCACGTGAAACAGCATTTTTGGGGTGTTTTTGAGGTTAGGGATGAACGCTTGAGGTATCGGTAAAAAAGAGGGTCGGATTCGTGTTCAGCAGCTCAAGATACATAAAAAGACGCTCTGTCAATAATTTTCCTCGCGTAGATCACAGGACCTACCTCTCAACCGCGTAAAACAGCAATTTTGGGGTATTTTTTGAGGTTTCGGACGAATGCTTGAGGTATCGGTAAAAAGAGGGTCGGATTCGTGTTCAGCAGCTCAGAATACATAAAAATAGTCGTTGCTTGGAATTTTTCGGAACTCCTGTGATTTCTAACAGCTTGATCATTGCGTAAAGTAGTATTTCTTTAAGCTTAGGGAATGTGCAGCTCCGTCTGAAAACGTCATTTTAAAAAATGCTAAATTTTCCATATTTTAAAAAAATTTTAAGTCGAAAGGAATTTTGGGCAGGGCAGAGTTCCGGTTGAAGTGGAACGTTACATATATATATATGACGACGACGACGACGACGACGACGACGACGACGATGACAATGATGATCATGATAATAATAATACTCGATTTTCCATAAACATACAATTTTGAGTTGTCATAGTTTTGTTCTGGGGTTGGTATCTTCGCAATTTTTAAAAGTCAACAATCTTGAATCGTATATTCATTTAACTCACTGTTATTAATAAAATAAAATGAATTTAATAATTAAGTTCAACGATAATAGAGTTATACCACCCAGAAAATTATTAAAAGATAGTAAAATCAAGATAAGTATTTATAAGAAAATATATAACCTAATGCGTTCGGATCTATTAGATCAGTTTTGTCATCAGTGAGTGAAGAAGTACTGTAATGTTTAACATCATCTTGAGATTGTTTCTCAATTATACTTTTCGTCGGTTGTTTATTATTATCTTGGTTTATTCTCTCAATATTAATGTTTTGATCTTGTAGTTGTATCATGTCGTTGCCAAGTAAACTTATATTATCTTCTAATTCTGATAATCGTCTATTCATATGCGCTACTTCTTCAACAATATCGCCACCACCAGCATGTCGTTCTGGCTTTTCATTGTTTATGAAATCGTGTAACATAGTTGTCAGCTATAATTATTAACATTATATATTTTATGTAAATATAGTATGTTATAAGTTAGAGAAACATATTATTAATAGTATAACACTAAAATAATGTTAACATATTATATAGTAATAATTTTAATGTAGTATATATATATATATATAATATTAATAGTAATATTAAAATTATTAGTATATAATAGGTTAACATTATTTTTGTGTTTTCATATTGGAATACTATTGTGGAGACTAGGGCAAAGTAAGTCTCAAAAAGATTTCGCACGAATATCAAAATTTATTTAATTTAATAATACTTCAAAATTTATTAAACGTGAAAATGAATACAGACTTGATTTAATATGAACTTTGTGCAACAAGCGTGCACGAAGAAAACATTAATTTTCAATTAAGGTAGTAACTACCGGTAAGAGATTGTCGGTCCAAAAAAATCTAAAATTTATCGTACGAGTAGATTTTAGTTAAAAAATGACTCAGTTAAATTTTGGTGAACTTTTGTAGCTTGAGAAAAAAGTTATACACATTTCTATTCTCATAAATCGTAGATCGTCAACTCGTGATTGTATAACACTGACGGTTCAGAATTCGCTCAAATTTGGCAAATTATTAGTTAAAATACTAAAGAGTAATTTGGGTGCTTGTAAATATGGATTTGGAGCCTATGAGCGTAGAAATAAATAAATGACAAAAAAAAAGGTACGTTTAACCTAAAAATGAGTTAAATAAATAGAATTCTTTAAGGATGTAGCACACCCCAGAATTGTCAAAAATTACGATAAAATCTATTTTTAAATTTTGCTATATATCGATTCTATATATATTTATAATATATATAATCATATATATTATTCTACACACGTACCTATTATATATATATATATATATATATATATATATATATATATATATATATATATATATATATATATATATAATATAGTTACGTGTGTAGAATAATATATATGATTATATATATTATAAATATATATAGAATCGATATATAGGGTGGATGTCCGTACTACTGACACCCCACCCAACTAGTGACACCCAAATCTATTTTAGTATAATTAAAATATAAACTCTATCAAATAATATCTGAAAAAAATATATAAGCAATCCGTAACTATTATTAGTATAATGAATAAACAAACGTGACATCTTTTAATTTAAGAAACTTTTAAAAAATAATAATAAAACACGAGGCTGCGAGAACGTTTAAAATTATGTCTGTGTTCAGAGTGAACATGAAAATATTGCGAAATAGAAAAGACTATTATTTATATATTAGAGCAATATATGCAATAAAAAATAGTTTAATGGGTAATATTTATATACCAGATATATCTACTAAATAAAAAAGAAGATTTATCAAAGGCATTTTATTTAATTATTGGATGGCAGCGTTAGGTACAAGCGTTTCAAACATTTTCGTATTTTTGACATGTCAGTAGTTTGGCAAGAAAACGGCGCATTTGCCCAACTACGGACACTGCCGCGCGAGTTAGTGCGTACAATCTAGCCTCCTTGGCTTCAGTGGTGACGTTCATTTTAAACGATGTTTAACGCTTGCTGGAGAAAGATTTCATATATTTGTGACAATACATTTAAACTAATCGTTTAGATACCTATACGTAAAAGCTTAAGTCCAAAGTATACTTTATGAATGTTATTTAATTAATAAATATAAAATCAAATATTATTGTTTGGGTATGAAAGTAAATGGGTGTCAATAGTCGGGGTGTTAGTAGTTGGGTCTGGCATATTTTCTGGGTGTCAGTAATAGCTCATGAGAATATTATTATTAATTTCATGAATTTATAATTAAAAATAATCATTATTGAAATTACAACCTCGTTTTTAATATCTACATGTAATATATAATGATAAATAAATAGAAAAATATATATTTTTGCTTAGCAAATAGTATAAATTATGCAATAATGCAACAATCGATCCTTGGGGGTGTCAGTAGTCGGGACATCCACCCTAGCAAAATTTCAAAATAGATTTTATCGTATATTTTGACAATTCTGGGATGTGCTACATCCTTAAAGAATTCTATTTATTTAACTCATTTTTAGGTTAAATGTATCATTTTCTGTCATTTATTTATTTCTACGTTCATAGGCTCCAAATCCATATTTACAAGCACCCAAATTACTCTTTAGTATTTTCGTAATTTCGTAAATTATATATATCTATATACATATATATAATTTACGAAACACTGATTGTCTTCAAATTAATATTTTTATTATACCGATCAGGCTTCAAAGTGTTCCAGGTAATGCAATATGCAACGAATCCATTTGAATATTTTTGTGGTTGCTCTTTCGAACAATACCAACAAATTTGTGGTTCAGTTTTAGAAATGAATATGTATTAGAAATAATATGAATATTTATATATTAAAATTAATGAAAAAACACTTAAAAATGGGCTTTTTTAAATGTCGTAGGTACGTTATAACACGTATAACTTTTGTTATCATTTTTTAAAGCAATTCCACACCACAAATCTCTTTATTACGTATATTATAATTTAAATATCCAAGAGAAATTGTCACCATCGAATCCTTTATTGTCTGGAACTTCAAAATCTTGACCTTATTCGGGGATCGAAAAGAAATAATAAAAAAAAATTTAATGAAAAAGTGCTCCGCTCTTTTTGTAATACATATCAAAAGGAGTCGAATAACCGCCAAAAAAGAAATTTTTGTTCATTGTGTCACCCCGAATCGTGTGAGGATCAAAGTTCCTTAAAATAAATATGGTATTGAAAATAGTGATTTATTGTGACGTGTCGGATCAAGATTTTGAGGCTTTACAATGGTAAAATGTAAGATATTACTAAGTATATATAGCACAAATATTTTCAGAATGATTGCTTTTAAACGTAAGGTAAAAGTACCTATTATGAAATGGTTTTCGAGATGCATTTTATACTTTTGTAAAATTGAGATTGATTAAGCGTATAACGTTAAAACTTTTGATAGTACTCGAGGGGCTAGACTTTCCTTGAACAGATAATGACTTTATTTGACTGCTTTTACTTACAATTGCTATATCTGTCGTTACTGCAGCTCTTCAGAAGAAATAAATAAAATACTGAAAGAATTTGAAAACCTAATACTAAATGCCTAAGACAAAAATAAAACAGAAAAAAAATCTCCCTTGGTGGAATGAAGAATGTGAGATAGTAATCGCAGAATTAAGAAAAGCATCAAATAATCTAAGACATCAGGCCACAGATGACAACAAAATACACTTCGAAATTACTAGAGCAAATTGTCGAAGAACCTTAAAACAAAACAAAAGAAAGTCATGGTCAGACTATATTAATAGCATGAATAAAACACCCCCAGTGAAGAAATTTGGAAAAAAATCAATTCAATAAACAAAAATAAAAAGAAATACAGTATCAATTCAATTCAAGCCACGGAAGACGAGCCAACATACGACTCACTTGAAATAGCCAACCTACTAGCAAGAAATTATGCAAACAATTCAAGCGACGACAACTACAACGAAGACTTTCTGAAGTACAAAATTAAAAAAGAACAAGAAACTCCGGACTACTCCAACATAGAACAAAACAAAGAAAACAAAAACAACTTAAACACGACACAAGAGATTGCACAAAAACACTAAATGAACTGCAAAACTTCGCTAACATTTCTGGATTCAAATTCTCTAAAACCAAAAGCACCACTACATTTTTCTCAAAGAAAGGCGACCTCAATCATGAACCAAAAATATACCTGGACAAACACAAATTTGACAACTTAAAAGAAGTTAAAATTTTAGGAGTAGTATTCGACAACAATCTTAAATGGGCCCACCACCTGAAAAGATTAAAAAAATAATGTTTAAACAGGCTCAACATACTAAAAGTCATTCCATCTAAAAGCTGGAGAACTGACCAAAAAATTATTGCAAATACTTATAAGACAATCATACAATCTAAAATGGCTTACAGTTCTATAGCGTAAAATTCAGCCAAAACATCCACTTTAAAGATGCTAAACCCTATAATAAATTGCGCTGCTCGATTGGCTACTGGAGATTTCAGAACCAGCCCGATAGGAAGTATTTTAGCAGAAGCGAATCTCATTCCACTTAACTACAGAAGAGAACAGCTTACTTTCAACTATGCCATCTCATTTATAATCTCAAATAAACACGAACTAATCAGAGACATTAAATCCGACAATAACTGCAATCAGTGTGAAATTAAAAAATCCTACCGAAAACCTATCAATGTAAGAATTAAACAGACCTTAAAGGAACTAGATTTACCTATGCCGGAAACATCCGAAACTAATAATACAGAAAAAAAGCTAAAACAATTCTACTATTACGCTATAGTTAACCATTGGAAAACCGAATGGCTAAATACAAACATCAACAAACTTCATAAATTTAGGAAATCTATTTATGAAAAAAGCCTAGCACTAAATCTAAACCGAAAATATCAAACGATAATCAATAGATTAAGAATAGGACACACTAACTACACACACATACATCTGATAACGAAAGAAGAAAAACCCCTATGTACTCCATGTAATAGCCAAATCACAGTAGAACATCTACTTCTAGAATGTACAAAATACAGTGAAGCCAGAACACACGATCTTCCACGCAGTATAGAAGAGTGCTTAAATAGTGAAAAATCTTGTGCAAAAGTGATAAACCTTTTAAAAAACATTAATTTATATAACTCAATTTAAAATCTACCACGACAATTTCTGAGATCCATGTAATTCTTATTGTGTTCGATTCTCAAAAAAAAAGAAAAAGAAAAAAAAGTAACCTTTCCTTTTCTACTCATTAGTATTAAGCTGTAATGTAAATACACAACTATGTACAAAGACATCCTTTTTTAAAAAGTTTAATAACAACAAAATGATCATATTTAGGGTTATGCCTCATAGAATCGACTTCGCAATCTATAAGTTACAGGTTAGGCTGCTAAATTAAAAAACGCTAATTCGCGCACCTATTATGAAACAGCTACATATTTAATAAAAATCGCATCAACATTAAACAGTTTGTAGATAATTGAAATCTATGGACCGAAAGCTACAGTTTAAGCTATTGCATATGGTGTCAAGTCATTTATATTTATAAATATAGTTAAAAAACAAAGTCGTATAAATCAGCTGCTTTGACTCCCAAAATCGCCGATCTGCGTGGGTTTGAGACACGCAAAATTGAATGATTTTTTATAATACTACTTATTATATAACAATACTCATGTTCGTGTATTTACAGACGAAAACATTCATAATTATCAATAAAAATTTTATATTTGCTTCTGCATGTTATAATTATTTCTTATTTTATCATTTTTGATACTGTTTCGTAAAAGTAACACAGTTAAGAGGGTGATTCATAATGGGTACTTTTAAAAAGCTTAAAAAGTTTCCTGGACTAGTTAAAGAGAAATCTTTTTTGGGTTTAACCCAGGCCTGCCCCTTAATAAGAATGTATAATCATTATTTGGTGTACGTTGATTTATGCAACTTCTGTTATTATGTATATCTCGCAAATAAACAAGAAATACAAAATGCACTTATTTTGACTAGCTTCTTACTGGTAGTATTCCTTTAAATCATTTTAATTTAGTCAATACTATATAATAATAATACCATATAATCAATGCTAAAAATTGATTAAAGCACTTTTGCGTTAAATTTTTTAATATTTTTTTCTCGGATATCCAACCAATTTTTAAAAAATTAGTAATAACATTGTTTTTTGATAATTGATTGGATCTCTGAAAAAAAATTATATTCAACAAATTTTCAGAATGATTGCTTTAAAACATAAAAAGTTTTTCGGACTGGTAAAAAAAAATTTTTTTTTAAGTTTTAACCCAGGCTTGTCCTCTTAAACGTAATTTTTGTTTACCAGAAATATAAATTCGAAGCTTCGCAATAGGTATTTATCATACATAACCGGAAAGCCAATTTTATGTTAAACTATATTTTGTTGTATTATTTATCAGCTCCTATTATCCTAGTTAGTTTGTCCCGAAAGCACAAACAACATAAAAATATTTTTAAAACATTTACATGTTGTTTTTGAAAAGCATCCATTGATAATTAAGCTTATTTATAATATAAAAAAAAATTCTGTTATAAAATAACACATAATACAGATGTTAATACAGATCTATTTTATCAATACTTTATTGTTAAATTGTGTAGTAAATAATTACCGATTTTATTTACAAAATATTTTAAATTATTGTTATATTGGATAAATTATAAGTGAAACTAATGTAAACATTGTATACATTTCAAAATAAATAGAAAGCTCACTTTACCCTAAAACTCACTTTACCGCAGTATCTCTTAATTTTTTAGTGTTCAATAAATTAAAAAATAATTAATTAATAAACAACTAACCTTATCAATACCTTGTTCACTAGCGTCTAATCGTTTGTTTATATTTATCGCCTGCCGCATATCTGGCACTGGATCATTGCTCTTTCCTATCATACGTTCTATCATTTCTGAGTTGTTAACTAACTCTTCTACGGCACAAAACTGGAGTTGCAATTTTTTTATCTGTTGATATATTATCACTCCAATTCATGATATTTATTTTTGAATTGTTCCTTTATTCTCGCATTATGTACTTACAGACTCCTCCAACTTTTTAAAAGTTAAAGCTGTTGGCGCAACTCCATCTAAGAGTGGTTCAACAAAAATCACAGACTCCGTTTCTCTGCAAACTTCGCCGACAATTTTGTGTTTTACGCCTCTCGCCTTTTTAGCTCCCAACTTGCAGTCTGATGAAAATTTTAAATGAAAGAAATTTAATTATTAATCATGAGGTCTTTTTTAAATTATATATTTTTACTCGTAATATTTTCGTTTGAAATTGCATCTCGAGCAGTTGGCGGTGCACTTGCTGTTACTTTTTCAGTCTTCAATTGACTTGACGTTGAGTCTACTACAATAATAATAAGAAATAATAACGTTATATTTAAAACAAAAATGTTTCGGTAAAACGTTGTTATAGGAAGCTTTTATAGTTAAAAGCTTTTACAATTTTATTATGATATGAACTCATTTCTTTAATATTAGCTGATTGTATATATTGATAAAATAATTATAGTTCGTAATATTTACCATCAATGTAAGCATCTACTTTAATTTCTTTATCAATATTCTTACTGTTACGGTGATGTATTTTTCCACAGCTGTTCGTTATGCTATACTCATGAAGATGAACACTAGGCCCTGGCTTTAAAGATGACGATATCATTGTCTGGAAAATGTAGAATACGGTAAAATTTCCAAGTAACACTTGTGTACAAATTGAGTGAATGTTCAAAGTTTTACTTTAATTCTATTCGCATCTTCTCCTCTATATTCAACTTTAGTTGATTTTAAGTCATTTAAGTGTAACAAAACGTGGAGAAAATTATGGAGTAAGTTTAAATTAACAGCTCCAACCTTGAAATAGCAATGTATGTACATATTAATGATTTTTCCAAACGATGTTGATAGTATATCACTTACTTTTGGTGTCCCTAAAGCAAGATCTAGCATTTGTGGTAGAGAAATATGCAGTTTAGCCATATCCAAATTTGGAGACATTTTACTTTGTTTTGTACTTTATTTTAAAATGAGATACCGAAACAGTTTTGAAATTCAGGTTATGTATCACTGTTCTGCTTTATATAAGCGAATGCTAGAATGTCTAAACTAAAGCTAGAAGTATCAAAACATTACAGTAACGTATCTAATAGGTTAGAATATAACTTCATTTGTTTTGCTATGTGGCATACAGAGAATAAGATAAATGTTATGTAAATAGATGTATAATATATGTACATTAAATGCATTAAAAATATTGTATATAATATATTATATATATTGTATACAATTTGTAGTGACGTGAAATATTGAGATTGTGAGAATAACATTGTAATATTACGCAAAAGTTTATTTATCTTCACTAAATATTTAATTTCATCGAGTTGGACAGAGTTTAAGAATTTTTCGAGCTTATCCCATGTATAGGGGAGGGTGGGGTAAGCGTGGCACCCTAACTTATTTTAAACATATCATTAAAATATTAAAACATATCAATATTTTAAAAATTGCAATGTATAGGCCTATTCTTCTAGTATTAAGATTCATTATTGCAAATTTTTAATTTGAATTATATTATAGTTTAAAAAATCAAATTCTAGACCGATCGAAAATGCCACACTTGCCCCACCTGTGGGTCAAGTGTGGCACGGGGTGGGGTAAATGTAGCACGGCCGAATGATGTTTTTATTTCTGCTGGTAAGTTCATGAAAATTGTGTTTTTTTTAAATATTTATTAGGAATATTGAGAGAGGCTATTTATTAGGTTAATAAAATATTAAATAATAGTTTTTTCAATTAAAATTTCTATTTTTTTATCAAAATGTAACAAAGAACTTATATAATATCAATCACAATTTAATACTTTATTGATACATTTATTCTTTTTTTCTATAATTAATTTTTTTTTACTTTGGCAATACAAAAATAAATAATCTTTTGAGATATAATTATATATTTAAGGCTTTGGCAACATCTTCAGTTACGTAATAAATGTCCACCGGTTCATTATTAAAAAATGTCTCATTGTTTAGAACTGGCAGATCTGGTATTTCAATAATACTTTGAATATTATCCAAGGAAGGTAAATCTACAATTGAACCAGTTGGCACTTGTGAATTACACGTGTGCTCTATCCCACCTTGCTCCGTTTTGAGTTCGATAGGTTAGGTGCGTCAAGACGAACTCACTACGCGGCGCTGTGTGTGCTACATTTGCCCCACTTAGTATGCCACGATAGCCCCTTTTTAATTCAATTTTTAATCATTTATAATTAATTATTTACGGCACTTTTGAAAAAACAAAAGAAAGGCTCTAAAAGTTTAAAAGTTAATTTATGAAACGCGCATAATTTCACTTAAAAAAGGAATCATTTTCGATCCGTACTGAGCCGACGAAAAATGAAGGCAACCTTTTTTTCATGCTCCGATTTTCAAACTTGCATTAATAATTATTAACATTAATTTTTGAGTTTATGACTTAAGAAAAAAATACTAGAGTCATTTCTAAATGTGTATAAACAAAATTAGATTTTTAACGTACGTTATTGTTTATAATATTAAGGTGCCACACTTAGCTGCCCTGCCCACTTTACCCCACTCTCCCCTATAATTAGTGTAAGTGATATCTACTACGTTTTTTGTGCACTATTAGAATGCTTTTTCGAATTTTCAATTTGTCGAGATACTATAAATTATGTGGTCGATTAACACGAAACTGTTAGATTTGTGACTATACATTTTATGTGACTTTTAAATAAAAAGTATAACTTGTTATTATGTCACTAATTACCTATATAGGATATATTAAAATCACGAAAAATAAAAATAAGGGTAACATTATCAATCTCTTGGAACAATGAATTAAAATGCTGTTAAAAATATAAGTTCAAATAGAAATCTACAATTTTATTATTTTATAATGTTCTGATACAACTTCATATTTTTTTAAACGTCAAAATATTATTGTTTTAAAGTAAAATAATCAACTGGTATAATATCAGTACCTGCTAAATATTTTTCACACTTGACCAAAAGTGACTCGTAACGTATATGATTTAAAATGGAAATAATATGAAAGGTTTTAAACAAGTAAATGATTGTTATTTTTAATTTTACGTAAAAGAAACTATTAGTTGTGTGAAACTTAATCATTTATGTGTATATACAGTATATTTCATAATTATAACGCCACCTGAAGTGAACACATTTAAATGTATATATTTTAACTTTTAAAAATTAAACGTTTACCTAAAACTTTTGAAAACTTAACGAATAAATTGACAATGAAATTTGAAAACTGGGCTAAAAATTTATATTATTTTAAACAGATCAAAAAATTGAAGGTGGTTCTATATTTATGAAACGAATTGTATATATATTTTTTCTTTTGATACACCATAGTATATAATATATACATATATATAATTTATATGTAACTAGCAAGATAAAATAAATGGTTAGTATATAATCTAATTCATAAACTTAGCTCAATTATATTCGAGAATTGAAAATAAGAATTAATATTTGTTTGAATATAAGTATTAAGTTTTCACTGCGACTATATGTATAACTGATTATTTATGGAAGAAATTATTTTTCAAAAATTGACCCCACGTACATACAGAATCGTAAAGTTTGAGTATGATTGATAAAAATAAAAATAATATAAATAAATTCGATTGAATGAACGAGATCAGCATCAAAAGGAAATAACATTTTTTGTTTCGCAGAAGGTAGATATATGTAGATAGCACTTTTTATATGAAATTTTGGTTTAGCTTCCGAGTTATCCAATACAGATACAAACATTAGATGAAGCATTTCATATAGAGTTTGGTTTTCTAGATTTATTGTCTCAAATTATTGCTATGCGCTTGAAACAAAATCTTCATAACGACAAAAAAAAACTTTTTTAATGTGTACTTATATTAAGTTTCTAACACAATAAAATTATTTTACAAATTTATTTACATGAAAATAATTAATTATCTTTACATAAGCATAAGTTTTTATCGCGAAATATTTTATAATTTATATTTGTTTTTGTTGGAATATTGCTATAAAATTAGCTTAACTGGATACATAGTTTTACTGCATCATATACTATACAAAAATGGCTCGACTTACTTATATAGGCCCAGAACTGTTATCTGGAGTTTGAATATAGAAAAAAAAAGAGAGAAAGAAACTGTAGTATGAGTATGCGTAAGCACTGTAGGTCTCTAATGCTTCGGCTAGACCTACGCTTTAACAGAGTCTCTATTTAACTTTAAAAGTGCAATAAAGCTAATACAATCACAGTTAGATAAATTTGGAAAAGTCCAATGGATAGAGAATAATTTTCTGTACTTTTACATACAGCACAATATTTATTTACAGAAATAGGCTCGATGTTATTCAATGTTTAAAGTTAAATAGAGACTGTTAAAGTGTAGGCTAGCCGAGGCATAAGCCCTTTTGTCAAGTGTTTTAGTCTGAAATGAGCTTCTCGCTAGAGCTGTCGTACTAATCAGACGTGAACCTTCTTTATACGTGTTCAATAAATGAGAGTATTTTATTTGGAGTAAATGTAGTTTTGTCATTTATTTAATATCAATTTCCAATAGTTTTCAACAAAACATTGATATTTGTATAATTGAATTAAAATTATTAAACTTTCAAAAATTGATGAAATATGTAGCAGTTTCAGAAAAATATAATGATTTTTCACAAAGGGAAATGTCGAAGCTTTGAAATAATGTCACGTTCATTAAATACATAGAGGAAATCCAGTCGTTCAAGAATTCCTGATTAAAGTTGGACTATCGGTCTTCATATTTACATTAGTGATTTGACTAATATTACCGCAGCTAAGATTCAATTTTGCCGTGAACCACAGAAGCTGTTATATACACAAGCTGCGCTTGGCTCCAGCGAGGAGTTCTCGAATTACCGACATCCATCTCTCCTTTCCGGTCTTTGTTCTAGCCGTATGTTTGAAATTCGCAGAGAGAACGGATAATATTTAATGGTGAGTAATGGCACTGACGATGACCAGTGGCCACTGAACATTTATACTGCTCTCCCGAAGATGACAGTATCAATCGGCATCCGTCAATGTTCGAGTACAGTGAGAGAATTCGAACTTACTTTAAAAAGTGTTAGAAGCGGACATACATCAGATGAGATGAAGACACTTGAAGTCAATTTTTTTATATCATTATCACTTGTAAGTAGAATTTATGCAAATACGTTGCAGAAAATGTCAACAAGAGCACAGTTATCTTTCTTTTTATAACGTTTGTTTTCTATATTATACAGTATTTTGCCTTGAAATCAAAATGTTTTAATGTATAAAGTTATGAAAGGTTAGATACAGAAAACCACAATATAAGTTGTCATGTATAGAAAATAAATCCGTTCAACTATGCTTAAGACTCGCTAACTTTGTGGTATTGACTGAAGACAGGCATTTTCAACTCGCTTTCAGGCGTTAATGGGGTCTATGGTAGCCCCAGCAAGGGCGGCGACCGACGCCGACTCCGCGAGTAGCTCCATCGGCAATCCGAAATGGCTCAGCGCCCTGCGCGAATTGATCTTTCGAACAATTTCGCCTGTGCCCTCGGCAAACAACGAGCTCTACAAAAGCTTCCTGGAGGCACCCTTCTACGGCGCGAAGACGACCGATCGCAGCGCGGACGAGCCTACAACGGCGAGACTGCTGGCTCGCGGTGACGTTTACTACTCGGCCACAAAGGGCCGCTGGATCCTGTGTGAGGAGGGCTGCGCTGATTGCGCCGAGTGCCTCCTACAGAACAGCCCGAGCCTCAAGTGGATTTTGCGCCGCCGGCCGTCCCCGGCCTTTAACTCATCAAGGTACGAGCTCCAGTTGACTGTCGTGCCCCAGCTCGACGGCAGCTTCCACATGAGGAACCTGCGCAGGCGGTCCCACATCTACGTGCAGTCGGTGTCTACAGCACAAAGCCGCGGCGCCGAGCGAACCGCAAAGGCAAAAACAGCTAAACTCGGGCGCAAGAGATCGATAGCCGCGAGAACGGCGCTCGACTGCAGCTCGAGGCCGCTCGCCAAGAGGAACGCCAGCAGCGGCGCGATTAATAATGAGCCCGAGCCCGCGACGACGAGCAGCACCGCAAATCCTTTGAGGCGACGCAAGAAGCAGCTCTTCCGAGTCGTGCCGCTGGACTTGCACTTGCAGCCGGGACAAGTTTCTTCCGGCGAGGGAGTGCGCTACACAACAACGACGATGCGCCTCGAGGATGCAACGATCGCGATTGGGAACGGGACGCCGCCCGATACCAACTACTCGAGGACACTTCGGCGGCTCTCGCTTTTCTTGGACGCGCTACCCAACTCCGATAATCAAAGCTTCTCGGATGATCTGCAGGTTCTCTATCGCGTTTACGACAAGTTTCTCCAAGACGGCCAAGCCAAGAGCAGAGGTAACTGTGACCAATGCATCAACGGCTTTTTCTTTCTTTTCATTGGTACCTTTGGTTCATTCATTCTGTCATTCAATTGATCATTACTCATTGTATAATATAAAATCTCTTTATAATAATAAATTATTTAATTATTAACATTAAACAATTCTATCAGATAACTGCATTTGATTCTGCAGCTTCTTAACCTTTTATATAAAAATAAAATTCAATAGTTTTAAAAATCTGAATTAAATTAGTTAGCTACTTCTTTTATTTAGTACGCTTACAAAATTAAAAATAATTTCACATATAAGAAGAAATAATTAAGTACTCGATATGAATATTGTACAGTACCTTTGTGCATCACCAGTAAATTGTAAAATTCTGTAAGGAAGAACTATAAAATACATTCGTACAATATTTAAAAGTCGATTGCCCGGTGGGATTTAATTTCAATATCTCTTTCTGACTCATATTCGAAAGTGCTTTGATTGAATTATTTGGATTCCACTAATAAAACGATATAATACATCAATTATAGCTTTCATCGAATTATATTATTTTTCATATGATTTATTTTATTTGGCATTGCATCGAAAATTAATTTATTAATTTATTTAAATAACAGAAGGAAGACTTCATTAATTAGCGAGAATGGCGTTTCGATAAAATCACTTCAAATACGTCCTATATTACTCATAAATATAACAATAATTAACATAACGAGGTTTTAATACGATTTTCATCATCTGTCGAATTTCTTTATACACCGTTTATCTCTCGTTCAACAATAAAAGTACGCAGAAACGCTAGATGTACACCGATCCAGAACAGCAATAAAAGCTCTTTTCTCGGCCGCTCGGCGAGCGTATAATTTGAACTCGTTCTCTCTGCCTTCGGCTTAGATCCGAGGGGAATCATCAGCCGTGGAAATGTCGCAATTGAGAAAGCAGCAGCGGCAGCGGTAGCGTCGACAGTCAGCAGATTGGCCGCGAGCGCAACAAATAAGACGCGCGCGAGGAGCCCGAGGATGAGCGGAAAGGCAGCGGAGCCGAGAAAGGAGATGAAGAAGAAGACGAAGAAGAAAGCAATCGAGAGCTCGAATCCCATTGAGGATAATCGTCAGAAGGGCACTGCAGCGCTGGGCGGCCGCGCCGGATTGACGATCGAAGCGGAGGAATTACGGACCTCTTCAAACTCCGATACTCGAGCCGAAATGGAGAGGGAGATCGTGAGATCAGGAGAGCATAGTCAAGGAATCAGGAGGCGAAGATTTTGAAGGAGCCTCCAGCAGCAGCAACAGCAGCAACAGCAGCAGCAGCAGTAGTAGCAGCCGCGGCTTCAGAGGAATTCCACGCGAGTCTTTGGCAATTAGGTAACATACTTGCCAGACGCTGCTGCTACTGCTGCTGCTGCGCGATATTCGATTGGGATGCCAAACACGTCGAATTCCGGCCAAGCGCTCTAGGTGCGTGTATAAGGTCACCCGCTTCTGCCGCTACATCCCTGCGAGAGCTAGTTCGCACGTCCTCCCTTGCGCGTTGCTATCTTACGTACGTATACAAGCTGATTATAAGGCTGTGAATGCTCTCGCCCCGCGAGGGAATATATATATACAAATCCCATGCCGATCGATATCCGGCTATGCAGCGCAGCTGTAAACAGACTACCAGCTGCTGATCTATTCCGTCCCTGCAAGCATTCTCTTTTTCTTTTCATTCTTTATTGTTATCGACTAGTCCAAGTTGGTCAAGCTTTTATGTCAGCTGCCTCGGAGGAGTAAAAAATTAATTTACCATAAACTACTAATATTCGATTGGTGGCAAGTGTAATTAATTGATCACATTGAATGTCTAATATATCTGGCTGTCCTTGATTGACGCTAATGGATTGATTAGTCGCTGGTTATTAAATCAAAATGTTCGATGTTCTAGAGTACGATACCGGTAGAACTTTCATTCACCAAAAGGTGACATCGATACAAGTGAAATAAAGGGCTGCAATATTAATTTACATATTTATTTAAAAATGTTATTTGTCATTGTTATATAAATAAACTTATTTTATATTCTATTGGTAATTAAGCAATTTTTTTTATTGCTATTACCATCCTTCTAAATAAACAGGGAACGATTGTACAGAATGCATACTCTTAGCTATTTTGTCTATAACTTTTGATTAGAGCAAAGAAAATTGATTTTCCAAAAAAAGATTAATCCTTTGAAGGTCCCTTTTCAAAGAAAAATATTGGCTGAGGTCAAGTATAATTGGCAATAAACATTATTACTTATTTACTTATTACATTATTTACTTATGAATATAGTTTTTGATAGAACCATGAACACTGTTTTCTCAAATAAAGATTTATTCTTTGAATTTCCCTGAAGAAAAGAAATTGATGAAGTTCAAATTTAATCGGCAAAATTATTTATCTACAATAATAAAATACAAATGTGACAATATTAAGATTCCGAAAATAATTTTTGATTCGCTGAAAATTGGCAAAGCAGTTATTTGCGCAATAACTTTGGTAGCAGTGAATTTAAAATATCGGATGCAGGTTATATTATGATAAAACTACAATATACATCACATTCAAAAATGTTTATATTGAAAGCTGTACGACTCTCTCTTACGCCAGGTAAATATTACTATTTGCGAATAATTTATGAAATTTGGTTTTCCAAATAAGACAAATAACTTAAAGTTTGCAATATCGAGCATTCTTCATCTTTCGAACTCACTGAATCAGAATAAATACAAATGTTCCATAAAGGCCCGCTTACCTGTAGTTTGTACGGGTATAGGGGAGAGTCACACAGTATAACAAAGCTTACAGTATGACAAATTATGCATTCCCGGCTTCTACCAACTGATGACGCCACTTTACCACGGGGATTCTACGTATTTTGGTGTTCTATTAAATATACTTTGCGGCCGGTATACAAAGTTCAATGCTCCAAAACTTCTGTTATAACCAACGATTTATTCAATTTTACGAGTGACAAAAGTTATTTTATAAGGCTAACCTCTTTTTCCCTAGGTAAGTTTAGGTCTCTCGAACAATTTTTGTATCAAGTTTGGTCCATCATAACTACATTGAGACGTAGATGGACTTCTAATTATCATTATTCCGCGCAATATTATCTAAAATGCTATAATGTACATGTCGTACAGTATGACAAACACGATTGTCGTAAAGTATGACATATGTAAATTGAATGGTAAAATATTACAAAAATTTATTTTTTGATAAATGTTATTTGTTATTCTTCGTTATTTATAACTAAAATATGATATTTTAGTAAATATGCAGTATTGTAGTTTATAAAGCAATTTATAAATGTCCATAACGCTATATTTTTAATAATTATACTATATTATTACTTATAAAAATGTTGTGAGTACCCTTATAAATCATTTAGACCTCAAAATTTAATAAAAATGATAATTTGTTATACTGTACGACATTTTTTAGAAATCGCGAAATCTATATATATATATATATTATATATAATATAATATATAAATATAATAATAAATATATATATATATATATATATATATATATATATATATATATATATATATTAAATGAATATGATAAAATCAAATTATTAGCTAATTTTCTTGTATAATAATCATATTTTTATTATTTTTAGCGTACATTGTATTCATTTGATTTTAGGAAATTTAATTAAAAACTTAATTTCTTCCTTTTTTTATAAAACTTTAAATTCGAAATATTAAAATCATAACAGAATTCAAACAATAAAGTGGAGTCGGAGCCCTTTTAGGAAAATTGCTTTAAGGGGGTATGAGCGAAAAGTAATTTTAAACTTTAAGACCTAAATCTATTTTGTAATTGTTAATAAAGATTATTTGAATCCAGAGACAAATTTTCAGTATTGGTTGCCTTGCATTTCGAAAAGATATTTAATTCTAAAGTTCGCCCGTTTAGCCCGTTTAATATGCAGAAAACGCATTTTTCGCGTTTGAAATAAAAAATTCATGCATTTGTAGGAAACTTTTCTAGATTATTAAAGTATCAAATTAATCTTTAGCTTTTCAATTTGTGTTACAGATTTGGCATTTGTACTACATATGTAAAATGCTACAAGTTTTTATACTCCCTGCTCCTATACGGACCAAACCGTCTTAAAATTACCATCATTTATATATCACAAGAAGTAGTGCGTTAACAATAACTTAAAAATTGACAATTTTATTCTACTAGGGGACCAGTGTTAAATATTTTACTTAAGAATTATTCCTAAATCATAAGTAAAAAAGTGGTGTTGCAAAAATGTCGAAATCAAAAAATGAAAAGGTCTTTAAAAAATAATGTATATAGTTGTATATTTAATAGTTTACTAGTATAAATGGTTTAATATCTTATTCGTTCAATGCGCTCTCACACTGGACTTGTAAACAGCTTTAATGAATGAGAGGACCGTTTGGTCCTGGTGAGAATGAAAGGGTTAGCAATTTTTAATGATTCTCACCCGTAAAATTTTTCACTGTGGATATTATGCACCAAACAAACGTAATAATTGAAATATGTTTTCCAAGTTGAAATGTATATACGTGTACGTCGACACGTTAAAAATTATTAAAATAATGTACCAAAAGCAGTATAATATATCGTTCTGCATTATCATGAGCCATTGACATAAAAATGTCGACATGTAAAAATTTAAAACACCTAGTGAGGAAAAAAAAACTCTAAAGGGGATTCAATTACCATCGCTCATCTTGTTCGTTTGGAACATGTAAAAGCCCGAATATTTTTACCTTTACACACGCAAGTCTTTAATCGCCATAACTTACGCACATTCAGCCGAAATATACAGACATAAAGCCCGCTGCCTACTGCCAGCACGTAGCGAGCGATCGTTCTGAAAAACATAGCATCCTCAAATTTTACGTTCGAACACGCCTGTATAAAAGTCCTTTACGCTGAAGAGACGGGAAGAAAGCTGGAACAAAAAACCACCGCGCACATCGACCAGTTAAAAAAAGAGAGCAGAAGCGCAAAAATTGGCTTGTTTATCGCTTCGCCCATTAAAAAGAGTAAAAAAAGGTAATTTTAAAGCTGCGTGAAAGCCGAAAGCGCGCTTGCACGAAGCGTTCCGCAAAAAGCCGTCATCACCATTATGCATTAATGAATGTCCCCTTAACATCGCGAACGCGCGCGAACGCGCGAGTGCTCGTCCGACGTTATCCTCTCCCTCTTACGCGTATATATAGATGCACATCCACCGAGAGCGCGAGGGCCCTATACACTGCACATACAGATACACGGGCGCATACAATATAAACGCGCGAACAAAGTAGCCTCCGATTTTACGGGTCGCCCCTTGGGTTCGCTCGTAACGCTCTCGTTTAAAACGATCATAACGTAGGCCGCTCGCCGCAGCCGTCGTCATCGCCGTTCTCGCTTGCTGTATACTCATATCTCAACCCCCTGCGTGGTTATGGCGGTCGCGCGCGCGGGGAGCAAGTGCATTACGTGTACCTACGCTCCGCGCTCTGCTGGGGCACGTCCGCTCACTTAGTCGTTTGCTCGCGCGAACAGGTCCCGCGTCCCGCACGTATACACATGCACATGAATATTGCGTATATACGTACGACGCTGGCGACGATGCTGTAATTGCGAGGTAATGGATGGGAATGCCGCTACTGGCGCGCGACGCGCGACGCGCCCCGAGAATTTCCCACCGTCGCGCTACCTTCTACAGGGAAGGAGGTATACCCCGACGCTTTTCGCGCTGTGCTTGGCAACAGCGCGTAAAGCAATTCCACGCGGGGCGCGCGCGCGCTCTACAAATCGGCCATATTTTGAAGCACAGTCTTAGTTATGCAACTTCCCGCGATGGCTTATACGTTATTATATGTGCACAGTGGAGGCTGCTCCAGAACAACTCGAGCGGAGTGTACTTTGGTTTATTGAAACGAGGCTGCTGCTTATACCTGTAATGACAGAGCAGCGTTTGATAATTAAAGAATTACGAGGACTTGCACTGGCAGTGCTGGCCCTTCCGAATACGCGCACTGCAGACGCGGCGGTAGAATTTCGCGCATCAATTTTAAACAGCTTCTCATTTTTACTGAAACTACATATGACGATGGTGAGCTTGTAACAATTTCTCGTGAATTCAAGCATTTGTATAGATTTAGTTCATAGAATGCGTAAAATATAAATATTAAAATATTTTACGAAATTTTTATATAAATTGCATCGCTACAAATGACTATTGATTATTTGTCTTACCTAATAAATTACCAAAATATTTTTGTTTTAAACAAAATTCTGTTATATCTTACTTAATAAGTATACAACTATATTTCAATATTATTTTATAAATGGAAAACACGCATATTTTTAAAACTTTTATTCTCTAACTGTCGTGAATGAGGCTTTTTAGGTCTGTGCTCGTGTATCTTAGCTAGGTCGCACGAGTCAAGTGTAACCGGATTCACACATGTTTAGGATCCATATCGACCCTCTTTTTCAACCACTAAATGTATCTTCTAATCGCAGCATTTTCGGAGTGGAAAATCACGGGCTAAAATATTATTTCGAAAGCGGATAGCGTAGCGTATAAAATAATAACTTTTTACATTTTTTAAACATCGTAATATAGTTTTATAATTTAAATAAAAATTTTATTCGAAAGAATCAAGTCGATAGCTTGATTCTAAATGTACTCTCTAAATGTGAAATAGTGAAAATTCACTAATTTCTAGTGCATATTCACTAACAGAATTAGTACAAAGTATGCAACTAGAAAATAGTGAATAGTCACTAGATAAAATAGTGAAAAACCTCGCTTCCGGACTTTTGGCGGGTTTCACTGTTCGCGGATTTTCCCTCGTAGGAATGCGCGGGATTTTTCTCACTATTTTAATCGTGAAATTTTTCACTAGATGAAATAGCTTTTCGGTTTACTAATTCAATTAGTGGTTTATTCACTATTTTAATAGTGAAAAATTTTCAACTTCTGAATTAGTGATATTTTCACTATTTTACAAGTGAGAAATGGGTTCACTAACAGAAATAGTGACAATTTCACTATTTCACATTTAGAGAGTAGACATTTCTATACTGAAACCTTTTTATGCAAACTTTAAATTTAAGTAAACATAAATTAATATTAACTTTGCATTCATCACTTATTCTCATTATTATTATTAATTAATCTTATATTATTTAAACCATTTGTACACTTTAATATAATATATAATTACTATAATTACAGTATGATTTTTAAGAAATATCGTAACCATATATATATATATATATATATATATATATATATATATATATATATATATATATATATATATATATATCTTCCTATATTATATAGTTGTTTGTAAATCTTATGAGATTTACGCCCTCCTCGCCCCTCCTCGCCCCTCATTTTGCCCTCCTCATTCTCCTCCTCAAAACAAGGTAATATCGTTTCAAAAAATACGTTATTTTGATCTTATTTTTTGCCCTCCTCACCCCTCCTCTTTGTATCCTCCTCATAGCCCTTCTCCCAACCCTTCTCATGCCCTCCTCATTTACTTATTTCTATTAATTATCATTTTTTATTTTTGTTTTTTTTTCTATATACATATTATATATATAAAAATTGTTTATAATAATAATTGTGAATGTTTATAAATTTATAAAGTGTTTTATTCATTATACATATCAGTGCAGTTTATTCCATTTTACTGATTTTCTGATTCTTTGTTTTCATCAATAATTTCTTGGTTTTTCTAAAATATAATAACTTTATAAATAATATTCAGTATTAAAAAAAGTTTGTTTTAATTGGCTGAAGGTTAAGGGCAACTTAATGTAAATATTATTTGAAAATAGTATAACATAATAAAAAATAAAATTATAGGAAAGTAATAAACAAATTAAAAATCTAGATTAAAAATTATATAATATACAATTATACGATGACCCAAACTTTTCTGCTTATTGAGTAGTAACTGTTATATAATACCTCAAACAGAAATATTTCTGATCCCAAAATTAGATCTTCTACTTCCATTTTATCCTCATCCAGAATCTTCATATGTTCCAAAGTATTAATTTTTAAAATATAACTTTTTCCTGTAAATATTAACGAATATATTAGTAATAGTTAAAATTTAAAGTGAAGGATGATACACTCGAGAAAAAAAAATATATTATACTCTTACAGATCTAAATAATTTGTAAAAAGTATGCATAACTAAAATACATGCAATTTGTTTAGATTTATAAGACTTATGTTTTAAATGTTATATTTTTGATTAATATAATATAAATTATTCTTATAAATCTAAATAATATGCAAAAAGTATGTACATTATTACAAATAAAATACATGCTACCATATTTAGATTTATAAGACTTAAATTTTATAAAATACATTTTTGGATTCATCTTCATGATTACTATTATAAATCTAAAAAATATGTAAAAAGTATAACACATAAATAAAATACATGCAAATTAATTTAGATTTATATGAGTGAAATTTTTAAGTTTTTCATAATATAATATAACAAGATATATTGTTAATTTAAAACAAAAATTAAAGTAATGTAAATTTGTATTACATTCAAAAGAATTATTTTTTTAATTATATTCATTAATATTAAATTTACATATATAGATTATTACATACGTATTAAAAAGAGCTTTACAATATTACATTCAAATAAAAAACAAAATTAAAATAAATATATATGTTAAAAAATACAATACTTAAAACTAAATATAAATAAATGTAAGTATGAGTTACATATATTTATTTATAAATGAATTAAATAAAACATAAATTTGAATGTATAAAAAAGCTTAATTAACAAAACAAAAAAAACGTGCCAATCTATTTACCTCCCGGGTGGTGTGGAAAAATAGAAAACCTTCATAAAAACAAAAAATTTCATGATGCTTTGGGGGTTGGCAAGCGGAGCGAGCAGCGGGGTACCCCTAGTATATATATATATATAAAGTAAATAATTTCACAATACTATAATTAATGGTTTTTTATGACTAACTACTATATTTTAAAATCATTTAGTAAATAAAAATATAATACACATTGATATTTTAGCTTAAATATTAAGAAAAACAAATGTAAACGCGAAAGATACAGAAGAAGCATGAGAGTAAGCGAGAGAGAAGGTGTCTCCCTTCTCTCTCTAGAAAAAGCTCGCCCCACCGAAAAGGCCCGAGCCCAAACATAGCTGCGCGCGCTTCTTTAGCGACGTCCCTTTGAGGACCTTTTTACCCTCACCCTCTCTTCTATTTTCTCTGTCTTAAGCATTAGCCTAATAAGACGAGAAGCGCGTAGGAGGAGAAAAGGGAGGAAACGTTTTTTGCTAGTCGTCCTTTCTCACTTTCACCCCACTCGCTCGCCCCTTCAGCATAGACGAGATACAGCGGAAAACTGGTTCAAAGGCACCGGTCCACGGGGTCTCACTAGCACTAGCTGGTCCGACCCCGGGCAAACTACTGGCTCACCAGCATTCGCTTGACAAACACCTCTGGCGTAGTATCTGTTCCAGCAAAGCTAAATCCTGCGTCTGACTCAGAGTATCTCACACGCCGAAGCGCCTCCGGAGCAGTATCTGCTCCGAAAAAGTAAAGCTTGTGTCGAACTCTAAACTTGAACTCTCACTCACCGAAGCGCCTCCAGAGCAGTATCTGTTTGTTAGCGCCGCGAATCTCAGTAAAAAATTAAGTGTTCTAAACTTGATTATCGCTCGCTTAATAACCAACGAACTGCTAGCGTTCACGGCGGAAAGGAAACGGAGAAATTGACACGTGGTTTTATGTAACAATAAAACAACAGAGATTTATTCTCTTTCTGAGGTAAAATTACAAGTGTACATGTGACTAGTGGTTTTAAACAGTAAATAAATTAAATGCGTAGTGTGTAAAAGTGTGAGTGTGTGTGTAGTACTAATGTGTTCGTTACCGAGATAGTAGTACGGAGTTACTGTTACTTATCTCGAGGCAGCCGGAAGAAGAGAGCGAGCAATCCCGAGCGCTGGAGTTTTGTCCAGCGTCGGGGAGTTGCTGAGGTGAAACGGGGGAGGCTCCTTTAACATGGAAAATCCCGGCTCCGCGTTCAAATTAGGCCGAACGGGGAGGCCTCGCGCTACGGTGTGACCTCGCAGTTGCGCGGAGTTGCATGCGCGCGCGTGTTAACGTTCAAAGCGCGCGAAAACTGAAGGTGTTTAAACGGTCCGAACACTGTTCAAGTAAAGCAAAGCTTGTGCTGAAGTAAGAGTAAGAAGGTCTCACTCGCCAAAGCGCCTCCAGAGCAGTATCTGTTCAGGTAAAGCAAGGTTTATACAAGACAAAATAGTAAAAAGACTTAGCTCGTTCTAGATACCTCTCGAGGCATACTGTCTCTAGTATCGCTAAGCTTGCTATAGATCTTTGTACACAATCATTTTGACAAATACTAAAGTCAAATATTCGGATAGACAGTTTAAGTCAAAAACCCACAAAATCTTCATTTTATAAATAAATATTTCGGGTTAAAATACCCAAGACAAAAATAAATATTACGGGTTAAAATACCCAAGACTCAAAATAAACTACCGAAAAGTAATTATATTATATCTTATAATTTTTGTATCTATTATTTGAATATATTTCTTGTATAAAACACTTTTAATAAACAGATTGATTAATAAAAGATTTGAATTCAATAAAATCACCTAATATATATACACACACACATATGCACATAAGATCGAACGCAACCAATCACAGGGTAATGCACCTCGCCGCTAGCATCTAGTAATGTATAGCATACCTGCGATTTCTATATATTCTGAACCTCGCGGGCTATTTTAGCATACGTACCTCAGAATTGTAGAACAACATGTTTAGTAATGCACCTCGCCATCATTATATGAAAGCGTAAAGCATACTAAAGTAATGTTTATAGATATAGGCCTCGAGATTAATATTTAATCACATACAGTTTGTACTACTAAATAAAACTACTTTTGAACCTATTGGCTATCTTAATCTGCGTATCTCAAGGTAGTAAATTAATAATATTCCAGTAATATTAATCGATTTCGTAAAAGAGAAGTAATTCCTAAGAATTGAAGTAAGGTCAAGAATCCTCATATGTTTAGCAACATATGAAATGCTTTATAATATCAATATTAGTAATGGTTCGAGACAATAGGAATTAATTACATACGAAATACTTGAGAGACCCTGACTATTGTGCAAAAGCATAGGCCAAAATAAAAGGGGCGTTTAAAAGCTTGTAACTTTAGTCTTATTGTAGTCTGTTGGATGTCACAATTCAGATAATTTATAGAAATCATATTTTTTTATACAAAAATATCCACAAAAATATGTAAGTTGATACTACAGAGTACAGCAAGACACACATTTTACACGAACTATTTATGTTTTTTCTTTTAAATTATTTATTAACAATAATAATTAAGGGAGCAAGCCTGGGTAAACCCAAAGAAAGACTTTTTTCTACAAGTTCTGAAAACTTTTTATGTTTAAAAGCAATTATTCTGAAAAATTTTATGCTACTAAAGCACAATAATATTTTAAATTTTACCGTTGTAAAACTTCAGAATCTTGACCCAACATGTCACAATAAATCACTTTTTTCAATACCATATTTATTAAAGGAACTTTGATCGTCACACGATTCAAGGTGACGTGGTGAACGAAATTTCTTTTTTCGACGGTTATTTGATTCATTTTGACATCTATTACAAACAGAGCAGAGCACTTTTTCGTTAAAATTTTTTTTATTACTTTTGTTCTGAAATCTAATCACGTTTTTAAAAAAAATTAATAATTTTTAAAAAAAAAATTAATTTAATCTCCAAAAAAAATAATAACAAAATTTTAACGAATGAGTACTCCGCTCTTTTTGTAATACATGTCAAAAGGAGTCGAATAACCGTCAAAACAAAATTTTTTGTTTATCGTGTCACCCCGAATCGTGTGAGGATCAAAGTTCCTTTAGTAAACATGGTATTGAAAACAGTGATTTATTGTGACGTGTTGCGTGGAGATTCTGTATTTTTACAACGGTAAAATTTAAGACCTTATTGTGCTTTGATATCATTCATTTTTTAAGAATGATTGCTTTTAAACATAAAAAGTTTTCTGGACTCGTAAGAAAAAGGCTTATTTTGGGTTTAACCCAGGCCTGCCCTGACCCCTTAAGTAGCCACAGTAAATCTGTAATTGGATTTCTCGGCAAGAAATTACAGATACAGAGTTATGCTTAGAAGTATAGGTACTATTCTTTACTGCAAAAACGCGTATTTTGAATACTAAAGGTCATATCTTGATCCCAAGGTCCTATGACATGGAACTACGGATGCTAGGCATCATTTTTAGGTACCAGTAACCATTTCCCAAAGCCTCATTGAAAACCGTTTCCCGCAGGTCGTGGACTCTCCTTGTTAGTTTAATCGTTTTTGCGTCAATTTTTATTCTTTTAGCTTTATAGTGTATAATAAATTGCTGAAGCTCTGAATTCCTCGAGTCTACGTCGAGCTCGAGCGCTTGAAGGGCACTGATTCGGCATTTCGGTGTTGCTAAGCATGGCCTGCCACCTATAATCTTACCACGCACTCCGAGCTGACAGAAGCTACGTAGTCCCAGCCCTCTTATCCTCGGACTCCGACGACGGCCGCATAACACCTGTGGTCCGACCAACTCTCTGTCGCTCCACCGACACCTGCCAAATACGATCGTGCCGACACTATTCTACTAGGTTCTCTCTCTCTCTCTCTCTCACTCACTCACTCTCTCTCGCTCTCTCTCTCTCTCTCTCACTCACTGACTCTCTCTCGCTCTCTCTCTCTCTCTCTCTCTCTCTCTCTCTCTCTCTCTCTCGGCACGTTATACCACGAATAAATCAACCTATCATCCACGCGTAATTATTCCATGTTACCTTTACAATAATATCACTAATCGTCGAATTAAAAACGTTACAAGAAAATTTTTTAAAATTTGAAAATGTTTTGAAAATTTGGAAAAATTTGAAAAAATTTGAAAAATAAGAAAAAAGTGGAAAATTTGGATAAATTGCAAAATTGAAGAAAATTTAAAGACTTTAAAAATGAATAATTTGAATATTTTGAAAAAATGTAGGAGAATTGGTAAATGTCGTTTTAATTTAAAATTTTTTGTTGGAATACGCCGATAATATGTACACCAACACGTACGTATACAGCTATACATGCAGCTATACACAGGCCCAAAGAATAAGCAGAAGCGGTCCTTCTTGACCTGCAGTTTAATGCACCCTTGCTTTTACAGACATATTTAACAGACTTTTATATATATTACAGTGCATCATATATCATACCAGATCACGTGTAAATTCCAATGTATTCTTTATTTAATAAATCTATATTTGTATAAATAAAAAATCCAATATAAAAATCAAATATATTATAATGTATTATATAAAAATATAATTTATTTATTTTTTTAAAATGATTTATAAGTATATTTTTTTCTGGGGGGGGGGGGCGTCACCAACCCCCCGACGCCCTTTCCCCACCCCCCATGCGTAACATCTTCACACTCCTGCACGGCAAACAGCACCCGTGCGAAGAATTTCACTTTACGCACTAGTTAGTTCCATAAACTACTACTTTGTCCTTGTGTGATTGCTGTACGAGTTAAGGCGAGCATGCACGGGCCTAAGGCGAGTGCGTATTGCGATACAAAGACGATATACTATTTCTCAATGTACCAACAATTTTTTCAATTACAATTTTGGTTAAGTCTAAGCAACATCATGATCAGCATATCAAATATGGTTATTAAAATAATTTTAAAGTATTTACATTTTTTAAACTAAATTTGAATAGATAATTTTTAAGCATGAGCGTAATTTCAAGAAAATATAATTTATAGAAAATTTATCCCATATTGCCCGTAACAATTCAAAATTTATTAACGTTAAATGGACACATTTAAATAAGTTATTCAACTAAATAGAAATATATCATCATACGCAGCAATAATTTTGAACATTTAACATAGCTTTTTACATTTTCTGGATGAGATGATCTGTATTATTACGTTAATCAAAAAAAGAACTTCAGGTTCTTATTTCTTATTCGGCATATCTGCATAGATTTAAAAAATAAAATTTAGTAAAAATCTAAAGTGTATTTAAATAATACTCTATTATATTAATTTGCTTTCAGCGTGTGTGTGCGTCATATATAGATGTAGTTACAGGTAAACGTGCAGTAGAAGGAAGCAAGGTTAGAAACCTAAAACTGAGCGTGCAACGCCACCGATCATCGCGTGCATGTAGATCACTTGTGCGCTCTTATATGTATAATTTTCTGTTACTCGTGGGTTAAATCTACAGCGCTTGTGTATACGAATTGAGCTTAATATAGTTTCAAAAGTATTTTGTACCCTGATCGAATGATTTTGACACTCCCTGATATTTGTACTGCGCATATAATACAAGTTTGATATGTTTTGAGTATGTTAAGGTGATGGCTAAAGCCACCTGTCACCGAGAAATACGAGGATCCACTTTTCTTATTTCATTTTCAATTTTGAATAATTAACTCTATGGAAAGTAGTTTTCCCAATCCCAATATATATATATATATATATATATATATATATATATATATATATATATATATATATATATATATATATATATATATATATATATATATATATGTATTTAACACACCCCGCCATAAAGTGCGTACTTTTTCCCCGCCGAGCCGGGAAAAAAGCGCTACATTAAATCCCTACACCCACTCTAGTCCCCGCCGCAACGCGCTTGCCTTCGGCTCGGGCACAAACAGCGCGTAGCAGCGGGAACTAGCGTGAGGTTAGGAAATTAATATGTAACACTATTTTTCTTCTTCGGCAGTGAACGAGTACGAAGTTTTTGGTAGGTACGTTAAAAAATCGTATATTTCACGCGTGAATAAAGTGAGCCAGCGATTGCCAGCGTGTGTGACGCCCTCGCTCCGCTCGGGCGACGAACCACAAGCCGGCATTTAATGGCTCACTTTAGTCCCTAGGTGCATAATATACTATTACATAATTATTAAAACTGGTTAAACGTTACTTCTTTATTATTTTCTTTATAATAAATCCTATTTGAGAAGTTCGATTCGAACCATCGTCGATGTCGAACGTACGAGGGTAGTTCAATAAGTCTTTAGAATGACCAACAGATGGCGCGCGAATCGCTCCAAATCATCTGTTTTCAGTCAGCACCACTCCCGACTAGATATATGGTGCAGTCACAGTCCACATCTTCTGAGTTTACGTGTTTTTATAACCAATTGAAAAAAAAAAATTGCTTGTTAAGAAAAATGGAAAAAAACGAGTTCAGAGCGGTAATTAAACATTTTCATTTAAAGGGTTTAACTCCATATGAGATAAAAAATGAATTGGACTCAGTTCATGGCACATCTGCCCCTGCCTTAGCAACGGTTTATAACTGGGTAAATGAATTTAAGCGTGGTCGTACATCAATAAGTGACGAACCACGTTCAGGAAGGCCCGTAGAAGCAACTACTCCCGAAATCATCAATAAAATCCACGATATGGTGTTGAAGGATAGAAGATTAAAAGTGCGTGAGTTAGCTGAGGCCACAAGGATATCTATAGGTGCAGTTGTTTCAATTCTACATGAAAAATTAGGCATGAAAAAGCTATCGGCAAGATGGGTGCCGCGTTTGCTCTCAGCTGAGAATAAACGCAATAGAGTGGTCGCCTCTGAGGCTCTTTTGGCGCGCATAAGTCGGAATCCTGAGGAATTTTTTCGTCGATTTGTGACTGTGGATGAAACATGGATACACCACTACACTCCTGAGACAAAGGAACAATCCAAACAGTGGATTTCCACAGGCGAACCAGCTCCAAAGAAGGCAAAGACCGTAAAGTCAGCTGGTAAGGTTATGGCTACAGTTTTTTGGGATGCACGTGAAATTATACTTATTGACTACTTGGAAAAGGGTAAAACAATTACTGGTGAGTATTATGCATCATTATTAGAGCAGCTGAAAGAAGAAATTAAAAAAAATGACCACATTTGGCGAGAAAAAAATTCTCTTTCATCACGACAACGCCCGAGTTCACACATGCTTCGTTTCAATGGCTAAAATTGAAGAACTTAAATTCGAATTGGTCGAACACCCACCGTATTCACCAGATTTAGCCCCCAGTGACTTTTTCTTATTTCCAAACTTGAAAAAATGGCTCGGTGGACAGAGATTTACGGACAACGAAGACGTCATTGCCTCTGTAAGTGCTTATTTTGAGGAACTTCCGAAAACGCACTTTTCTGAAGGATTAAAAAAACTTAAAAAGCGATTGACCAAGTGTATAGAGCTCCAAGGAGATTATGTTGAAAAATAAAAAAAAATTTACCCAAAAAAAATTGTTTTTATACTTTATTCTAAAGACTTATTGAACTACCCTCGTATTTACAAACTCGTGCTCGCGAGTATTTTCCACTCTTAATTGATATTGTATGGGTATTTAGAATAAAGTGTTTGAAATTAACTCACTTAAAACTGAAATTAATCATTTAATTTGTGCTCAAGTGTATAGTTTTTGTGTGTGGCGGAGAACGGCAAGTGCCTCTGCTTTCAGGAGCACTTGCACCCAACGTTCTCTAACATGACATCTCAAACCAACTTACAGTTTACTGCTTCCAAAGTATCATATTCTCAGATGGCTCAACATGTACGGGTGCCCACGAAAGAACAAGCAATCGTGTTAGATGCACTAGAAGGTATTTCTGTTCACGAGTATACACCTGCAATAGGAAAGATGATTGAACCCTCGGCTATTAGATTTGTCTCCCGCATTCCACACGCGCGCGTGTGCCTATACCTTAACAGCAAGTAAATCGCAGATACACTTACTGACAATCAAACCAAAATAAATATTGGAACTCACACACTCGAAATCAGACTGCTTATATCAAATGCCAAACGTATCATACTCTCAAATGCCTGCCCGATAATTCCACACGAAGTCATATTAGAGGAACTTACAAAAATAAACATTTCTCCTTCTTCACAAATCACGTACATCAGAGCAGGTTTTAACGATCCAGGTTTTTCTCATGTTTTAAGCTTCAGAAGGCAAGTGTATATACACCCAGATGACGTCCCGAAGTTTCCTCCGTCTATAGTAATAAACTTCGATAACACAACATACTACATATATCATTCAGGGGGAAAGTTAACGTGCTTCCTTTGCAAAGAAGAAGGACACCTAGCTAAACATTGTAAAAATGTGGTCCCAGCATCGCAGTGTCCTTTAGTATCTCCTAGCAATAAAAAAAACGATACTAATATACTACAAAATTCTCTCACTGAAGATTCAAATATAAAAAGCCCACATGATTCGGTCGAAATGTGCGGCATCAATCTAACTAATAGCAACTCTTCGGTAGACCTAATAATCTGTTATAGAGCCTCAGGCATTACTCTCACTCAATCAGACTGGTACATAATCGTACAAAATGTTGATGACAATAAAAATTGCATTTTCATGGGAGATTTTAATTCTCATAATGTAATTTGGAATGGTAAATATACTGATAATATTAATTACATAATGATAATACCATTACTTATGCTGATGAACAACACAAATTTCTTATCAGCTGAGTACGAAAATAAATCTCCGAGCGAAAAATACGACTTTCTTGTACAAACAATTACCGATGCAACAATATACAGCAATCTTAAAAAGCATAAAAGAATAGCATCAACTTATAAAACTCACAAAAATCCAGTACCGTATTTGGACTCAGATTGTCAGAAAGTTAAAAGAATACGACGGTCAAGCTACAAAAAATGGAAAATTACTAAAAACTTAGAGGACTTAATTACCTACAATACAAATTGTTCAATTGATATAAAAACTTTCAAACAAAAGAAAAAGGATTGTTTTAAAACATTTGCAAGCACAATAAATTTCAATGTCAATCAAGAGTATGTTTGGAATAAATGTAAAATTTTTAAAGATAAATGGGTTAAAATCACTCCTCAACATAAGGAAGAAAATTTACAGATGGATGAAGAAATTGAAAAATCGCTTAACAAACTGAGTCATCCATGGAAGGAAACCAATCCTAACTGGTTTCCTAGTGCAGACGATAATGATTTCTTTGATGACTATTTTAATTGTACAGAATTTAATATTACATTACAATCAAAAAATTGTAAATCTGCTCTGGGAATGGATAGTATTGATTTTGAAATTTTACAAAAATTACCCATTAAATTTAAACTACTACTAATAGACATTTTTAATTATATATATATGCAAATGATGACTTTCCACAGAGCTGGAAAAACTCTTTCGTTCATTTATAAAGAAATCCAAAGGCAACGGACTACGCCCAATTTCACTAACCTCATGTATGTGTAAGCTATTCGAGACAATTGTAAAAAATAGATTATAATGGTGGGTAGAGTACAAAGATATCTTACCAGGCACCCAAAACGGTTTTCGTAAAGGCAGATCGTGTGCGGATAATGTTCTCAATTTAACGCTAGCAGTTGATGAAGCTTCTCTTGAAAAGAAAGTCGTGCTTGTCGCCTTTCTGGACGTTCAGGGTGCATTTGATAATGTAAACATTGATATATTACTCGATATATTGCTCGAAACACTTGCCTCTATCGGTGTCTCTATTAAACTTCTCTGATTTATACGATTTCTCATGCACGAATGATTCTTATTTACAGAAAGTTCGAACGTAAATTACAAAAATACATATAAAAGGGTTCCATAAGGTGGAGTTCTGAGTCCTCTGTTGTTTATTATATATATATTAAGTGTCTCGAATGGCTTACAAAAATGAGTAAAAATTTCACAATTTGACGATGACATTGTCTTATATTTAAAATGTAAATCGATTATTAGAGGTAAAAGAATTCTTCAGAAAGCAATCGACATCGTTCAAAAGAACTTAAAAAGACTCGGACTTGACCTCACTCCGAGTAAATTTAAATTAATCCACTTTAATAAAAAAAGTATCCCACCAGGCACTGTCGACTTAAATATTGAAAACAATATAATTAACTCTAGCGAGAGAACGCGCTTTTTTGGTATCCACTTTGATTATAAGTTATTTTACATTCCACAAATAAACTTTGTTCATAAAAATGCTCTAAGGCTCTAAATATAATCAAGTTTCTCTGTGGAACATGGTGGGACCGAGACCTTAATTTTACTATATAAAAGTTACGTGCATTCAATAATAGACTACTGCTGCTTTATTTATTATCCAACTCAAAAAATCTTTCAAGAAATAATCGAAAAGATACAGTACACAGCTATTAGAACTGCATTAGGATACCGTAGAAGCACACCTACTAATATACTTCTTCGCGAATCAAAACTAGTAGAAATTAAAGACAGAACGATTCAATATGTGCTAATTACTTAGCTAAAGTTTTCTCTAATGAAAATTCAATAAGCCATAAAAATATCTTAAGATATTACAACTTAACGAAGAATCATGCTAGCACATAGAATAAAATTATACTAAAAGGTCTCAACCTTATTCAAAATTTAACTGCTAAAATCAGCAAACAAAATAACTACAATTTATATACTCATAAATACGACACAATTTTTACTTTTATTCTTATCAATGTAAGCTTAGGCAAGGAACTTCAAAAATCTAAAAATCCAATTAAAGCCTTTGAAAATTTCATAAATGTAAATAAAGCTATTGCTATACAGACGGCTCAAAAAAGTCGAACTCTAATTACGTAGGCTGATTTCATAAATGCTAATAAAGCTATATATATATATATATATATATATATATATATATATATATATATATATATATATATATATATATATATATATATATATATATATATATATATATATATATATATATATATATATATATATATATATATATATATACAGACGGTTCAAAAAAGTCGAACTCCAATTACGTAGGCTGTGCATGTATCTGTCCGCAATTAAACTTGCCTATGCGAAATGCCTCTATATACACATCTGAATGTATCGCTCTCGAGTTAGCCTTATAGATTTAGTATTAAAAAACCAGAAGAACAGCTTCCTTATTTTTTCAGACTCTCTAACTGTACTTCATTCTGTTCAGTCTGTCAAAATTGATATAAAAGTAAATCCAGTGATCCTTAGTATCAAAAAAAAATATAACAAACTTATTTCTTTAAACCTAATAAATAGTAAAATTCACTTTATTTGGATTCCTTTGCACATGTGATTCCAGGAAATGAGGAAGCTGATCTGGTAAAAAGCGTAACTCTTAATGAAATTTATCCCAACCGAAAGCTTCCTTTTAATGACTTTTATGAGCAATTTAAGAAATGGGAAAAATTTAATTTTGATGGGAAGATTAAAAATTAAGGTTTAAATAAAGGCAAAGATTACTTTAAATATTATTACAACCAAAACAAAAATCCATGGTTTAAAAAGAAAAAAATTAAGAAGAGAATTTATAGTCACATTAAACAGATGTAGATCCGACCATTATAATCTTAGAGCATCATTGTCACGTATTGGTATAACAACTAACCCAATTTGTAAATGCGAGTCTGGTTAGGAAGATCTAAATCATGTTATATGGCAGTGTAAACTATACGATGCGAGCAGGGAGAAGCTTTATGTCAAATTAAGGAAACTTAATATCTTCTTTCCTCAAAATATATCTACCTACATCTTTGAACCGAACATTGCAGTATTTTTATATATATTATCTTTCTTCACATAAATAGGATTAAATGTATAAAAATCTAAATCTTTATTGTAAACCTCTTATCGATATCTGGCGATATTGCATACATTTTGCATGTAATGTATGTACTGTACATATTATACTGTAGCTAAAATAAACCTCATATGAGGTTTTAAAAGCTAAATAAATGAAAAAAAAAATCCTATTTGAGTGAATGAAACATCTTAAAATACACGAAAATACGATTACTCGAGTTATAGCGTGTATATACCATTTCCTAGAATAACCACTTAACTTCATTATTTTATGCTCTTATGTACATTTTCTCGAGGATGTAACGATTATTTTTTAACCATAAGGCTACAATTAACTTGGTATTCTATACCGCATTTAATAAACATTTCGTCGTACTCGTAGTCCCGTATCTACGCGGGGCTCGTGGGGGCACATACATTTTTTTCTAATAACCTACGCAATTTTCATAAAAATGATTTAGCATTAATTTTCATTGTTATTGACATAAATTTATGTTATGATATATAAGAAATAACAACAATACGCATATATAAGCATACAACAATACACTAATTTTAGATTTTTCATTAATTACATTTGGCTGGCAATCGGGTATTTTCTATAAATAATCAGATTCTATAAATAGAAAGCTACAATCTCATGGTAGTTTTATAAAGAAATCATGGTTTTTCAAGTAACTATAGTAAAAAATGCTGCTTTTTCCATTGGAGCCTATGTTAAAAGTTCTAATCTCAAATATGTTTTCTCTTCAGTTTACCTGGCAACGTCACCTAACAAAAATTTCAATTGAATACTTAAAATGTATACGTTAAGTGGAATCTACCGGCCACGAAATATGTTTAATACGACTACAAAATACATCTAATCCCCGTGTTAAAGTGGCGCCAACTGTTGGTGGAAGCCAGCAAAGCATCATTTGTCATACTGTACAACTCTACCCTATATCGTTATTTCAATTATCCCCTCAATTGTATATATATATTGTCACTAAAAGATTAAGTTTTAAAGGTAGATTACTAATGGTTATCAGTTGTAAAATTGTAAAGTTATAAATTGAAGAAAAAATGTTAATATATATATATATATATATATATTGAGGAATAAATTTATCGTTTAAAGTATAATTCAGCGTTTTGCCCATCCATATTACTAAACAATACGTTTCTACAGTAACCGTAACATTCCTGAAAAGTCTCAAGTAATTTACGAATGGCTACTTTGAAAATAATTTCTGAATATTGAAAAATATTAAGAATTATTAGGTACAATAAAAGTCTGTGCACTGTGAATCGACGGGACCGAGAGAAATAGGCACGGTTAATGACCTAACCTACTTGCTCTAACCAATCAGGCGTAAGCAGCAGGGCCGTATTAATGCGAGAATAATTGGCACCTATGTCAAGAAGCAAAAAGTTTTGTTTATATATTAAATTTTGTAAATAAAATGCATAAGACTGGAATTATAATGCGTAGGATTAGAAAGAGAGAAGTTCAAATATTTCTAAAGAGAATATAGGGGTATTTTACGCTTTTATTTCTGATAAGTAATTGATGATTTTTTTAGGTGCAGGGACTTATACTTGGCGAGTCGGCCCTGGCGGCGACCATTATTTTAACAGTGCACACATCTCCAATTTCACACTGCCCGTTTTTTCATAGTGCACGTTTTTACAGTGCCCAGATTTTTGCTGTAGTTTTGAAAAACATTGAAAAAACATTATACTACACTACTATTAGGAAGGGTCGTATAGCGTCAATGTGGATCCGAGTACTTACCCGCCCACTAGCTATATTACAGCTCGCTCTTGAAGATGGGGTCAGCGAAAAAGATAAACGAGTTTAGGATGAATCGATAGTTCCGAGCTCGTACCTTCATCGTAACAGTAAAATAAAAGCATAAGTTATGTGATATGTCTGTACAATATTGATGGGCGAAATTACTTGAATGTCTCCGCGGGGTTATCGTGCTCACTCCGCAACATCGAGTCTCCCTCCGAATGACTTTTCACGATTTTTCAAAGCTTCTCCAAAGGGAAGCGGCCCAGGGGAAACATGTTAATTATTCCGCAAGTTTTGAATAAGGCTTAATTTTTTCTTTAACAAGATTAAGGGAGTTTTAACTTGTGATTCCCGCGAAACTTTGAAATAACGTACTCCCAAATGAATAAGCTCGTAGAGTGTGCTATAAAATATGGCTGATTTGGCGTGGAATGACTCTATATGCGTCCGAGAAGTGGAGGTAAGCCGGTGCTTATATATTTAATTAAAGAGGATACGCGCAGCAGTCCAGGCATCGTGGAAGCCGGGTAGCTTGGAGGGAAGGAAGCAGCACTTTGTGTCGGCAAGGCTTATGGGAGAGAGAGCGAGAGAGAGAAAGAGAGAGAGAGAAAGAGTGAGAGAGTCAGAGAGGGGGGCGGGGGGTACTGTTAGCGCTCGAGACTTTGAGAGAGAGGAAGTGAGTCCTAGAGGTGCGGGATTGAAAAGTGGAAAGGGTTGCGTCTGTATTACTTGTCTAATTATCAAGCGCCTTTCGCCGCGCTGCAACCCGCAGTAGTCGCCTTCGCCTTTCCTTATTCCTTTCGTTTACACCAGCCGCGTTTTCGCGTCCCTTTTCCCTTTTCCGCCTATCTCTCTTCTTCTCTTTACTCTTTCTCCCTCTCCATCGCTCTCTTTCGTCTCCTTCTCTTTCAATTTTGTACATTCACTTAACTCTGAGAGAGTTTTCTTGCCCGCAAGCGCGTCTACTGTCCGGTGCGGGCATCCTTTCTCCGTCTAGTCTCATTCTTGATGCAAGTCTGATATGTTTTATATATATATATTTCAAAGGGGGTCAACTTTTGGTACCAACAACCTTGACCTTGAACTTGTTTTTGAAGGTCATTTCAAGGTCAAGATAATTTTTTTAAATGAGCAGACCTACTTTTGACTCCGGATTTGAAAAGAGCAGAGAATTTTACGTTCCAAATGATATTTTCAACAAGGTCATGGAAGGTAATATGAAGGTCAAATTTGCGAAAATTGTTAAATAGTAGGTGTTAGCTTGGAATAACGATTGGAAACATCAAAATGTTTTTGAAAAAAGTTATCAAGGGCGGAGAGTATCACCTTCTGGTTCCAATGACCTTGACCTTGAAATGGCCATCAAAAACAAGTTGAAGGTCAAGGTCGTTCGTACCAAAAGTCGACCCTCTTTGACCTCTACAACTTTTGTCTGAAACATTTTTCTGTATCCAACCGTAATTCTGAGATATTTCCCATAATTGATTAAAATGGTCCACCCTGTATATATATATATAAAAGTGCAGTGGAGCGAGGTGCGAGACTTAGGTGTCCCTGCGCGCGCGAAAGAGAGAGAGAGAGAGAGAGAGATAGAGAGAGAGAGAAAGCCAGTGCGGGCGGCAATTGCAAATCCCAGTAAGCACCGACTACCCAGCTGTGGAACTTTTTAATTAGATTGCCGTTCCATGTTTGCTTAATGATTAACCGTGCTAATGCGACAGAGCTACGTACCAAAGCTACTCTAGGTATTACATACCCAGTGCCTAAGTTGGCTCAACGGATTTTCTACCTTCGATGCATGTGCTTAACATAAAACTGGCACTTTATTACGTATTTTACAGAAAGGACATGCCACGGAGGCAACATTTTAGTCATATTTGATTAATTTACTACACAAATTTTGTTGTGCTTAACTTAGTATTTAATATAGTAGATACGTAAAATATTGTTTAATTGCGAGATTTATATATGCAGGTTATTTAATGTTGAGAAATACATCGGACATGGAATTTGACAGCTTACTGAAAATCACCCATATAAGTATTCAAGAAACCTAAGTTTTCAGCTGCCTAATTGTATAATAGTAGAAATTATGAGCATCAACAGTTTTTACTGAAAATACTGGTTTTAATAATTAATAAATATTATATTGTGTACAAAGGATGAAAAAAGCCTTTTCACTCACGGTACACACTGTACTTTTTGTCATACATGTCTTGATTTCACGTTTTGTGTTCTACCTTTAAAACGGATCCAAATGTGGCTGTTTTTCGACTCGACGTAAACAATCTATTTTCTAATTGCACAAAAATAAAGTTTTATCTATCTAATTGCCTGTTAGGCTGAAATGTCAGACTGGCATAGTGTTCAGGCAACCCTAAACATGTGGTACCATCCGGATGGCACCCCATGTTTAGAGGGGCAAAAACCCTCTTAGGGTTTATTTTCGAAAGTCAGTCTATTAAAGTGTTTAGGGGGGCCCCGGATATATTTTAAGAGCGGGCGTGACAGCGAGCGAAACGTTTTTGACACGAGCGGGTGAAAAGTTTTAATCGCTTGTCGATTGTAAATAGGCCGCAGAGTGGGATCGCTGAGTGACTCATGATAGTGTGAATATTATCTATATAAGGTGTATCTGATTCTGAATTTTATAAATGAGCAAATTATTACAAAAATGGAAAGAAACTTTTATACAGACTGTTTTAGAGTACACGCACAAGCACACACAAATACATATACACACACGCTCATACACACATACACACATACACACACATACACACACACATACACACACACATACACACACGCATACACACACACACACATATATATGGAAAGAATGAAAATTTTGAGACCTGAAGAAGAAAAATTAACCTGGTCATATTTTATTAGATTTGCATAAATATGCCCTATTTCTTCACATTAACTAGAATTCGCCATTTTAAGTATTGCGAAAATTCAGGTATGTTCTTCGTGGAATTTGCAAAAAAACTTCTATACACATTTTGTTCCAAACCCTAAGGATTTCAATTTAAAAATAGATAAAAGTTTGAAATTACGAAGAAAATTAAACAATTCAATTTTTATGAATTCACATAACTTTTTACAGTTTTAAGCTTGGGGTCTGAAATGTTTTTTTTTGTATGATTTGTTAGTAATTTGCAACAATTTTACCGTTCGATCACTGATAACAAATTTTTGATCGGCTGACTTGACGTTGAAAATTGTATAATAAGTGTCATAACTACTCTTTTAGGCTTTGTCTCATCTGTCTGCAATACACATATTAAAGTTCATGAAAAAATGAAAACTTTGAGATCTTAAGAAGAAAAATTAACCTAGTCACCATGGACACACCTAGCCCTTATTTCTTAACCCTTTCAGGGGCACATTTTTCTTCTGTACATACATTTAAAGTCATTAGTGGTATAAGGGTTTTCGGGGTCGCTGAATACGAATCTGACGTCAGAATTACAAATAGAGTCAGAGTTATAAATAAATTCATATAAAAGAATTCAATTTTTGAAATTTTCAAAAATTTTATCAAAAAAACTAGCGTGCGAAAAAATTTGAAAAAATATATATTATAAAGCTGGACACGGACTATAGATAAAAAAAATTTCAGAGCTCTAGAGTTTTTCGTTCAAGAATAAATGATTTTTTACGAAGAAAAACGAGTTTTTTGTGATTCAATTGTTTATAACTATTTATAAATAAATAAATTTGCATACTTTTCTATACAAAACTTATAACTTATCATCTCAAGAGTCCAAAAAGTACTCACACGCATAGAAGAACTGAAAAATACGTCCGAAATACAGAAAAAACTGAAAGCAAAAAGGTGGTACGTATACGTACCACTGCCCCTGAAAGGGTTAAATAATTAAAAACGCCTTATACATAACTGTGTATAAACAATATTTATTAAATATATAATTTTATTATGCATTTTAATTTTGAATTTTCGATTCTGTTCGGGTTTGTTCGTCTCGCTTTCTCTTGACCACCGAGACTGCGCGTATCATGAGATCCGAAACTCCTCGCCAAAGGGTGATTTCCGGTGACCTAACCTACTATTGACCATATCCATGTTATACGATGGAATCAAATTATTCGAATCAGTTTTAATCCACGTTGAAAGAAAATCAAAATTTTTGAAAATATTTATGATTTTTATTTTGTAGGTCTGGTGGACGCCTTGAAATGCACATTTCCCCATTCTTTTTGCATGAAAAGGCCCTATTCACACACTGGTTAATAAATACGTAACACGGGTGGAAAGGGCTTTTTCAGGCTCGGATGATGATTTTATCTCAATAATCATCATCGCTTAGAAAAAGCTCATTTTCTCCCCTGGTTGCACAATGTACTATTAATTTTTATTTTTTACCACTTAATATTTTTCTGCATATTGTCAAGCAACGTAAAAACGAACAAATGAAAACGAGTTGTAAACGCATGCGATCGAAAGGGCTAGTCGACGTTGGGCCCGAGATGTGACTTTTCTAGACGCATTCCTTTACCAATTCTGTACACAGGGAAATATTATTTTTCTTTATGTACTAATTGCTTATAGGTTAACGTCACAAAAAATTATTGGAAAATATATCCTTGTAGCAATTAGCTATATTTTAATATAGGTCAATCCCAATTATTACATTATTAACTCGATTGATAAGACATTCTTTGTTTTAAAAAAAATAACACATATTGATAAAAAATTATTAGATCAATTTCAAGAAATATTCTATAGAAGTCTTGCAAATACTAAATAGTAATATAAAACTAATTCGCGGACGTTTTATACACATAAGAAATATTAGAATAAACATATTCAAGTAATTTACACTTATTTTTATCAATAATAAAGCATTATTACTATCTTTTCGGAAATATTTTACATTCTCAAACAACTATTTTATTATTTCTAATTACTTTAATTTCCATTATAATTACCTTTATTGTTATATTCTACTATAAGACGCTAAATTTAAAACTTATAAACAAATTAGAATGATATTATAATTCATAAGTGTTTCTTAACTCTACTGTGTTTTTATTAACATAAAACCACGTACAATTTTAATGATAAACTTAGATTAAAGGATTAAATAATATTAGTTAGTATGTCGTTGAAGTTTGGAATGTTCTTGGAACTGAGTACGTAATTTGTATTATAGGTGTTTTAGGTGTATGAACCCGCTATTTCCGGTGCCAATAGACTTTAAATGATTAAAGAATCTATTGTGCGGAGTTATAGCAAAATTTATCATGTGGATATTATAAAAATAACATAAAATAGGTAAATAACTTCGATTACTTCTGATGTTAAGCCCTGACCCCAAAAACGTATTATGCATTACATCGGCAATATTTTAATTGATATAATAGCCAAGTTTCATTAGTATTTATCCTGTGGAAGGCATTTGAAGATTCAAAAAATCCTAAATTTTAGTGATTTTTAATTTTTATTGCAAAATCTAAACTCTGAACTCACTAATATTTTATATAATCGATTCCACATAATGTAACAGATGTACTTGATTTTTTTCATTTAATTTTATCACCCGGTAAGTGATTTTTGTTACCAATAACGGTGCTAAAATCAACGAAATCTTCAACATTATCTTAAGTAATATCTTGATCCCGCTAAATCCTTTAGAAATAAATTCTGTGTATATTTCTACATAAATCTACAAAATTTTAATGTAATCTATTATGTGGAAAGTCCTTTTAAAGTAATTCTACTCAACAGTGCGACTGTTAAAGTGTTAGGAATATCGATACATATAGGCGCGCCTATAGTTACTTATATTCTTTATAACCTGCATGCATACACAAACTTATAGTTTTTAACTTCTCTTGAATTTACCCTCGAGGTTATTAGTTACTAAATTTACGTATCAAACTATGACCTAATACACTTTAATTCCACATAAATTTCGGTCATTATTAAATAAAGTAAATTTATACATTTTCAAGGTTATTGTAGAGAAATTCATTTTTTCCTAGTATGTTCTGATATGCTTAAGGTTTTTTTATAATTATTAAGTATTTTATTTTCCAGTTATTACGTAACTAAAAAATGTATACGTTACTAATAAAAAATTGAATCTATCGCATTTAACAAGTTGGATAATTAATTTTTGTATTGAGATATTTTGGTGTGCATTTATAAAATTAACGAATTTTTCAAAGTTATAAATGCATAATTTATTTTTATAAATAATTTAATGTTTCTTAATTATCTATCAAAATTTTGAGATTTTATTTATTATTTTGTTCGATAATACTTATTATACAATCCTGAATACAACAGAAAATATATTACTAATATATCATTGAAAACTAAAAATATACTATTATAAAACTAATGTATCTTTATAAAGTTCAAGGAAAGTTAAGAAAATCACAAAACAGTTTCATACCCTGCTGAAAATAGGTTTTTAAATTTCATTAAAATTTTTTAAAGTCTACTCATTTTTAATTAACTTCTATAACTCCAATGAACATCGACATTTCAATTATCAAACTATGAATTAACTTTAATAGTATTGAATCAACTTTAATGAATTTTTATAATTAATTGACATTAAAAATTTTTAATGTTCAATTTCAGTATAGACCTTTATAAATATTAATAAACTTTAATGCACTTGCATAAGTAAAAGTTCCTATACTATTTAGTAAAATTTACCGGACGATTTCTCAGTTTAAAAAACAAATAAATTAATGAATTTTAATTGTTTTTTTCTGAATAATATCCAATGAATTCCTATGTATTTAAATTATTTGCAACTAAATAAATTTTAATCCTCAATAATGTTATCAACGATAAATTCGTGTCATCATGGCGTCGGGAGGAGGTGGACTACCTCCCGAACCTCCTGATATAAACTCAGAACCAGCATATACATGCCATCCAAAAAATAAAGTTACAACAGTGATTTGTGTAGTGTGTGATAATATTTATCATAAAAGTGACTTTGACAAATATAAAGACAAAATATACGTAGGGAAAGCACTTGTGGTTTGTCCTGCACACGTGGAGCTTGTTCTAACCTTAAAAGAGAATAAAATAAAATTAGATGAAAATGCTAGAATTTTAATTGCTCAGATAAAAAGTGCTAAAGAAGAGAAAATAAAGCACAAAATCTTAAATGAATTAAATGTTATATCTGAAAATACACAAAAATCTGGAACGAATGAAAAACTAGATGCCACGTTACTGTCAGAAAATTCTGAACTAGAAAATCTTAATATCGAAAATCAATTACTTAAACAATTAAATAGTGAATTAATGGACAATAATACTCTGTTAAAAAGATTATTGAAAAAAGAGAAGAATGAAGATGAATTTGAAAAAGTGCAAATAAACCAAAAAACATATGCTGAGGTATTAATTAATAAATCAGTAAATAAAAAGAAAAGAGTTCCAGCAATAATTGTAGAAAATAAAAAAAAAGACAAAAATCCTAAAGATTTTTCAAAAAATGTGTGCAATTATTTAATAGATGATAAAAATATTCAAACTAAATATGTGAAATCAATTAATGATAATGAATTATTGATTAAAAGCTTGGACGAAAGAAGTGCTAAAACTACTTTTGATGTTTTAACAAAAAAGTTATCTAATAATTATAATGTTGTGTATGAAAAAATTGAATCGCCAAAGATGAAAATAGTTGGAGTGGATCCCACACAAATGAACCAAGATGAACTCGAAAATGATATAAATCGAAGAAATTTTAGTGAATATCAAGACAAATGTAAGATATTACACATAAATGAAATTACGACTACTAACAAGTTAAGCCTAATAATAGAAGTACCAAGAGATTTATACAAACGTATAAGAGACAACCAAAATAAAATTTTTATTGGTTATCAAAGTTGCAGAGTCTGGGATTTAATAAATATCAAGCCCTGCAATAAGTGTGGAAGATTTGGGCATAATCCTCGTAACTGTGAAAATGAGCTTTGTTGCATAAATTGTGCTGGAACACACATATCTTCACAATGTGATAACCTGTCCAATAAAGTATGTATCAATTGTTTTTATAGCAATACTAAATATAAAACAAATTTAGAGGTTAACCATGTAGTTAATGATACGGAAAAATGTATAATATTTAAGAAAAAACTTAATAGATACATAAGTATGACAGATTATCCTATGAATCCTACTATACCAAGATACATGGGTAATGTAGAAAATTACAAAAAAAACACTACGACAATGAACTCAACTAAACCAAGAATGAAGAGTGCAATACTCAGCAAAAATGCAACGCTCAGCAAGAATGCACCACTCAGCACTAGTATACTATCATTAACAAGCCCAAGCACAAGCAGAAATAAAAGTAAATAATGGAGCAACATCTAAATCTCATAGAAGAATTCCAAAAAGAAGTAATTCAAGAGGAAATATCATATCTTGATCTAAAAACTCTTAATAAAAATTTGAATATAAAAGACAGCCTTATACTGTATGTTAATATTAGAAGTCTAAATGCTAACTATACAAAATTAGAAATTTTTATTAAGAGCTTGAGGATCAAACCTTATATAATTGTATGCTCAGAAACATGGTGCTTACATAACTGTCAATATTTTGCTATACAAGGTTATAATTTATATTATAATAATAGCAAAATAAATCAAAATGATGGAGTAGTTGTATATATAAAAGATTGCGTAACAGAAATAACCGAAACAATTGAAATTGGTAAATTGAAAATATTAAATACAAGAATAACACTAAATAGAGGTATTTCTCTTGAAATATCAACATTATATAGATGTCATAATCTATCATGTACTGAACTCATTTCCAACTTAAAATCATATATGAACGGCAAAAAAAATATAAAAAATCATTTAATTATTGGTGATTTTAACATTGACATTATGAAAGAAGATCATAACAGTCAGGAACTTTTAAATAATATGCTTGAAAAAGGTTTTTACCCTGGGTTTATATATACAACTAGACCAAATGATAATAGTGGAGAAGGCACATGCATTGATAACATATATATAAAAACCAAATCTCTAGACACCAAATCCTTCAAACTTTTAATACCATTTACTGATCATTATCTATTATTTATAAAAATAAACAATTCACAAACATTAAATAAAGAAAATATTTGCTATAAGTATGATTACATTAAACTACGCAGAGTAGCTGCTATGAAAAATTGGAATATAATTGAATCAATGCATGATCCTGAAGAAGCTACAACAACTTTAATAACTGAAATACAAGACTGTTTAGAAAAATCTAAATATGTGTTAAAAAATGGAAAAAATAATAAGAATAAACCAAGAAAGGATTGGATCACTAAAGCTATTATGATCTCATGTGAAAGAAAAGGACAATTATATGTCAAAATGCGTACTGAACCTAATAACGAAAGAATAAAATTAGAATATAGGAATTACACAAAGAGTCTTGATAAAATTATTAAAGAAGCTAAAACTAAGCATGAAAGAAATTTAATAATAAAAAGTAGCAATAATTCCAAACAACTATGGAAACATATAAAAAGTAAACTGGGTACTAAATCGCAAAATAATAATACAATTAATAAAATAATAATGAATAACGATGAAATAATAGATGACCCTACAAAAATTGCCAATCAAATGAACTCATATTTTTGCAAAATAGGAATGAATTTAAGTAATAAAATTAATATTCCGCAGGGTAAGATATTAAAACTACCACCCATGAATTGCAACTCTATTTTTATAAAACCAACTAATAATTTTGAAATTTTACAAATAATTGAAAATATGAAAATAAAAAATGGCGGTGTTGATAAAATCCCAACAAAAGCTTTGAAAATACTATCAAATCTAATCGTAAATGCATTAACTCATATATTTAATATATGTCTAGAAAAATCAATATGGCCTGAATCATTGAAAACAGCTGAGGTAGTACCTATCTTTAAAGCTGGAAACAAAATGGAAATATCAAATTATAGGCCCATATCCTTAATCTCAAATATAGCAAAAGTTCTAGAAAAAATTGTTTTTGTAAGATTACAAGAATTTTTTGATAAATTTAAACTATTAACTCACAATCAATATGGATTTGTAAAAAATAAAGGTACTAAAGATGCTCTTAGTTATATAACGAAAGAAATATATAGCAATTTAGACAAAAGCAAACCAATAGCAATCACATTCCTAGACTTAGCTAAGGCGTTTGATACTGTAAACCATTCTATCTTATTAGATAAATTATATAATTATGGTATAAGAGGTAAAGCACATAAACTAATAATGAATTATCTAAGCAATAGGAGACAAAAAGTTAGAATTGGAATAACAGAAAGTCAATATGAAACAATAGACACAGGTGTTCCCCAGGGTACTATACTAGGACCACTTCTATTCATAATTTACGTTAATGATTTATTAATAAATAGAACTGACAGCACTATCTCATATGCTGATGATACAGCAATTATAGCATCTGATGATACCTGGGAAAAAGTTGAAAATAAAATGAATAAGTACTTGGATGATATAGCTAATTGGTTAGCTCTGAACAAACTATCTTTAAATATAAATAGAACAACCTACATAACATTTGGCAATTACTGTGATAGTGTTCCTAAAGATATGAACATAAAAATACAGGGTACTAAAATTTGTAGGGTAGAATATTGTAAATATCTAGGTATTGTATTTGATTACAATCTAAAATGGGACAGACATATTGAATATATAATAAAGAAAACAAAATATATATTATTTATACTTTACAAAATGTCAAAATACATGCAATCTGATACACTTAAGATAATATACTATGCATTTTTTCATAGTATAATTACTTATGGAAATATAGCTTGGGGTGGTGCATACAGAAACAATCTGGAGTTACTTCAAAAGACTCAGAATAGAATCCTAAAAATTGTTAATAAAAATAGTTTCAATCAGGACAACCCATTAAATTTAAAACAAATTTTTGCTTATGAATGTGTATCGTATCATTATAATGAACTCAAGAATTTATACTTAACGTCTAAAAGCAAAACCAGAAATAAACTTATTATACCACCAAAATGTTCAAAAGCTGTAAGTGATAAGAGTAATCACATTAGAGCAATACAAGTTTATAACTGCTTACCAACAATTAATATAAATCTTAAAATACTAGACATATCAAAGATTTATAATAAGAAAAAATTAAAAAAATGGATAAGTACGAATATATTATAAACATCAACAAGTCACTGTTACTTTATCCAAGACAAATATGTACTTGGACACTTAGGTTTTAAGTTAGTTTTTAGTTTTACTTAGATTGTAAGTTAATTATTAAGTTATTATACACACCGGACCTATGTACAGGTAGCTCTGACTACCTCTATAGGATGTGGGTTACTCCAGATATAATTAATATATCTGGAGATTAACTACAACATGTATTACGATGTATTACTCTGGTTAAATAAATAAATAAATAAATAAATAAATAAATGAACTTCAATCACATTGAATCAACTTTTATGATATTTTGTAATTAATTTATATTAATTATTTTTAATGAGTAGTTTTGGTATACTTTTTATGAACTTTAATGAAGTTTTATACACATACTTACAGTTTAAAAAACCATCAAATAAATGAATTTTAATTGTTTTTTTTCTGAATAACGTCCAATGAATTCCTATGTCTTTAAATTGAATTTAATTATTAAAAACCAACTAAAGTTTATTGAAAATCTTTAACTATATCTTATGACTTTTAATTGTTTTAAATGGTTTCTAATAACCTCTATGTTTTTTAATTATCTTTAATAGGTAGAAGTATGATCAAGAACGGTCTTTCAAATTTATTGAATATCAGCTCTATGTATTTTAATGAATTTTAAAAACCTATTATCAGCAGGGTATGCGTATACAGAACAAGAACTACAGGCATAATTACAGATATCGATATTCCTAACCCTTCTCCAATCGCGTTTTAGAGTAAAATTAACTTAAAAGGACTTTCCACACAATAGATTACATTAAAAATTTGTAGGTTTATGTAGAAAAATACGCAGAATTTATTTCTAAAGTATTTAGCGGGATCAAGATATCACTTAAGATAATATTGAATATTTCGTTGGTATTTGCACCATTTTTTGTAACAAAAATCACTTACCGCATGATAAAATTAGATGAAAAAAATTAAGTACATTATTGCATGATGTAGAATCGATTATATAATATATTAGCGGACTCAGAGTTTTAGACTTGCAATAAAAATTTAAAATTACTAAAATTTAGGGTTTTTTGAATCTTCAAATACCTTCCACAAGATAAATACTAATGAAACTTGGCTATTATATCAATTAAAATATTGCCGATATAATGCATAATACGTTTTTGGGGTCAGGGCTTAACATCAGAAGGAATCGAAGTTATTTACCTATTTTATGTTATTTTTATAATATCCACATGATAAATTTTGCTATAACTCCGCACAATAGATTCTTTAATCATTTAAAGTCTATTGGCACCGGAATTAACGGGTTCGCACTAAAACACCTATAATACAAATTTCGTACTTAGTTCCAAGAACGTTCCAAACTTCAACGACATTAGTTAGTTGATTATTTATAAAAATAAGGCAACTGTTATAATTTTAATTTGTGAATTAAGAATGCGATATTTAGCTAAACTATAAATTATAAATACAATTTTAATTTTAATAATAATATATATATATTTATATATATATATATATATATATATATATATATATATATATATATATATATATATATATTTATATAAAAGAAGATGTCCGATACACTCACTCACTCATTTACTCATCAACGCCCGCACCAAACCGCTGGATCTAGAGACTTGAAATTTTTGTGGTATTTAGTTCTTATGGTGTAGGGGTGAGATAAGAAAGGATTTTACCCCCATCCACCCCAAAAGGGTGTGAAAAGGGGGTAAACGTGTTTTTACGTTTTTATCGATATCTTTGGATTTTCGAAAGTTATGAATTCGATTTTTGTTCCAAAAGGTTGCCTATGAAAATACCCACATATCAATGTCCTATGAGATCCATGCACTATTAGTACGAGCGAAACCGTGGCGGGGATGCTAGTATTTACATAAACTATTAAGTTTTAATCATTCTAACGTCAGGTTAACATTTCTAATTGATAAGATCTATCTAGTTTTATACCAATTAATCGATGTAATGACTATTAAACACATAAAAAATGTTTATTATGCTATATATAAAATAGCGATATTTTAGGGAAAAACGTATTAAAACTTTGTTATACGTCAATTTTAGATTAAGATAAATATATTTTCTTAGCAATTAGTTGATTATGTATAAGATAAATTGTAAAGAGAAAAAGCGCACACACACACACATATATATATATATATATATATATATATATATAATATTATTACTATTATTACTTTCACCTTCAAGTTTCGTGCTAACTCGTCGTTCTATAACTGACCGTTCAGTACCGGGTTCCTGTTTGAGAAGTACTTTGATTTTAATTTATTTATATTTTATGATTGTATATTTCACTTTTAAAGTTCCAGTTAAACTCGTCCTTCTACAGTTGACCGTTGAGCAACTGGTTCTTATTATGAAATATTTAACTTTATATTCAGAATTTATTCAAAATTTAAAATTAGTTTTAATTTTTTGAATATATGATTTTATAATACAAGAAAGAAACCTTACTTTTTTGATATAGTAATTTACTCGAATTAAGAGAAAAAGGTCTACAGTGATTCCCACTACGTCTGACCTCTGAGGGTGGTCATAGACAAGTGGATCTATCAGCCCATGTACCCGAGTAAAAATAATTTTATATATAATAATATATAGTTATATATAAGCATATATAACTATATACAAGTTGAAATTCATGAATCGTGAAGATTTTATATATATATATATAAATATATATATATATATATATATATATATATATATATATATATATATATATATATATATATATATATATGTTATGACAATAATTTTAGCTATACTAGCCAAGATTATTGCGCCACTTGTGGTTTATTCAATTTATATACAAGTTGTTGAGCGCCAGCTGCGCGAATTCGTAGCACGATTTTACAAGTGTTCTACCGACACATAGAATTATGTATGCAACTAAACTAACTACGGTGAGCACGGCGATACGGTGGGAAATGGTAAATAATCGAGAGGGGAAGAAGCTAATTATCAGGGACGCGAATTCAACTAATATACGGCGGCGAAATCCACGTGAAAAGGCGGCGCGACGCGATGCTCGACACGCACGCGGCGCAAACTTTACGAAAAAATACCTATATAAATATATATATATATGTGTGTGTGTCTATTAAGCACAATAATATTCTGTGCACGTTACTCTTTTTTAAATCCGGTGTGGCCTCCTTCGACGATACAAGCTGGTCGGCACACACGGTACAAAGTCGACGATATTTTCGAGGTATAGTTTCGCACGGAGCTGATACAAAAGACCGAAGTGTCTGTGAACGTGGCTCAGTACGAAGTGAGCGAGTTGTCTCTTCGTTCCCGCGGCGCTACCCTCGGATTTCGGTAGTGCGGACTGAGCCCGGTTGAGGGCGCAGCGCATGCGCCTGGTGAGGAAGAAAGAGAAGTAAGAAGAAGGAAAGGGGAGCGTCTGCTCGCGGTGACGTCACGCTATGTGGCATGCAGTCGACGGCTCGCAGACGGTGTTGGAGAGGACGAGTGGCCAGGGCGAGGAAGTGCGACGAGGGATGCAGCAGGAAGTATATTTGGACAACGGTGCCGACGAAGGGGCATGCAGACGAGAGCTGCAATGCCCAGGACTGCGTACTTGCAGCTGGAGCAGTGGGCACGGTTAACCTCGAAGAGTTTATATTTACATGCAGCTTCCTACACTGCATTCCTCAAATGCCACTATTATCAGGTGAGATTAGTGTTTTGTATATCACTGTAATCTCCCCTTGCTAATGCTATGTTGTTTCTAGGTGTCTGGCGAGTGCTTCGGAGGCTGCTGCTGCTGGTGTTATGGAGGAGCGGGCTACGAGTTCAGCTACGTTGCTGCACTTGGGAGACCACACTGCCTCTGCAAACCCTCCAAACCAGGTAAGAGAGTTCCAATTTGATGTGCATGTCTGCTGTAGACTAACTCAGCTTTATGTTTTCTAGGGTGTATGCTGCAGGCCTCCAAAGTATCCAGAGAAGCAGCCGCTCCGCCCAAGGTGGATCCATTCATGCCTTTCAAGGCATAAAATCAGGTGGGTATTATTCTAATACCATTTTGCTTATATTCTTCTTTCCTAATCTCTATGCGTGTTTGCTTAGGTTGGTTCGAAAGGACGGAAGTAAGGAGAGGAGACACCAGGACTTGCTCAGCGCACCCCAGCCGAGAAAACTAACCAGCTCCCACCTATGCCAGGCTCTATGGGATGGCAGCTGTGCGTCCTCTTCAGCTGCTTCAGGGCATTGGAGAGCTCGCTTGCTCTGTGTCCTCCCAGGAAATAGCGTGCGTGTGTATGTGTATAGTGCGTGAAATGGGTGAGTAGTGTGCTATCGGTGATATAGGCCAGTTCTGTCGAGCATCGGACTTTCACTGAGCAGTTCGTTCGACAGACTGGAAGTTGTGTAACCCACACAAAATGTGGTGTTACAATGTATAGATAACTGTATATGATTGTATATTAATTTATATAACTATATATGTTTATATATAAACTGTTATATACAGGTATATATAACTATATACAATTATATATAAAAGTATTTTACAATTGCAGTAGGTTTGATGAACTGTATATATATTTATTTATGATTATATATGTTCGTATATAGTTACATATAAAACATTTTACTTTTACAATGGGTTTTTATATAGTTATATACGATTATATATATTTATATATAAATGCATATTGAATTTTCAAGTGTTCTTAAACTATTTTCTTTAGGCATAACTGATCGGAGTAGGAGTCCAAGTAGTCCAGTAGTTATAGCTAGACACCAAAAACTATGGAGCGCACTGCCTAGACTTCGTCATATGCGATTATGACCACCTGAACGCCTTCTTCGACCAGTACGTACATCTAGACGCAAGGAACTACGCGGCGCGCTACCTAGACCTAGTCATCGGCCACCATAACCACCTGGACACCGTCTGCGACCAGTACAGTTATAGCTAGATACCAAACCCTACGGAACGCATTATCTGGACCTCGTCATCTGCCACCATAACCGCTAAGACTAAGTACGTTGCGCTCAGTTTCGTCTTTTAACAGCGCCTGAACTTTTACTGTACAACAATATATTACTTTTTGAAACCAACTCTATTTTATTTTTGTGAAGTAATTGTATATAAATTAATTATATCTCTATCTCTATCTCTATCTCTATCTCTATATCTATCTCTATCTCTATCTCTATCTCTATCTCTATCTCTATCTCTATCTCTATCTCTATCTCTATCTCTATCTCTATCTCTATCTCTATCTCTATCTCTATCTCTATCTCTATCTCTATCTCTATCTCTACCTCTATCTCTATCTCTATCTCTATCTCTATCTTTATCTCTATCTCTATCTCGATCTCTATCTCTATCTCTATCTTTATCTCTCTATCTCTATCTCTATCTCTATCTCTATCTCTATCTCTATCTCTCTCTATCTCTCTCTCTCATTCCACATCCACCCGCCTCCCGTTTGCAAAGGGTTTCAAACTGCGAGGCGGATTTCGATGTGCGTGTGCTTCACACTCTATGCATGCTTTAATTCGTTCAATTATCAAAACGACGAGAGGGACTTTCGTCACAAATTATTAACACTAATGAAATTAATTGAGTCCATGCTTGATTCTTGATATCGATTCAGGGTTACAAGTGGAAACGCTTAACCCGAAACAAACGCGCGTTATAATTTCGACATCCGATTTGGACGTAACAGCCTACATTGACTAATATTATAATATATCTGATTTAGTTGTAAAATATTGTAATATATTGATCAAAAGTTCAATTGACGGATTATCATTTTAACATTTATTAAAGATTATATTGTTATCTTAAATACAATCAAAATAAAAATTAGTTTTTCTGTTAAACTGTTCATGTATTCTTATTAACATCTAAATATGCAAAAAATATTTTATACTTTGAAAATCAAAACTTTATTATAACATTACTGTCAAACATAAAAAGTGCAATTGTGAATAGGTTAAAATAAATTTTTATGTTTTTAGAATAGTATCCCTCTTTCTGAAATTCAAATTCGTCGACATGCGCTAGGCACCAGGCGGTCCTATTCATTTTCATTTGCACCCGTTACGTGGCTACCTACCGTCACGGACCCAGTTTCTAATCAGTACCCAATTTCTAATCAGTTTGTCACATATATTACGATATAAAATTTAATTCACCCTGAAATTGATTGAAAAAAATAACATCTAAAAGTTAACTATCTCGCAAGCACGTTTGAAAACTTCACATGCTATTAATGTCATTTTGAAGAAAAACAAAATTTTAGTTCAGTGTTTTCAAATATATTACGTTTTCGCCATTTCACTACTGCCGGCTGCAAGCGAGCACGCTAAGATTTTCGGATCGTTTCTATATTATTATGGAATGTATCGTAGCAAATCTTTTATATCTGAGTTACTTCATACCATTTCTGTATAAAACAATCAAAATATTAATAATAAATGTTACTTTTTCAGAAAAAAAGGGTGATTAGAAATAGGTTCTGGATTTTTAGAATTTCCGCAATTTCTGACCAGTTTTATTACAACTATTTTAAATATTAAAAGCCCTTTAATTGTTCTAATCTCATGAAACAACAGCAATAAAAGTTGTTTTAACACACGCAAACATCTTTCTTAGTTCAAAGTCTCATAAAATCCATTGATACATCGCATGTTTTATAGGTTTACTTTGTAGGTTATAGTTACCGACCGAGCGATTAAACGCGCATTTCAGCTGATAGACTGTCCTGCGGTCGACTGAGCACAAATAATCGAATATTTATTTCGATAATTACGCGTTAACAAAATTCGATTAGAAATAGGGTCTTTATCTGAACAGAAATGGCTCCCATGTATCATTTAGGTGATCAGAAATTATTCCCTGTTACTTTTTTCTTTAAAGCTTTATAATTAATTAATTTCTGATTCTTTGTGTATTTTTCAAATTTCATATGAAAGATTAAGAGTTATATTTATCATCAGAAATGTTTCTTGTGAGTAAACAGTTCATTTTCAAATTGTAATGCATCAAATACCCTGACATAGTGCCTTAGCTGATTAGAAACTGGATCCGTGACGGTATAAAAAATGTTGTGGCGACTCTTACCATATAGGCGAGAGAGTAGGGGACTCTCCCCTCTTTCGACGGTTCCCCGCCGCGCCGCTGCCGCGACGACTCGAGCAGTTATTGCCCGACCATAGGCCTGTACGGTCCTGTACATATACCTAATACTTACCATTAAATAAACTTGTTCTGTTGTAATTACAGTTGTCCTCATTAGTTTCTACCTCATCTTCTTGACTCCTGAACCTGGGTGTCAACTTCCCATACTGGTGACCCCGACTGAAAAATGAGAAAGCAGTACTGCAGCGAGCTGGTCTTTATCACGTGCCTTTGGAATGCAGCGGGATTTCAACGCAGCGCACCGTTCTTCCCGGCGTATCTTCTGCGTCGTAGCGGCGGATCCTCTCAGCACGCTTGAACTTCTCAGCGCGCCTTTCGCCACTGCAGCGCTTCTTCTTGCGTTGCAGCCGAGGCCATCTCAGCACGCTGCCCATCGCCGCGCGCTTGAGCAGATCAGCGCGCCTTTATCACTGCGCGCCTATATCACTGCACGCCGGCCATTTGCCGTGCGCCTGAGCATCTCGGCGCGCCCTTCAACTCAGCGCACCAGATCATCACAGCAATCCTCGACTCAAGAATCGTTTTAGCGTTGATATGTATTTGCACGCGTATTTTCACGTAGCCGAGGCGAGTTAGGTTAGGAATTCCGCGAAGCGACCGTTACGACTGAGGTGCACGCGCGCTCTCGGCTTGAATTCTCGGAATGCGTGTTTCTTTTTTCGTGTTTACATTTGAGAGAATTGACGAGTTTTTAATATTTCGTCGTTTCACTACGCTACATTATATAAAATTGCTTAATACATTTGAAATTTCAGTTTTATTTTTTTCTCATGTGTTATCAAAGAGTAAATTATACGATTAACAACAATCTCGCTGTCAGCGCACGTCTTAGATTTTAGCTTTTTGTACTGCACCTGCATGTGCAAGATAGGAGCATTTTTTCTTTTTTTCTGTAAGCACTGATAGTTTAACGAAAATGACGGAACACGCCGAACAAATTGAAAAGCTACAGGAGGAGATGGCTGCGACAATACTAGACTCTCTGAGATGATCGCGTCCAACGAGGCAACGGCATACGCGAACGGTAACGTTGTAGTCCCTGAGATAGCAGCGTACAAAATACCTAAAATTCCTGGTTTTTCGCGATCGAATCCTCTCCCTTGGTTCATCCAAGCAGAGATTACCTTGTGTAATGCTGGCATAAATAATTCAGCAACTAAGGCCGATATCATAGCCGAAAAGCTCGTCTCGGATTCGATCATGTGCGTAATAGACTTAATGCTACACCTAGGCCGAATCATCTATTTGATTTAATTAAAGAGCGTAATATTGCGACCTACGGTGGGTCCGCGACGGAACGCCACAGACAACTTTTACGCAGTCAGGTTTCGCTTGAAGGGAAAGCCTCCTAGATTTTAAATCTTATGAAGGCCTTGCAGACTGGTTGTGGAGAGTCGGTTCTTAAGTCGGTGTCTTTAGAGCAATTAACTCCTAGTTGTCGTGCAGCTTAGGAATTTCCAACATTACTGACCTCACGCAATTATCAGAGGCGGCTGATACGTATATGAAATCCATGTCCACTCAAAGCCGATATGGCTCGTTTAGCTTCTAGGTTAGATGCATTAGAAACCAAGAAATCTTCAGGCCAGAAAGCCACCCGAATCGCCTACGATGCAAGAGTCGTAACCGTAACAGAGTGCCTAACAGTTCGAATAATGCTTCGGAAGGCTTTTGTTATCTCCATAATAAGTATGGCGATAAAGCCAGATATTGTCGCGGTAATGTTTCCTGAAAAATTGTGGAAAACTAGAGCCTCCTTCCCGTGTGGAAGCTACGCAGGAGGATTTTTCCCACAAAACTAACCACTTCCTTATGGGTGATGTTAAATCGGGTCTATCGTTTCTTATAGATACGGGCGCAGAGATTTCTGTTTTTCCTAAGTTTAATCATAGTGCCAAACCTTCTAATTTCAAACTTTTTACGGCCAACTTCTCTATAATTAACACTTACGGGGAAAAAGATCAAGTGCTCGATCTTAGGCTAAAGCGTCCTATTACATGGAATTTCACGGCAGCCGACGTTCCTAACCCCATTATTGGAGCGGATCTTTTGCATTATTATGGTTTGATAGTCGACGTCCGTCGATGTAGACTAATTGATCCGTTCTCCAACACATTTTCAATAGGTTGTTTTATTTTGGTGGTTTATTATAAGATCGGTGTTATTGATCCAGATTCTCATTTATCGAAGATAATAGCGGAATTCCCAGAAGTTACGGGAGTAAAGCCTGCCCAACCGATCACAGCTAGTGACGTTTTTCATTATATTGAGATCACGGGTCCTCCAGTCGTAGAACGCTGTCGACGTCTTGACCCCGAAAAGTATAAAGCGGCTAAAGCAGAATTCGAGCACCTAATCAAACAGGGCATTTGCAGGTTATCCAAGAGTTCTTGGGCCAGCCCAATATACATGATCAAGAAGAAAGATGTCTCATGGTGTATCTGCAGTGATTACCGCAAGCTGAATGCTCGCACTGTCCCTGATAGTTTTCCGATTCCGTATCTTCGTGATTATTCCACTAGCCTTTTAGGTAAAAGGGTTTTCACCAAATTAGACCTCTACAAAGCCTACTAACAAATTCCGGTAGCTCCGGCAGACGTCATCAAAACCGGTGTAACTACCCCATTCGGTTTGATCGAGTACGTTTTTATGCCTTTTGGGCTTCGAAACGCAGCTCAGTCCTTTTAGAGATCCATCTGTCAAGCTGTTGTTGGTCTTGGTTTCGTATTCATTTACATAGACGATATTTTGATCTTTGCGTCTTCTGCTGAATAACATAAAAAACACATTCGAATCGTCCTAGAGAGGCTAAAAAAGCATGGTTTGCGTCTTAACTTATCCAAATGTGAGTATGGGAAGTCAGAGATCATTTTTCTTAGTCACCTCATTAATCACGAGGGCTCGGTGTCTACTAAAGAGAGAGTGCAGGCGATATTAGAATTCCCTAGGCTCTCTCTCCACAGTCGTCGAATTACGAAGGTTCCTATAAAGGTTACTTTCTTGAAGGACAAAAGTTTAAAGTGCTCACGGACCACCTATCCCTCGCTTCAGCCCTTTCGCAAAAAGCTGAGAAAGCTTCGCCTTGCCAGTGTAGGCAATTGAGTTTCATCTCGCAGTTCACCTCAGTTATCGAGTATATGCCGGGTCCTGAAAACGTTGCGGCAGACGCGCTGTCTCGCGTAGAAGTCTTACGTCTTCCTATGGAAATAGAACTCCCCGAATTAGTGTAAGAGCAACTGAGTGATCCAGAACTCATAGAGCTGCTCAAATCGTCCAAGCATTCCCTAATACTTAAATGCATTGATTTGGTCATAATCACAACAAAGTTTACTGTGATTTGACAGGCAAGATTCTTCAACCATACATTCCCATATCTCTCCGCAGACAGGTGTTCGATAAAATTCATTCATCCATCCCGAAGCCAAGGTATCTGATCAGCTGATCAGACAGAGGTATGTCTGGCCGAACATACAGAGATACATTAAAGTCTGGTGTAATGGATGCCTCGATTGCCAACAGTCAAAGATTGCACGACATGTTAAGAACGAACTTTCACAGTTCGTTGCTCCTGATGGTCGATTTCCGCAATCTGTATATAGATTTAGTAGGCCCGCTCAAAACCTCCGAAATTTACTCTAATTTACTTACGTGTATCGATCGCTTCTCGCGTTGGGTAGAGGCTGTACCACTTAAAGATATCACTGCTGATACAGTTCTTTGAGCTATCCAGGACAACTGGGTTGCACGTTTTGGTGCACCCAGTTTCCTTATTACTGACCAAGGGTCCCAATTCGAAGCAAAAGTCTTCATGAAAGCTGCGCTCATGTGCCATAACAACCCCAACTGGGTCAAACAACTGTCCACCGTTTTAATCGGCCTTCGCACAGCTGTTAGGAGTGATACAGGAGCTTCTCCAGCTGAATTTCTTTACGGAACTACCCTTAGGATTTCAGGAAAATTTTTCATCGCCGACGATTTTGTCGCAGATCCTCAGATTTTTATTGCAGACTATAGGGAACACATGCGAGAACTTAGACCTATGCCGGTAACTCACCGTCTCAAACCACGTTATTTCTTTTTTAAAGATTTGCACACTTGCTCCCATTTTTTCTCCAAGAATGAGCGATAAAAAAGCCCCTCGAACGTCCTTACAAAAGGCCCTATAAGGTTTTGGAATAGAATTCCGATTGTGACTTCAAAATTGACTATAATAGCTCACCTTGTGAAGTCACGACAGAATTACTCAAACCTGCACACTTTGTACCCGATGATCTTGAACTTCCCGTTCTGGATGAAGTTTCGCCCTTCCACTAGTCTCCAATGCTAACAACTAGACCTATTCTCAGAACCTATATAAGTAAGAAAAAAGTCACTTTCGTAAACCTCGAACCTAAGTCGTCTGAATCTCAGATATAGGGAATAAAAATGTATTACGTAGTTTTAAGTTCATAAAATTAGTCATAAAAAAGGTATTGCGTAGCTTTATGTGCTATTGTAACTACGATCTCACATCCCTATGTTGTTAACGGCGTTAATTAGTACATTTGCACAACAAATGTTTGTTTAACTCTGTGATATAGGCTAACACGCTAGTCTGTCGATAACTAATGAACCTAGTTGTAATGTCCCGGTACCGGGCAAAGGACCTAGCCGATGTTACCAAAAAAAAGAAAGTACAAAATAGTGCCATTAATTGCGTTTTTTCGAGGGCGAGTGTATGGCGACTCTTACCATATAGACGAGAGAGTAGGGGAACTGTCCCCTCTTTTGACGGTTCACCGCCGCGTCGCTGCTGCGACGACTCGAGCAGTTGCTGCCCGACCATAGACCTGTACGGTCCTGTACATATACCTAATACTTACCATTAAATAAACTCGTTCTGTTGTGATTACAGTTATCCTCATTGGTTTCTACCTCATCTCCTTGACTCCTGAACCTGGCAGAGTGGGACTGCCCATAAACCCAGACTCATGGGTATTAACTTCCCATAAAGTAAGAAATGTAATTTATTAATTTAAATCCGAAAACGCATGGAATGGTACTGTTCATAAATACGAAAGGTTCCAACCGGCTGACATGTAGCGTCCAAGCGGATTCGGCCCAAAGCATGCGATCACAAGTATAATATGTAGTATGTAAGAGCGTTTATTATAAGTTGTAACCGCGGGATTGAGGGGCGGGGGGGGGGGGGGTACAATATTGTTCCTGTGATATTATGCCGGCTCCGCGTCTCTGCTTGGAAAGCTTGCATCGTGCGAGGCGCGATTATCTTCGCGCGCACTGCACTGCGGGCGGGTATCGCACGAGCTCCTCGCTGATTACAGCAGGTTCACCGACTTCACGTGTCCAGCCAGCTTCTCTTAAACTCGGCGTTAGTAGGAGTAAGCGGGAAGGAACTGGATAGTTTGTATGAACTACAACATGAACGATTCTAAGTAAAACATATATTGAATCTGATGAAGTTTACAGTGAAAGCAGGGGCGCGATTCCCCTGATATACAAGCTTGCTTAGGTCTCGCGCCGACACGCACGGTAGAGAACAATCTCCCGGCCCGCGTGGCCGGGGGTTTCCTCAGCACTACTGCGCTGACGCCGATGATAATAGGGGAAACTGGGGTAAAGTGAACACACGAGTAAAATAAATCATGCTTATTATTTCTTCAACAAATTATTACTTACGCCTAATTTTAATTTTAGTATAAGATAATCATGCAAGGATGATAATTAGAAAGTTTCACTGCATAACCATTAATATTTTATAAAAGAAAAATAATTGTATCTTTCGACCTTAAAAGAAAGTTGGTTTGTCGAATTCGTTATAACGATTAAAGATGTTTATAATCAATTTTATTCCTAGTTTTTTTTTCTAATTATTTCAAATACGTCTTAATTATTGTTATCAAGAATACAGAGCTTTAAAAGAGGTTATTATTTTTTTAAACAAACATTTTAAAGAATCGACGTTTCGGGGTAAAGTGGTCCAAAATAATCCTATAGCACTAATTTAAACGCGGCCAGATGGAAAATTTAACAAAATAGTAATCAAGCTAAGTGCTAGTGTAGTATACAAAGCCTTTGTTGTAACGCATTTCGTATTTATACCAAAATCGGCGAACATAACCTCCGTATTTAACTGTTTCGTATTTTACAGTATTTTAAAGGTTTTAAAATATCATTTTAGTTTTATTATTATCTAAATTAACATTTTTATCTATTCTTGTTCAAAAACTAGTAAAATATTTTCAAAATATTTAATTCTAGCCTCTAGTTCACTTTACCCCGCACTGAATGACCAGGGTAAAGTGAACAGGTATTTTTCACAATAGGTAAATAATATTAAACTTAATAAATGACTTTTTTTAAGTTGCTAGTACGTTTATTGATGTAAGAAGTTTCTTATGCAACTTAAAAAGTAATGATTTAAGTCTGAAAAATACATTTTTTTTCGACTTTTAGGAGTTACTATGTTCACTTTACCCCAGGATCCCCAAGTACAAGAGTCACGCCATGGACTTACAACTCGTCGCTGTATAAAAAGTATCTCTCTCTCTCTATCTCTCGCTCTCACACTCTAGTGGCGGACGTGCTGTGCGCGCGGTGAAGATGGCGACATATCATCGGCGGTAGTGCGGATGGCAGTCTCTTGCTGCTGACGGACAGGCGTCCCTCCTCTCATTCATACGCGCACAGCCCCGCATTCTTCTTACGCTCTCGCAATACACAAGAATCGCTTCACACAAACTATTCACGTCTCACGCGCTCTGCACACGCCAAACTATTCAAGCTGCATGCGCTCTGCACACACTACATGTTCCGTTGTCACAGTTCAAACTTCCCGCGATTGCGCCGAAACCGACGTTGACCGAATTGACATGCACGTGACTTGAAGAGGGCAGCACCTCTCATGCTAATCTTTCGCGCGCATACATGTGGGTTCGCAAAACACGTGGAGAGTCAACGTCAGTTGATCACCGGCTACTGCAAGAGAAGTTCTCTCGCGAATCGTTCGTGTTTTCTTAGAGTTCACACAAGACGCAAGAGCGATCGGCCATCTGCAAGCCAGGCCTGGTATAGGCTCTAGCCGAGGGTATTTTCAAGCCCAGGTACCGGAGACAAGCAAAATTTAAACTCTTACATCCGTCAAACGTTTTTTTTTTAAATAAATAAAACCTAAGAACTAAATCTATAAAATACCAGTTTTTCAAAATAATTAAATATACAATTTTCTAAAACTTAATGGTATAGTCCAGTCGAGATTTGCGAAAATCGGTGAAAGTATAAACAATTTTCTGGGTTTTAAATATTTAAAATTACAAAAAATACTTTTGTAATTTTTTGGACAGTACAGTGGACTTCCGATAACTCGTAAAAAATGGGGTTGTAGGAGAGGATAATGATTAGTTATCGGGAGCTCCCACTATGCTGCAAAGCCCCGCCCCCAGCGGCTGCTTGATTGCGTGTTGCACATGCGCTTCTCCTCTATCCAATTCACGTTTTCGGCGCGCGCGAGATTTCAAACGTGCGTAATACAGTAAAGGCGCGCACGTTATTTAGACGTGCATACTTACACATGTTCCGGTATCCCTTAACCCAGAACATGATTTTATGCATTTGATATTTATTTTTAAATATGTTAAAATTAATAATAATATTAATATCTTAAAATTGCGTAATAAGTAGATAATATTACAATATTAGCAAACTTAAAGAAAATTAAAAAAAATATATTTATGTTTTTAATACACATTTAAATAAATATTTAAATATTCCAAATAGTAAGTACACAAGACTAAAATAATAATAACTGAAATTAAAACTTCTTTTATTATTTTGATATTTCCACGTCCATAGTTATTTGTTTAGCTTTTCTTAGCGTAGATAAGTCTGATGTTGAAAATGAATCTTTATCTTGGAAATAGGAAAGTATGGTATCGGCTGCGAAAGCAACTTCAGTGGGATGTATGATTTTCGTCGGGCAATCATTTCCATTGTTCTCTTCATTCTCTCCTATAAAAAGTAGTTAAAAGTGATAAAATAAAATGTAAATTAGTAATAAAATGTTTAAAATAAAAAGTTATCTTTACAGGCTTCATCATCTCCGGTTACCATTCTAATCAGCTCTGAATTTGACGGAGTTATTGATGATTCCTCATGATTTGAATCTATCCAACTTTGTATCGATCTCTCTTCAGCATCTTCATAACTGTGAATTTGACGTACGCTTGATATAAGTTCTTTGTTCGAAATTCTTTGATTAAGATTAATATCATCATTTGGATAAAAATAATCAGGCAGTAGCTTTTTCCAGCACTTAAATATAGTCTCTTCAGTTACAGCATTCCAAGAGTCGCTAATCCAATGAATTACATTTGTAATATTGATTGATTTTAGTTAGGTAGGTAAAGTAGTTCCAGTTTTTTGCGCATAAAGTATTGAATGTAAGAATAGTGATAGATATCGCTTTTTGAAACTTTCAATTATGCCCTGGTCCATAGGCTGATTTTGTATTCGGTGGTAAATATTCCACTTTTAAATTTCCTTCAAGAAGTTTCTCAGCAGGTGGATGACTGGTAGCATTGTCGAGTAAAAGCGTTGCTTTTATAGGAACGCATTTTTCCTTCAAAAACTTTTTCACGCGTGGTACGAATTCGGACTTAAACCACTCCTCAAAAATCACTGATGACATCTACGCACTTTTTTGATACCTGTAATAAACAGGAAGAGATGATTTAAACAAATTTTATATTGCTTTAAGCTTAGCTGATTTCCCGATTACAACTAAAGGAAGCTTGAATGATCCATCAGCATTACTGCATACCATTATCATAACGCGGTCTTTATTCTGCTTTAAATCAGCGGGTGCAGTTTGTGACTTCTTTTTTTGCATCATCTTAAAATTTAATCCCGTTTCGTCTGCATTAAAAGTCTGGCATAACAGTAAATTTTCCTTTTCAATATTATTTTCAAACTTTTTCTTGAAATTATCAGCTCCTTTAACATTTGACGATAATTTTTCCCCACATACTGCATACTGTCTTATATAATATTTACATTTCCATCGTGATAGCCACCCTTCGCTTGCAGCAAACCTGTGTTTAATACCCATTTCTTTGTGTAGTTCCAGTGCTTTTTCTAAAACATTGAAATACTTCATGTGAATTTTTTATTTCTTACAGTTAATTACACAGCCCCACAAAAAAAGAAAATTGTAAGTCCCAAAAACTTGACCACGGTACTTATATGTTTTTGGGATCGCTGAATCCGAATCCGGGGTCAGTTTAACCCCATCAGAACTTTCTCAAGGTCAGTTGAAGGTCAAATTATCGAAATACGTGAAAAATACACTAAAACCATGGTATCTTGGGGTTTTTGGGGTCGCTGAATCCGAATCCGGGGTCAGATTAAACAATCAGATCTTTCTCAAGGTCAGTTGAAGGTCAAATTATCGAAATACATGAAAAATACACTAAAACCATGGTATCTTGGGTTTTTTTGGGGCGCTGTATCTGAATCCGGGCTTATTACAACCCTATCAGGTCATGGTCAAGGTCAGTTGAAGGTCCAATCATAAAGATTCATAAAAAGTAGAGTCAAACCATGACATTTAGGGGTTTTTGGGGTCGCTGAATCCGAATCCAGGGTCAGTATAGTCGTAAAGAGAGTGAAAAAATTAGTTATAAACTGAAACAATGCAAAAGGTAATGTAAACCATAAAGCAAAGAACAATGTATATGCAAGTACAATCGTATCCTTTAAAACTATATCATAGTTTGCTGCTCCTTCATTTACTTTAAATTTGTTAGAAGTATATGCAATTCAATAAAATACCCGTAAAAATATTAAGCCCATTACTCTTTTTTATGGTAACGAACTATTTTATTGTCAAATGATCTACGAAGTGGATTACGCTTCCGCTTCTCCGATGTTGATGGTAGATCTCTTTTTAACGACCAACAGTAATCTGCTAACATATTTACGTCCCATCTTTCTTGGTACCTGCGCTCCATTTCCAAGAAAGTTTTTAATTACGTCCTTGAAACATAACCATGCTTCTCTCTCTGTATGATTCATTTTCGTAACAAAAATTTCATCATTTATCATCTTACGAATCTGAGGGCCATCGAAAATTCCTTCATTTACTTTAGCATCACTTAATTTGGGAAACTGATTTCGCAGATACTTAAAGCAGCTAACATCTTTGTCTAAAGATTTTACCCATTGTTTCATAAGTCCCAATTTAATGTGCAGAGGTGGTATAAGAATTTTTGACGAAGAATACATCCCCTACAATACTAAGAAGGAGAAAGGTCCACTTACACAGGAAAAAGTGTATGATCTCATACGCGATTTGGGCCTACCAAAGGATGGGGCGGAGTACTTGGCTTCATGGCTAAAAGAAAATACTAATGAAGCTGGAAAAATTAAAGTTTCTTACTACCGAGACAGAGATAAGAAATATCGTGATTATTTCGCTAAAGATGAAGAATTTTCCTTAGTTTACTGCAAAGATATAGTTCGGTTGATGAATTGCTTTAAACATGGATGTTACAACCCTAACGAGTGGAGATTGTTCATCGATTCGTCAACGAGAAGTTTAAAAGCCGTTCTGTTACACAATACAAATGTTTATGCAGCCATTCCCATAGGATATTCGGTAATACTGAATGAAGAGTACTGTAACATGAAAGTAATATTAGACCGAATAAAATACAATGATCATAAATGGCAAATATGTGGGGATCTTAAAATCATAACAATACTTCTGGGGCAACAATCGGGATTCACAAAATATCCTTGCTATTTATGTGAATGGGATAGTAGGGATAGAAAGAATCATTACATAAAGAGTGTCTGGCCCCTTAGACAAAAGTTCAAACCGGGTTCTAAGAATGTAAAAGATAAGCCACTTGTTGATCCATCAAAAATTCTTATACCACCTCTGCACATTAAATTGGGACTTATGAAACAATGGGTAAAATCTTTAGACAAAGATGGTAGCTGCTTTAAGTATCTGCGAAATCAGTTTCCCAAATTAAGTGATGCTAAAGTAAATGAAGGAATTTTCGATGGCCCTCAGATTCGTAAGATGATAAATGATGAAATTTTTGTTACGAAAATGAATCATACAGAGAGAGAAGCATGGTTATGTTTCAAGGACGTAATTAAAAACTTTCTTGGAAATCATAAGAGCCCAAATTACCAACAAATAGTTTTAAATTTAGTAAATAGTTACAAAAATCAAGGCTGCCTAATGAATCTAAAATTACACTTTTTATATTCGCATGTTGATGAATTTCCAGAAAACCTAGGTGATTACAGCGAAGAGCAGGGAGAGAGATTTCACCAAGATATCAAGGAAATGGAGCGCAGGTACCAAGAAAGATGGGACGTAAATATGTTAGCAGATTACTGTTGGTCGTTAAAAAGAGATCTACCATCAACATCGGAGAAGCGGAAGCGTAATCCACTTCGTAGATCATTTGACAATAAAATAGTTCGTTACCATAAAAAAGAGTAATGGGCTTAATATTTTTACGGGTATTTTATTGAATTGCATATACTTCTAACAAATTTAAAGTAAATGAAGGAGCAGCAAACTATGATATAGTTTTAAAGGATACGATTGTACTTGCATATACATTGTTCTTTGCTTTATGGTTTACATTACCTTTTGCATTGTTTCAGTTTATAACTAATTTTTTCACTCTCTTTACGTCCATGACCTTGAACTAACCTTGAACTGACCATAAATATAACCTTATGGGACTATACTGACCCTGGATTCGGATTCAGCGACCCCAAAAACCCCTAAATGTCATGGTTTGACTCTACTTTTTATGAATCTTTATGATTTGACCTTCAACTGACCTTGACCATGACCTGATAGGGTTGTAATAAGCCCGGATTCAGATACAGCGCCCCAAAAAAACCCAAGATACCATGGTTTTAGTGTATTTTTCATGTATTTCGATAATGAGACCTTCAACTGATCTGATTGTTTAATCTGACCCCGGATTCGGATTCAGCGACCCCAAAAACCCCAAGATACCATGGTTTTAGTGTATTTTTCATGTATTTCGATAATTTGACCTTCAACTGACCTTGAGAAAGTTCTGATGGGGTTAAACTGACCCCGGATTCGGATTCAGCGACCCCAAAAACCCCAAGATAGCATGGTTTTAGTGTATTTTTCATGTATTTCGATAATTTGACCTTCAACTGACCTTGAGAAAGATCTGATGGGGTTAAACTAACCCTGGATTCGGATTCAGCGATCCCAAAAACATATAAGTACCGTGGTCAAGTTTTTGGGACTTACAATTTTTTTTTTGTGGGGCTGTGTTATTTTTATAGCGTGATAATAATACATTATTCTTCTACAAATTAATATTTAATATGAGTTAATTTTGATTATCTTATTTAAATTTAAAAATAATTTATTTACAAGTAAAGAGAAAAATAATTCAATAATAAGTTAAATTTTTATTTTAGTAAGAATTGAACAAAAATGTGTTCGGGAGAATTAAAATATTCTTATTAATTACAGTGGAGACACGTATATCGCCGGTCGATAAATAAAGTAATTATTGTAATATTCAGTGAAAAATATTGATTATAATCTACTTCTTCTCAAATATGTGTTTAAGCTGAAAAAAACGTGTTTTATTTTTCAGTTACCTATATTGAATTTCGCCGGCGATATAACAAGGCTCCACTGTAATTTCTTGGTTTTAGACAATTTAAAAATATTTTTGGCTAAAGCCAAATTCTTACGTATGGCTATTGATTATTTCGATATCGTTTTCTAAACAAAGTTTTTGGAACATCGAAAAGATGAATAAAAGAATGGGATTAAATCAGGCAGAATATGTTAGACTACGGCAAAATGCTGACTAGGAAAATTTTTCTATTGAAAAGAAGCGAGGCAAAACTTGCATACTCTAAATAAGTTCGTTATATCAATAGCAAATCCTTTATCGACAAATCAGAATTGAAAATGTAATATATTGGTGATTCTCTGGGAAATCATAACGAGAAATTTTTTTTTCTGGACCTTCGGTAGAAATGTTTTAATTGGTGCGTAGAATGTCATGAACTTTTTCGGATTCTTTAAATCCTTAGGATTTAACTTATTCAAGGCTGAATATTAGCATGTAATCATTCGTTAGTACCTTTCAACTTCCATTTATTCAAATAAATTAAATTTCTTAGAAAAGATATAAAAATAGGATATTTAGCAAATTTTCTGAATTGCTTTTGAGCACTCGCACCATCACACCAAAAATCATGAAGATAGCTTTTTTCCGTAAAATTCCATATAGCATCCAACGTTTTCACAATATTGCCTCAATATTGTTTTGCAAGATTGACCAGATTCAATAATATTGCATATGAGCTGAATAATAGTGCTGCAACTATTGGGCAACATTGTCACACATCAAAATGTCCGCTTTTTCATTGCTGGTCGGATCCCCAATTTCCAAATGTCGCGAAAGCAACATTCGTGCAACATTGTCACAATCCTACTCAATCTTTCATTAACACTGTTAAATAATTATAAATATAATATTTATTCCAGTTATGCAATAATTCAGCAACATTGTCACACATCAAAATGTCCGCTTTTTTATTACTGGTTGGATCCACAACTTCCAAATGTCGCGAATGAAACATTTGTGCAACATTGTCACAAACTTTCTCAATCTTTCATTAACATTGTTAAATGATTAGAAATGTAATATTTATTCGAGATATGCAATAATGTAGCAAAATTGCCACGCACCAAAATGTCCGCTTTTTCATTGCTGGTCGGATCCACAACTTCCAAATATCGCTAATGCAACATTCGTGCAATATTGTCACAATCTTTCTTAATCTTTCATTAACATTGATAAATGATTATAAATGTAATATTTATTCGAGATATGCAATAATTCAGCAACATATTCACACATCAAAATGTCCGCTGTTTCATTGCTTGTCCGATCCACTAGCTTCCAAATGTTGTGAATCCAACATTCGTGCAACATTGTCACAATCTTCCTCAATCTTTCATTAACATTGTTTAAAGATAAGAAATGTAATATTTATGCAGACGGATTCGAGATATTCAATACTGCAGCAACATTGTCACACATCAAAATGACCACTTTTTCATCGCTAAGCGGATCCACCAGCTTTCAAATGTCGCGTATACAACATTCGTGCAACATTGTTACAATCTTTCTCAATATTTCATTAACATTGTTAAATGATTATAAATGTAATATTTATTCCAGATATGCAATAATTCAGCAACATTGTCACACATCAAAATGTCCTCTTTTTAATTACTGGTCGGATCCCCAATTTCCAAATGTCGCGAAAGCAACATTCGTGCAGCATTGTCACAATCTTACTCAATCTTTCATTAACATTGTTAAATGATTATAAATGTAATATTTATTCCAGATATGCAATAATTCAGCAACATTGTCACACATCAAAATGTCCTCTTTTTAATTACTGGTCGGATCCACAACTTCCAAATGTCGCGAATGCAACATTCGTGCAATATTGTCACAATATTTCTTAATCTTTCATTAACATTGATAAATGATTATAAATGTAATATTTATTCGAGATATCCAATAATTCAGCAACATTGTCACACATCAAAATGTCCGCTGTTTCATTGCTTGTCCGATCCACTAGCTTCCAAATGTTGTGAATCCAACATTCGTGCAACTTTGTCACAATGTTCCTCAATCTTTCATTAACATTGTTTAAATATTACAAATGTAATATTTATGCAGACGGATTCAAGATATTCAATACTGCAGCGACATTTTCACACATCAAAATGTCCACTTTTTCATCGCTAAGCGGATCCACCAGCTTTCAAATGTCGTGAATGCAACATTCGTGCAATATTGTCGCAATCTTTCTCAATATTTCATTAACATTGTTAAATGATTATAAATGTAATATTTATTCCAGATATGCAATAATTCAGCAACATTGTCACACATCAAAATGTCTGCTTTTTAATTACTGGTCGGATCCATAACTTCCAAATGTCGCGAATGCAACATTCGTGCAACATTGTCACAATCTTTCTCAATCTTTCATTAACATTGTTAAATGATTATAAATGTAATATTTATGCAGATAGAATCGTGATATGCAATACTGCAGCAACATTGTAACCCATCAAAATGTCCGTTTTTTTCATTGTTGGTCGAATCCACGAGCTTCTAAATGTAGCGAATACAACATTCGTGCAACATTGTCACAATAATGCTCAATCTTTCATTAGCATTAATTAACAATTAGAAATATAATATTTATGCAGGCAGATTCGAGATATGCAATACTGCAGCTACATTATTTCAGTGTTAAAATATGAATTTTTGATTGCTGGTCGGATCCTCGAGCTTCCTAATTTTTCATTCGCAACATTTGTGCAGCATTGTCATAATATTACTCAATCTTTCATTAACATTGATTAACGATTATAATTGTAATATTTATGCAGATGGATTTGAGATATGCAATACTGCAGCAACATTATGACAGTGACAAAATATATAATTTTGATTGTTAAATATAAATGTAAATGAAGTAAATGAAGATCCTTAAAAATGAATACAGTGGTATTTTTGTCAAGGTGATAGTATTTTATTTTGAATATATCTTTATTTTAAATACATTATTATTTTATGCATCTTTATTTTAAAATTTCTTTTAATTTTCCGTGTCGTCCTCATCTGATGACAATCTAAAAATAAAATATGATAAGATATTTTTGCATGTGTTTGAGCGTTTTTTATATACTTTTTTGTATACTATAAACTAAATAGTACATGGATAAACTACGCCCTTGAGGATCATCTCCTTTGCTGTCTTATATCGAACTTTTTTTAATTAAGTGGGTAAAACTCGGTTAAATGATTCGAAGGTGGAAAATATTGGATATAACCTCTACGATTATGAAGTTTTACGCCCGAGATAATCACGCAAGTCAAGCAAATGTGAGGTAAGAGTATACGCAAAACATTTTGTATAAGAAAGTAGTTTAAATATCAGTATGCGAATCAGCTGCTTTGTACAATCAAAACAAGCACGAAAAATCGAGTTTTGCGCACTGAGTTAAAAAAAGTCTTTTGAACAGTATTCAAAGTTAAAGATAAATAAGGAAATAACAGTTACGTTAATAACGTTATTGCCAGAAAGATATGGATTATACTGACCCTATTAAACTTTTTTTCTAGTGAAGCTTATTTACACTATATAAAAATGTAACTTTTCACTACTTTATGATAATATTATGTATAATGATAATATTTCATATTAAGAAAAAAATAACATTTCTTACTGTATGGAATTCTTGAATAAAATTACATAATCCATGCAAAATATGAAAAATATTTTCGTGAAATTTATTACATTTTTATTAGCTTTGTTATTTATGTATGAAACTAAAAATATTGTACAATTATAACGCTTTCATTTGCGGGGTTTTAATGGCAGTCATGGTTTACCCTGTATTTTTAATATACGTTAAAATTCATAATATAACTTTAATGTTATGATTATTAACCCTCTAGTGCCCATAGTGCCCCTGGAGGGTACTGACTTTAGCACATTGATATGAAAAATAAAACCCAAAATTAAGGTTTCTAAGTCGGTTCGATTCCCTCCGTCTTAAAAGTAAGACACTACTAGTAGTATAATAAAAGAAAAACTTAATTGCCTGTCGTAAATTCGAAAATGGCGATAGCGTAACAACAAAGCAATGCATATGAATAAAAACAATGCGCATGTCACTGCTGATATTTCCATAAAAATAAAAGAATGAGCGTATTTTTTGGTGATTAATAAAAATCTTATATGTGGGGTATTGAGGTTTCAGAAATTACTGATAAAAATTTTCTCCCCGACCCCCCTCTCACCTCCGCCAAGGTAAAAAGTTCCAGGGTTTCGGAAAGAACGTAACGACGACCCTGAACTGATGCTCAGATCGTAGATAAAATATTTACTAAATACATTTTTGAAAAACGTTTTCGTCGAATTCATCGATTTCATTATAAACTCCATCAGTTTTATCAATGATTTCTCAATCAAATAATTAAGAAATTTTATGTGATTTCACTTATTTCATATACAATGAAATCGATTTCATGAACAAGTGCTTAGCTGATTTCGCAACCGGTTAACCCCTCGTAATTTGATCATAAATGAGACTTACGTTTGTCCTTTACTTTTTTGCTTTATTTGTGAGAGGCATGCACTGATGCATGTACAGATTTTGTTTGTATCAGTCTCGGGGAACTTCTCTTGCGCAGCTTCTGTAATGTTCGTACATCTTCATGAAAATCATATTTTTCTGACGGTGTTTGATGAGCCAAGCGAATTAGGCAAAGTCCTCTATCGGGACACAGAGTGCACATATTTGGTATTATACACCTCCGAAACTATCAAACAGATTTTAATAAAATATTGTAAACATGATCATGGCCATTTCAATGGTTGAACCAAGTTTCTATGCCATTTCATTTATGAGATATTATTATTTTTTAATTTATCTTTTTTTCTCATTCCTTGCCGTAACTGCCACGTGTATGCGTGTCTATCTACTTCGACTCCCAGCTAACGCTACCTGTGTGTTACTGTCCTCGCTTAGCTCATCTGTTTTGTCAATCTCTTATCGGTATTACTAACTTAATGCGAAACCTTGTTTAAGTATTTTTGACTCATGTGGATTTTAGGAAACCATATTTGCGTATTTTTAGCTTATGAAGATATGATTATGAATAACCATGTTTATATATCTTTGACTCATGATGTTTATGTATAAGAATGATTATTTATTTTTGGCTCATGAGGCTTTATAAAATGTTGTCTTTGCTTTTGGGGGTTTAAGTATAGAAAATCATGTTCATGTATTTTTGACGTTTGGAGGTTTATGGAAAGCACGTTTATGTATTTTTGAATCATGAGATTTTATGTAAAATTGATTCGCATATGTTTGGATTTATTTTTATTTAATAATTTTCTTATTTTTTCAGATTTAATTATTGTTATTGTTTTTAAAAATAATGTTATCCAAATAGAATTAAAGAAATTCAAACATTTTCTATAAACTACAAATTTACTTTTTTAATATCGCTCCACCCTCTACACACATCGTGATTAACTTTGTTCAAAATGAGGGAAAAAGCAATTTAAAAATATTGAATATTATAAATAATTAATATAATTTATATATTATTCATGATACATGCATGTGATTTAAATAATTTTAACAATTGTTAACAATAAAGTTAATAATTATTAACAATAAGTTAATAATTGCTGCCACTAAGAATAGCATATTTTAGGAATTTGCCACGAAGACTAGCACATTTTACAATTCTCCCATAAAGACTAGCACTTTTCAGGATTTCCCCACGAAAACTAGTATATTTGGCGATTTTCTGCCGGCTGATTTTTTCAGGCTACTTTTATTTAATCTGGTAGCCTGATTTTTTCAGATAAATGTATATTTTTTTCAGTATTAAAATGGTCAAGTGCCTGACAAGAACCCAATAAAAATAGAATGAACCTTATTCACCGAGAGTTTATCAGTACAAATTAAATTTACATATTTTTTAAGAAAAGTGCTAGTCTTCGTGGGAGAACGGTGAAATATGCTAGTCTTCGTGTGAGAACGGCGAATGGTGCTAATCTTCGTGGGAGAATTGTGAAATGTGCTAGACTTCGTAGGAGATTTACAAATGTTCTACTCTTCGAGGAAAATGCTGAAATGTGCTACTCTTCGTGGGAGTTTGAATGGTGCTAGTCTTCGTAAGGGCCGTCGATATATTTTTGACAACTAATTCTAGAGTTTTCGTGTGACCATTTTCCCTATAAAAACATATATATTAACCGTTAACTAGCGAGGTGGTTGTAAATGAACACGACGAATTTTTATTTTTTGAATAATTATGTAAATATTTTTTATTAAATGCAAAACTGGAAATAAAGTCATAATGATACCTATAAAACGATTTTTAAGAATATACTCAAAATTATAATCAAAAAGTCGTTTTTGAAAAAAGTAAATTTTAAGTCACTATTGAACCATCTTTCTTATTAGAGAAAAAGTGGGAATATTGCGAAACTATACACCAGCTATTTGTGGACTTTAAGAAAGCGTACGACTCTGTCAAACGAAGCAAAATGTATGAAATCCTAGTGCTCCTTGGCGTACCAAAAAAACTCGTCAAATTAATTCAAATATGTCTGAACGGAAGCACTGGAAAGGTCCGAGTAGGCGGTAATGTATCCGAATCGTTCATGATACGCGACGGTTTGAAGCAAGGTGACAGGCTTTCAACGGTACTCTTTAACCTGACGCTAGAGCATGTTGTTAGAAAAATGTAGGCTAGCGAGCTAGGCGCAACACTCAACGGAACAACGCAAATTTTAGGCTATGCGGATGACTTGGATATAGTGGGAGATAATGGTGAAACGGTGGCGAGAAATGCGGAAATCCTTATAAATGCGGCTAAAAACACGGGGTTAGAAGTGAGCGAATCGAAAACGAAATATATGATCATGGAGAAACTGGGCATTCGCGAAGCAGAGGGGGATCTCAGAGTCGGAAATTTCACTTTTGAAAAGGTTAGCGAATTCAGATATTTAGGTACAACTATAAATGATCGAAACGAAATTAAAGCCGACATTAATAAGAGACTTCATTCTTGTAATGCCTGCTTCTACGCTGTGAACAGATTACTTAAGTCAAAGCTACTGTCGAAAAATATCAAAATAAGGATATATAGGACTATAATAATGCCGGTAATCTTGTATGGGTGCGAAACCTGGGCGCTCACTAAAGCGGAAGAAAATCGTTTTAGGGTATTTGAAAATAAGGTTCTGCGGAAAATATACGGGCCAAAGAAAGATGAGGAAACTGGGGAGTGGAGGAAACTGCACAATGACGAGCTACATAATTTGTACGCGTCACCAAATATTAACAGAATAATAAAATCACGGAGACTAAGATGGGCAGGGCACGTGGCAAGAATGGGCGATGATCGTACAGCAGCGCGCATAATGAAAGGAAAACCGAAAGCAACGCGACCTCTTGGTAGACCTAGACGCAGATGGGAGGATAACGTAAAATCAGACGTAACTGAAATTGGGCGGGAAGGCGCGAAATGGATGGGGTTGGCACAAAATAGGGAAACGTGGAAGGCTTGCGTAGATGAGGCGATGAACTTTCGAGTTCGAAATGCCATTTAAAAAAAAAAAAAAAAAAAAAATTGAACCATCTTTCGGATTATGAAAATGTTTAATATTGACGTTAATAACGTAAAACTTGTCATTTCTAGTAGATTAAACCTTCAAAATAAAGAAAAATGTTTATATTAAATATTTATTAACATAAAATATGTATAATTTCAATAAAACTAACATAAGTAATTTCCTAAACTATAATTTTATCTATGTTTCCTCTGCGCATAAATAATGTTTAATAATATTAATTTTTAATCATTATGTAGAGTTGTAAGTAGGCAAAACATTTTAAAATCACTTTATCTTGTAACATACATTTTATTTTATAGTAAAATAAGAAATTCCATGTTCAAAATTGATAAAAAGTATAGGTCTCCATATGCTACCTCGTCGGCGGATACGTGATAGTATTTTATCTCTGTTGCTGAGGGTTAATTACTAGTAAACATGAGCGCACTGATATTCACTGATAACCGAGTGATAGGAATGGATATTTTTTGTAATCTTTCGACTTATTGCAAAAACTATTGCATTTTCTTTCGAAAAATATGAATAACCTTTTTCTTTCAAATTTTATAATATGTCAGTGCTCTCATTTTTACTGTATTGTTGTATATTTGTTTAAAGTGTTTTCAAAATGAAAAGATCAAGTTTATAAGTTACTTCTCAAGACTTTAGTCAATCGCAGGTTTTCAAATATTTTCGAGCCTGCACTTCGTCCACTCATAGAATACTGCTTTGCCATTTCCTTGCTAACAGTATTTTCTAGCCCAATTCGTATGAATTTACGAACACTGTTACCACCCAAACATTTTAAGTATTGTATCTGAAAATAAAACAAATTAGTTTTAAATATGTATGTTTTAAATATGTGTCTATAATAAACTAAAAAATATTGCAAACACTATATAGACTGGTATGCACTTATGTCAATTCGTGATCCTAATACAGCTACTAATGAAATAATTAGTGATATTAAACATTGTATAGAACTTGCGAAATCTAAAAAAAAGGATTAGGAAAAATAATTGTAGGAAAGCCTGGATTACTAATGCTATTATTAAATCTTGTGAAACTAAGCAATCCTTATACAAGGTTTGGCAAATGGATGTTAAAAATTATCAACTTAAACTTGAGTACACAAATTATGCCAAAGTATTGGATAAAGTTATCCAAGATGCAAAAATAAGATATGGTAAAAGCTTAGTTGAAAAAAGTGCAAATAACCCCAAAAAACTATGGGGAATTATCAACACAAAAATTGGTAAAAATGCTAAATCAAATAGTAATATAAGCTACATCAAACATGACAATAACAAGATTACTGATAAATTGGAAATGGCAAATATTATGAATAAATATTTCTGTAAAGTAGGTAAAAAATTAAGTGCTAAGATTAATAGAACTACTCAATCTGTGATAAAAATGCCAGATATGACTAGCAATTCCATTTTTCTGAATCCTACAAATCATTTTGAAGTTAAAAATATTATTAATAATTTGAAACTGAAAAATTGAGGTATTGACAAAATAAATTCTAAAACGTAGAAAGTTATCAATGAATATATTGCAGAACCACTAGCGCATATTTTCAATTTATGTGTTGATAAGGCCATATGGCCTGATGCACTAAAAAATGCTGAAATTGTACCTGTATATAAGTCTGGCGAAAAACATAATGTATCTAACTATAGGCCGATCTCGTTAGTGTCCAATATTGCTAAAATATTTGAGATATTATTATACAATTTATTTATTTATTTATTTATTTAAACGAGAAAGATTTACAGGGTAGTTGAATGCCCTGTAAAAGTCCTGTAGAGATAAACACGTTATCTGTACACAGGCCTGGCAATACAAAAAAAAGGGATACAAAAGAAGAAAATATATTAAAATTATATACTAAAACTTAGATCTAAACTTAAAACTACTTTAACTACAAACTACATAAAAAATTTTTGGTTTTAACATATAGTATGTATTATAACAAATAATTTTTTCTTCAATTCATAACAGTAAAATAAAAATGCAAAAGAAAACAGTAACCTTAACAATTTAAATTAATCCAATTTTTTATAATGTTCTTATGTGACACATTATCTATATTTGGGGCCTGCGGCGGCTCAGTCGGTAGAGTGTCGGATTCCCACGCCGGTGACCCGGGTTCGAATCCTAGTCTCTGCCGATTGATACAAGCACCTCTGTAAAAATTCCATGTGCTTTGTTTACAAACACACCGCAGACCCCGTCGTCGATTAGCACCACATGGGAGCACAAACATGGCGACGTTAATTAAAAAAAAAAAAAAAAAAAAAAAAATTATCTATATTTAAAATTTGTAATTCATTGGGAAAATTGTTGAAAGTTACTATAGCCTTTTTATAAGAATTTTTATCACCAACTGTCTTCTTATAACTCGGTAAAATGAAATTCTTTTTCCTTGTTACGCTCGTAGATTTGGTACATTGCATTTTGAGATCTGCATAATGATATTTTATAGCTTCTAAAATATATATTTGTTCTATGCTTAAAGAATTATTTTGTACAATAAAGTTTCGTTTATTAATGATATTTAAAATTTTTTTTTGTAGATTTTGAACTAATACTCGATTATTTTTATAAACTCCACCCCAAGCTAGTATTCCATAGCTTATCAGACTATGGAAAAAAGCATAATAAATCATTCTTAATGTCTCTGTAGGCATTATTTTCGCAATTTTGTAAAATATAAATACAATATACTTTGTTTTATTTACAATGTACTGAATGTGTTTATCCCATCTTAAATTAAAATCTATAACTATACCCAAATATTTATAATATTCTACTCTTGTTATATTTTTATTATTAATTTTAACTTCTAATTTATTTGGGACACTGTCACTATAATTGCCAAAAGTAATAAAAACAGTCTTGTCTACATTTAGTGATAATTTATTTAAAGCTAACCAAAAATTAATTCTATTTAAATACTTGTTCATCTTGTCTTGTGCTTCTATCCAATTATTACCAGTAGCAATTATAGCAGTATCATCTGCGTATGACAAAATTTCTTCCAGTGGGATTTCCTTTAGGATATCATTTATATACAGAATAAAAAACAGTGGACCCAGGATTGTACCTTGAGGTACACCCGTATTTATTAACAATTTATCACTTTCAGTATCATCCATAACCACTGCTTGGTATCTATCATTGAGATAAATTGAAAGCAAATCCAGTGCCTGTCCTCTAATACCAATACAATAGAGTTTGTTTAGTAAAATTTCATGATCTACGGTGTCAAACGCCTTTGCCAAATCTAGGAATGTTACAATTATCGGTTTACTTTTATCTAAATTAGTGTACAAGGTATTAGTTGAATAATTTAAAGCATTTCTAGTACCCATTTTCTTCCTAAAACCAAATTGATGTTCAGATATAATATTATGCTTTTCCACAAAATCATAAATTCTATTGTAGATAATTGTTTCAAAGATTTTTGCTACATTAGAAATTAGAGAAATAGGTCTATAATTAGACATATTATGCTTTTCACCTGATTTAAATAATGGTACTACCTCAGCCCTTTTCAGAGCATCGGGCCAAGCGGCTTTATCAATACATGCATTAAAAATATTTGTTAGAGGTTCAACAATATAGGTGCACATCATTTGCAAGACTTTAGCATGAATTTTGTTAATACCGCCCTTTTTTAATTTTAAATTATTGATTATACCTGTTACTTCATTTTCATTTGTAGGATTGAGAAAAATAGAATTTACATTCATTTCAGGTAGTTTGATTTCTTCATTGGTGGGTTTAACAATTTTATCACTTAATTTTTGCCCTATTTCACAGAAATATTTATTTATATTTTTAGTAATTTCGACTTTGTCAGTAATCTTATTTTTATCAACTTTTATATAACTTATAGCTTCCTTAGATTTCGTCTTTTTACCTATTTTTGAATTTATAATTTTCCATAACATTTTTGGGTTATTAGAATTATTTTGGATTAGACTTTTATCATATATCATTTTGGCATCTATAATTACTTTATCCAATATTTTAGCATAATTCTTATATTGCAAGCGAAGCTGTTCATTTTTGAGATCCAATTGCCATAAGTTATATAAAAATTCTTTGGTTTCGCATGAATGTATTATGGCATTTGTAATCCATTTTTTCCTTCCTTTTTGTTTAGATTTAATATTATTTTTTTTCTTTGCCAATTCAATGCATTGTTTTATTTTGCATATCAAAACATTTACAATAGAATTATTGATTTCATAGAAAAACACAATATAATATCTGAGCACCAGTTTGGTTTCATGAAAAAAATTGGCACAAAAAATGCCTTAAACTATCTGTCAAATGTACTTTATAATAACCTGGATACCAGTAAACCAACTTTGGTGACTTTTCTAGATTTGGCCAAAGCATTTGATACTGTTGATCATAAAATTTTGCTAACTAAACTATATTATATTGGCATTAGAGAATTAGCACTTGGCCTAGTAACTAATTATCTTAGTAATAGATACCAAAAAGTTAGAATTAATAATATAGGGAGTGATAACATGCCAATAAACATGGGGGTTCCACAAGGAACAATATTAGGTCCGCTACTTTTTACATTGTACATTAACAATTTGTTAAAGGAGATTCCGTCCAAAGCGATATCATCCTATGCTGATGATACTGCTATTATTGCTACTGGAAAATCTTGGAGCGAAGCTCAAAAAACTATGAATGAGTATTTATCAAGAGTTGATAATTGGTTAGCCTTAAATAAATTGTCCTTAAATGTTGAAAAAGCGGTTTATATGGCTTTTGGAAACTATAGAGATAGTGTTCCATTATAAACAAATGTAACGATAAGAGATAAACTATTGACTAGAGTAGATAATTGTAAATATTTGGGTATCATTTTTGATTATAACATGTGGTGGAATGAGCACATCCAGCATGTTGCGAAGAAAATTAAGTACCTTGTTTACATTTTCTATAAATTATCAAAATTTATGACAACTAGGCAATGAGAATGGTTTATTATGCTTTCTTTCATAGCATAATAAGTTACGGAATACTAATTTGGGGTGGAGTTTATAAAAACAATAGAACTTTATTACAAAATCTCCAAAAACGAATATTAAAAATTATAAATAAAAAGAATTTTGCTGTTCAGGACAATCCTATGAACTTAGAGCAAATGTTTGCCTATGAATCGCTTATTTTTCACTATTATGGTCTGAGATCAATACGTCAATTCAAGTAGCATTACTAGGAAAAATAATCTGATTATACCAAAATGCAAGTTGAAAGTCAGCAATAACAATAGTTATCTGAAGGCCATTGCCGTTTTCAATATATTACCAAATGATCTAAAAATATTGGACATCGATAAAGTCTCTCAAAAATTTAAATTAAAGAACTGGGTTAAAACCAATTACTAGGTAGACTATGAAATAACTCTAAGACTGTTTTATTTCCTTGCTGAATGGCATTTATAAGTATATTTATAAGTATTTTTATATTCTATTATTTAGTTTTTAAGTAATTACCCTGGTAGAAATCTTATCGTGGCGCCCACATTCGCTATAACGGCCTTTATAGGCAAACTAGATAGTACTAGACTGTACAAAACTCGATAAATCCACACAGATCTACATAGTTTTCTCAATATTATGTACGTATAAAATCTGTGAGGTTATATATTATTTATTGAACAGAACTTTTATTGTAAAAATTAATGTTAAAAAAAGTTTAAATTGCAAGTTTTCAATTATAATAATAAGATCTATAGTTCTATTCATACTATTTACAAATAAAAGTAGTCAGTAAGCATATCTAACCTAAGAAATGAACATTTAGAAATAATGTTCCTTGCATCTGAAAAACAGTAATCACAAAATAATGTTATTGATTGATGTAGTTGTTTCTTGAAAAGTAATATATAAATAATAATAATATCATATGTACAAATATGTACTTTATGACATGCTTTATTTAAAAACTAGAATTTTAATTTCAGAATTGCAAATAATTTTGTATCCATATGTGAGTTCTTATCATACATAAGTTGCTCATCCGTGACAACATTTTCAAAGACAAACACATTAGTCGAACACATGTAGACGATAATTTTTTTATATGTAACAAATTACTATGTTTTAACTGGCCATAGATGTCAAATGAAAGTGTTTGATTATAAATTAATCACAGTAGGAAATACAAAAATAGAACATACATATAATAACTCAAATACATTATTTTTTTTAAAAATAGAAAATTAATCAGTTGATAATAAATGTGTGTGAAAATAGTTTTCTTTACATAAACCATACAGGTTTTGAAATCAAGCCTGTATTTAGGATGGAACATAATCAAATGTAAGGAAATTAATTTTACATAAGCAAAATAAATATATGCACTAATACTTCATATAGTTATTTGGATATTCAGATTATTTTCTTATTTCGATTGTTTAATATATATGTGTAATATAATATTATTATTGAGTTCTTAAATACAAAAACTTGATGCATCTAAAATTTGATAACCTTACACTTTAGAGGTTATTTACATTTACTTACATTGGTAATAGGTGAAGAATAACATGTAAATACCTTTAAATCAAAATAATACATAATAATCATAATAGATTATGCTTCTGTTTCTTAAAACATAACCCTGAATGGATGTCATTGTCATAATTTTGCTTATCTAGTTTTATCGGGGCAAATAATATGGGAAACTAGAAGGGATGACAGTTACACGCCTTTATAGTAACTATCTAGTTTGCCTACATAGATCTACACAGCGCGAGATTATTCTACATAGATCTATAAAGTGGACGGGATAAATTTCTACCAGGGTATGTATATTTTTTTTGTATACCCAGTCCAGCGAACAGATACCTGTGTGTATCTCTGCTGGTTTACGGGTGAAAGTCTGTACTTCACTTGTATATTTTACTGGTTAATAAATTCTAAATTCTAATGTATTGGTACACACACTACCACATACACACATACCCACACATACACACTCACCCACATGCACACGCACATACACACATACACAAACATACACACATAAAATAACTGTTATTTACTTGTTATTTCAATTTTAAGACATTCTTAATATTCCAACATTGACAACACTTGATTTGTACAGACCGAATAGTGCCTTTCCTAAACACTATTATCGGATATCTCAGGCAGGTTTTCAGACATATATTGTAAAATCCTTACAGTGCCTACTTTTGCTGAAGTTTTTATCTAGGCATACTTCCATAAATACCATTATGCTGAACATATTCACGGTTATATTGTTAAACACATAAGTGAAGGCTGGGGTAAAACGTCAACGAGAGAAAATGCGTGGGGGGAAAAATTAAAAGTTGGACAATTGTATAAAAGAGAGATGTACAGGATAATAAAGCAAAAGAATAAAAACAGAAAGACAACAAATAGGAGCAGAATAGTGTAAGCTAGAAAAGGGAGGAGGGCGAGAAAGATAATATAAGTTTAGGGTTTATGAATTTAGGGTTTATTGGTTTAACGTTTATGTGTTTTGATGTAAGGGTTAAGGTTTATGGTGTTTTAATGTAGGGTTGATGGGTTAAGAGTTTAAAGGCTTAGGATGTTTGGGTTTAGGTTTTGTGGATTTAAGGTGGACTCTGGTGTATTATGACCAAAATATTAAAAAAATTTTATGGAATTTTCTTAATCTTTGTAATTGTAAGAATTTTTTTAAACCTATCTCTATGTCCAAACTCGATGTTTTAACAAAGTTATACGCATTTTAGTAAATAAATTTACATTAGATAACATACAAAATTGAAACTTTAAACACGTTTTTCTCGCAAATAATTTTCTAACTTTAAATAGTGGCTTGCGCATGAGGTTTTCATGAATTTTAATTAAATTTTCAGGAAATGTACTTTAGAATATTTAGAACATAAACTGTTGATTACATTTAATTTTTTGTTCTTCTTATCTCATTTTATCCATCTTTTATTATTAAAATGCGTGATTTTTTAAGCATTTTCATAAGTAAAATGAACACTAAATTTATTTAAGGGAGTAGAAGACGATTTTTCAAATTCTGTCAACAGTTTTTTTTGTTGGACAAATAAGGAAATGACTCAATTTTTTTCAGAGCATTTTGTCAAAATGCTATGCGCAAGTGACATTTTGAAAACGGTTCATTTTCGTTTAACCTATAGACTGCCAGAAAGCCTATATATAGGCTCGACCTCTAACATGAACTTTGTATATAGTTGATACGTGATACAAGACAGAAATTTGGCCACTTTTAAAGGGCCGTTTAAAGGTTCAAATCCCGGCAGTCTAAAGGTTAAAAAAAGATATTTCATCAAAAACTCTGAAAATAATCGATATCTTCAGCTAAAAATTGGTATAGAACCTATTAATATCATCCTGCGTAACTTTTAAAATAGGGAAGAGACATGATTTTTTAAACATTTTTTAAAATAGAGATTTTTTGAAAATTCGTTTTATTAATTTCACGTTTAAACGATTGAACGATCACGTGATCAATATGGCGGTGCGAAGTATGAATATATATAGATATATACAGATGTGTATACAAATTCTGACACAAAACATAACCTAGTCGTCTGCTCCAAAATCTTGATGTTAGGTTAGGTCTTTATACTTCGGGCCGCCATATTGGTGAGCTATATTTCAAAATAATACTTGAATTTATACATTTTTAATTAATTATTTTGAAAGGTAGAAGCTCTAAATCAAAGCAAAATCGATGTATAACTTATTCTTATGTTATTTTTTATTGTATAAAAATACTAAAGTGCTCATTCGAAAACCATGTCTGTTCCCTATTTTAGCTCGTAAGACTGAACAATAAAAAAGTTTGTCTTATCACCATAATCCTACCTTAAGGGTCATGGGTTTAGGCTTTAAAGGTTAAGGTTTTAAAGTTTATGGGTTTCGGGTTTATGGGTTAATCGTTTATGGGTTTAATCGTTTATTGGTTCCGGATTTATGGGATTAGAATTTATCTGTTTAGGGTTTATTGTTTATCGGTATAGGGTTTAGGATTTATGCGTTTCAATATAATGGGCTTAGGGTTTTGGGTTTATAGGTTTAGCGTTGGGTTTCAGATTTCTGTATTTCGGATATGTGTTTAGGGTTTATGTGTTTTGGTTTGTGGATTTAAGGTTTATAGGTTCATGTGTTTAGAATTTAGGTGTTTAGGGTTTACGTTTTATGTGTTTAGCGTTTATGGTGTATCGATTTAAGGTTTAGAGTGTATAGGTTTGTGGTTGGATTGTGTTGGATTTAGTGTTTATGAGGTTTGTTTTGAGTTTAGGGTTTATGCGTTTAGTTATAATGGGTTTGGGGGTCGGGTTAATGGGTTTAGAGTTTCGGGTTTATGTGTTTTAGGATTTATGTGTTCATTGGTTTAGGGTTTTGGTTTTATTGGATTAAAGTGTTTGGTTTATGTATTTACAGTTAATGAGTTTAAGTTTTATGGATTTAAGGTTTATGTGTTGGGTTAATGTGTTTGGAATTTTTGTGTTTAGAATTTATGGTTTATCGGTTTAGGGTTTATGGTTTATTGATTTCGGGTTTAAAGAGTATGGGTTGGTTTATGTTGGGTTTAGTGTTTGTGGAGTGTCTTTCGGTTAAGGTTTTATGCGTTTAGATATAATGAGTTTATTGGTTTAGGGTTTCGGGATCATAGGTATAGGTATCAAGGAGTTTAAGCACTTATAGGTTCAGGATTTATAGGAATTTGTGTTTTATAGGTATATGGGTTATGGTTTCCGATTGATGGGTTTAGAGTTTCGGGTCTATTCGTTTAGGGTTCCGGGTTTATGGGTGCATGGGTTTTGGTATCATTGGCTTAAGCGTTCATGGGTTCAGCATTTATGGGTTTAGAATTTATGTGTTCAGGTTTTACGAGTTATCGTTTTTGAGTTTAGGGTTTAGGTTTTATAGTTTATCAGGTTTAGGGATTATAGGTTTATTGGTTTATAGGTTACAGTTAAAGGGTTTAGGGTTTATGGATTTAGGGCTTATAGGTTTAGCGTTTATATGTTTATGATTTAGGGGTTCAGTTTTATGGGTTTTGCATTTAGGGCTGATGGGTTTAGGGTTTATGGGTTTAGGATTTTTGGGTTTAGGGTTTGTGGGTTGCAGATTGCATGTGTTTAAGGTTCATGGGGTTAGGGTTTATGGGTTTAGGCTTTAGGTTTTATGAGTTTAGGATTTATGGGTTTAGGGGTGATGGGTTTCTCATTTACATGTTCAAAATTTAGGTATTTAGGGTTTATGGTTTATCGGTTTATGGTTTAGGATTTAGGGTTCATGGTTTATCGTTTTGGGATTAAAGGCTTATGGTTTATTAGTTCATGGTTTATGGTTTATCGGTTTCATGGTTGGGTGTAAGGTTTGGGCTTTATGAGTTTCAGATTTATGGGTGTGGTTCAGGATTTATGGGTTCGGGTTCATGTGTGTAGAATTCATGAGTTTAGGGTTTACATTCTCCAGGTTTAGGATTTATGGTTAGGTTTAGGTTTTATGGTTTATCGGTGTACTGTTTGGAGTGTATGGAATTGAGGTTGGGTTTAGTGTTTATGGGTTGTGTTTCGGGTTTAAGGTTGGCTTAGGCGTTTAGGTATATATGTTTAGAATTTATGGGTTTAGGGTTAATGGTTTATCAGTTTTGGGTTCAGGGATTAGGGTTTATGGGTTTTGGCTATGTGTTCATGTGTTTAGAATTTAGGTGTGAGTTGTTTATGGCTTATATGTTCAGGGTTGGGTTTACGGTTTAGGGTTGTGATGGGTTATGGTTGGGTTTATGGTTTAGGGTTGGATTGGGTTTATTATTTATGGTTTATCGATTTGGGGTTTAAATTAGTATATCGATTTGGGGTTTCGGTTTAGGGGTTTACGGTTTATTGGTTGAGGTCTCAAGGGGTGTAAACGATTATGGGTTTAGAATTTACATGTTTATGAATTTGGGATTTATAGGTTTATAGGTTTAGGATTAATGTAATTAATGTTCATGGATTTAAGGTTTATCGGTTTGGAGTTTATGAGTTTAGGATTCAGGGTTTACGGGTTAGCATTCTTGTGTTTAGAATTTATGTGTTTAGAGTTTATGGTTTATCGGTTTAGAGTGTTTGGGTTTACGGTTGGGTTGGGTTTGGTTGTGATCAGTGTTTATGTGCTGTGTATTACGGGTTTATGGGTTTCGAGTTTCGGGTTTATTGGATTTAGGGTTGGGTTTAGGGTTGATGGGTTCAGGGCTTATGGGTTTAGCGTTTATGGGTATAGGATTTCTGGGTTATGGGTTCGAGTGTATGTGTTGAGGGTTTATGGGTTTATAGTTTGTGTGTTTTGGGTTTATATATAAAAAGTTTATGAGTTTAGAATTTATGGGTGTAAGGGCGAGAAATAAATTGAAAGAACGCGTATGGGAGACAGAGAGTGAAAAATACATAAAAATGCGTTATTAAAATTTAGTTAGATAAGTATATAGTCAATAATATAACGAAAGCCATTCTTTGAGTTTAAAAATATCTTTATATACCTTACATTTAGTATTACACAAAATAAACTGTACACTTTATACATTATGTATTTGATTAGTTCGTATAAGATAACGGTAGTATATCAAATCTATTGTTATATGATAATGCACATACTTTAGTTTTGATATTTTTGCACTTCCATGAACTTATTTCTTCACCGTCTTCAACAAAAAAGCTCACAACGATTACGGAAGATAAAGGATCAGTAAAAATTTCATCGACAAATAAAAACTGTCTACCTACTATATACATATTATTATCTCTTTGTTCAAAATTTAGACACCGAACTGCTGTACAATTTTTGAGTAAAACGCAATTATCTCTATACTTGATTAAGAATTTTCCTGAATCATATGTCGTATATTGAATTCCAAAAAGATTTGGTACTATAGGATCTCTTTGATGTATAGTTTTGTATTGTTCATCTTTAAACATTTTTCTTATCTTTATTATATTAATCGATGCCTCGTCTAATTTCTTGCATCGTCTAATAATTTGTGCTAAACAATGGTTATGTTTCCGTAGTAATTTAAAAAAAAAATAAAGTTTTCAAATCTAAACGCACTAAAGTTCTCCAAACATCCATATATTCGGACGTCTGCAGCAATATGGAGTAAGTTGTGAATATTATATGATACATAACGTTCACTATAAATGTCTTCATAATCTTCGACGAATTCTTTCAATAAACTTTCTGCCAAATCAATATTCTCATTATTTGATGTTTTCTCTGAATCGATTAATAATTTTACGGCTATATGAAGTTTTATAAAATGGTCATATTTCTCTATACATAAAACATCCTTCAATACAACAGGACCATCATGCAATATGAATCTGCGACATTCTGTCGCTTTCCATTTTTTGACGTGCTTTAGTGACCTTCGTCTTCTTGCAAAATCTGTTGGCATATATTTTTCTGCGTTCTCTAAGCCGTCCGAAATAGTTCTTAAGTTTTCTTTACTTAGTTTTATATCATCAGGACCATATTTCCATACAAATAACAGCTTTCTTGTTACACCTAAACAAATAAGGTGCATGTAATCGCGAGGAACGCCCGTCACTAATCCTATATCAGATATTTCACTCAAGATTGCCGATCCATGTTGATAAGAACCAATATAAGATAACGTCTTAAATTCCTCATCAGTTCTCATAATGTCTGACCAGGTCCATTTGGAAAACAGGTTACGTTATCCACTCTAATACCGATGATTTTACATGTAGGGCAACTGCTATAACCTGGATGTCCCTTTGTATTTAGAACCATCGATTTAGCAGGAGCATCGCAAACAAATGCGCTTATTTCTATGGTAAATGTCTCATTCATGTATTGAAGTCCCTCATTAATAAAAAATTTAATTTCATTAACAAACATCTGCAAAAATTCATCTCTGTTTTTTGGTTTTCCTGGTCCATAAAAAATTCCTACCATATATACAGTTCTACTTAAATTACATGACATTTGAATAGGCCAAATTCCTTTTTCTGTTGAATTGTGTAATGGAGCACCGTCGATATTAACCAATAAATATATGTTGTTTGTATACACCAGTTTATCACTTTTCACATCAGATATAATTTTTTTTATTGAAGGTTCTACTCCAAAATGATAATATTCTCCGCCTTCTATTTGAATGGTTGTAGTTTTTTTTGGAGTTTTTAGGATGGTTCGAGGGTCTTTAGGTAAATTGTAATTTGTGTATTTATTGAATAGGTTTATTATACTCGTACTTTTAGCTGTTACATGATCAATGTTATGCTCTAAAAGAAGGTCGCGGACGTCATTTAAACACTCTTCTTTTATACGTTCGTAAAGAAAATCTTGTCCATCGTCTTCTGAATGTAGTGAATCAATATCGGATACATTACATGAAGATTATCTATATTCATGAGTGTCAATTATAGATGAATACGATAATGAATCTATAAAGCTATTTGCTGAACTATCAATTATGATATTCTGATTGTCAACTGCATTTTCTGAATCAGAGCTTATGGAATTGATTGATGATGACATATTTGGTGAATAATCAATAAATGTGTTATCATCAGATTCAGACGAGGTGCTAGCGTTATTTATTCGACTGACAATTGAGTGGAATTCTTCCGCAATAATTCTTCTGCGATGTCTTTCTGAATACGTGTGGAATGGATTCTTTCTTTTATCTGCCATTTTGAATTTTATTTTATATACTGTATCGTGGGTTGATGATAATCTACAACAATATATAATTTGATTTTTTTTAAATTTAATTACTTATCAAAAATTATATTTATAATAGCTCAGAGTAAAATGTACACATTATTTTATGTGTATAACTGTGTATTGCAGCTTTTTCCATACTAGAATACAAAATGTAGTAACAAGGTCTACTTTGGGAAGCTATATGAATAGGTTCATAAAAGTTGACTACTCCTACATTTGTGATTTATGGGTTAGGTTTATGGGATTTGGAATTTGGGTTGGGTTGGGTTTAGGGTTGCGGTGGGTTTAGGGTTGGGTTGGGTTCAGGGTTGGGTTGGGTTTAGGGTTGGGTTGGATTCAGGGTTAGGTTGGGTTTATAGTTGGGTTGGGTTTAGGGTTGGGATGGGTTTAGAGGTAGGTTGGGTTTAGGGTTGGGTTTATGGGTTTAAGGTTTATGGGTATAATTTTCACGTATTTATAATTCATAGGTTGGGTTGGGTTGGGTTGCGTTGCATTTTGGGTTGGATTGGGTAAGGTTTAGGGTTCATGGGTTTATAGCTTATGAGTTTAGAATTCATGTGTTTAGGGTTGGGTTTATGGTTTATTGGCTTACGGTTGAGTTAATATTTTATGGTTAATCGGTGTAGGGTTTAGGCTTTATGAGTATCAGATTTATGGGTTAGGTTGGGTTGGGTTTGGCGTTTATAAGTTTCGGGTTTAGGCTTCATGAGTTTCAGATTTATGGCATGGGTTGGGTTGGGTTCAGGGCTTATAGGTTTCGGGTTTATGGATTTCTGGTTTATTGGTTCATGATTTATGTGTTATCGTTTATGGGTTCAAGGTTTATAGGTTAGAGCTCGTCAGTTTCGAATTTATGTATTTAGGGTTTATGCTTTATCCTTTCAGGGTTTTATGTTTAGGATTTATGGTTCATCTGTTCACGGTTTATGGTTTATCGGTTTATGGTTTCATTTAGGGTTTATGGTTTCGGCTTTAGGGGTTTCACATTTTTGGGTAAGGGTTTATTGGTTTATGGGTTTATGGGTTTAGTGTTTATGGGTTTAGTGTTTATGGGTTTAGAGTTTATTTGTTTAGGATTTATGGGTTTATGGGTTAAATGTATATGGGTCTAGGGTATACAAGTTTCTGATATTGGGGTATATAGATTCAGGGTGAACTTGTTAAGGTTTATGGGTTTTATGTTTAGGGTTTCTTGGCTTATGATTTTTGCGTTTAGGGTTTGTGGGTTTATGGGCCTATGGGTTATGCTTTATGGGTTTAGAGTTTATGGGTTCATGGGTTTAGGTATCATGGGTTTAAGTATTTATGGGTTTAGGATTTATGGTTTTATCTATCTGTGGTTGGGTTTATAGGTTTACGGGTTTATGATTAATGGCTTTATCTATTTGAGGTTTATAGGTTTATGGGTTTAGCGTTCATGGGTTTAGTATTTATAGGTTAAGGTTTATGGGTTTAGGATGTATGGGTTAAGGTTTATGGGTTTCGGATTTAGGGTTGATGGTTTATCGGTTTAGGGTTTAGGGTGTATGATTGGGTTTAGGCTTTATTTGTTTCAGATTTATGGGTTTATTGGTTTTGGATTTCGGGTTCATCGATTTAGATATCATGGGTTTATGTATAATGGGTGTAGGTATATGTGTATAGAATTTTTGAGTTTATGAATTTGGGGCCTAGGTATATAGGTAAATAGTTTTTGATTTTATGAATTTGGGTTTTATAGGTTTATGGTTTTAAGGTTTATTGCTTTATGGTTTATATATTTAGGGTTTATTGGTTTAGGATTTATCGATTTATTTATTAAATTTTATGTGTTAGGTTTGGTTGGGTTGGGTTGGGTTGAGATTTGTGTTTAGGTTTGATGGGTTTCGGGTTTTGGGGGTTTAGGATTTTTGAGTTTGGAGTATGTGATTTATCGGTTTAGGGTTTAGGCTTTATGAGTTTCAGGTTTATGGGTTTCCAGTTTTTTTGTTCATGATTTATGTGTTTATCGTTTATGGATTCAAGGTTTATGGGTTAGAGATCGTATGTTTAGAGTTTATGTGAGTTTGGGTTTATGGATTTATGATTCTATGGGTTATGGTTTATTGGATTTAGGGTTGATGGTTTACCGGTTTAGCGTTTAGGTTTACGGTTGGGTCAAGGCTTTCTTAGTTTTAGATTTATGGGTTGGGTTTATGGGTTGGGTTTAGAGTTTCGTATTGGGTTGGGTTTATGGGTTTAGAGTTTCAGATTGGGTTTATTGGTTTTGGATTTCGGCTTCATGATTTTAGGTATCATGGGTATAGGATTTTTGAGTTTATAAATTTGGAGTTTATAGGTTTATGGTTTTATGGTTTATTGGTTTATGGGTTTCGGATTTATGTGTTAAGCGTTTACGGGTTTATTGGTTTACGATTTCGGGTTCATGGGTTTAGGTATCATGGATTTAGGTATAATGGGTTAAGGTATATGGGTATAGGATTTTTGAATTTATGAATTTGGGGTTTATAGATTTATAGGTTTATGGTTTTAGGGATTATTGGTTTATGGGTTGAGTTGTATAGGTTTAGGGTTTACGGTTTGCGGTAGGGTTTAGGCTTTATGTGTTAAGCATTTACGGGTTTATTGGTTCTGGATTTCGCGTTCATCGGTATAGATATAATGGGTTTTGGTATAATTGGTTTAGGTATATGGGTGTAGTATTATTGCGTTTATGAATTTGTGTTTTTTTGGTTTATGGTTTTAGGGTTAAGTTTATGGGTTATGGTTTTAGGGTTGAGTTTATGGGTTTATAGTTTATGAATTTAGAATTCATGTGTTTAGGATTTATAGTTTATCGGTTTAGGGTTTAAGTTTTAATGCTTATAGGTGTATGGTTCAGGCTTTATGAGTTTCAGTTAAATCGGATAGGTTTGGGGTTTATAGGTTTCGGATTTAGGCTTTATGAGTTTCAGATTTATGGGATGGGTTGGGTTGGCTTTGGGGTTTATAGGTTTCGGGTATATGGATTACTGGTTTATGGTTTCATGATTTATGTGTTTATCGTTTATGGGTTCAAGGTTTATGTGTTAGAGTTCGTGTGTTTAGAATTTATGTGTTAGGGTTTATGCTTTATCCGTTTATGGTTTTAGTTTAGGGTTTGTGGTTCATCGGTTCAGGGTTTATGGTTTATCAATTTATGGTTGGATTTAGGGTTTATTTCGGCTTTAGGGGTTTCAGATTTTTAGGTTTATGGTTCAATGGTTTATTGGTTTACGGTTTATTGGTTTAGGATTTATGGGTTTAGGGTTTGTGGGTTCATGGGTTTTTAGGTATCATGGATTTAGGTACAATGGGTTTAAGTATATGGATATAGGATTTTTGAGTTTATGAATTTAGAATTCATAGATGTATGGTTTTAGGGTTTATTGGTTTATGGGTAATGGTTTATAGGTTTCGGGTTTATTGGTTTATGACTTATGGGTTTATTGTTTTATGACTTATGGGTTTATTGTTTTATGACTTATGGGTTCATTGTTTTAGGATACATGATATTGGGATATATACATTCAGGATGTATTTGTTAAGTTTTATTGGTTGTGTGTTTAGCGTTGACGAGTTTAGGGTTTTTGGGCTTAGGGTTTTTGGGTTTAGGGTTTTTGGGCTTAGGGTTTTTGGGTTTAGGGTTTGTGGGTTTATGGGTCTATGGATTATGTCCTTGGCTATGTCTTGGGATTATATCCTGATTGGTTATGGGTTTATGGTTTATGGGTGTAGGGTTTATGGGTATTTGGGTTCATGGGTATACGTATCATGGGTTTAAGCATTTACGAGTTTAGGATTTATGGCTTTATGTATTTGGGGTTTAGCGTTTATGGGTTCAGGATTTATGAGTTAAGGTTTATGGGTTTAGGAATTATGGGTTTAGGAATTATGGGTTAAGGTTTATGGATTTTGATTTAGTCTTGATTGTTTATCGGTTTATGGTTTATGGTTGGGTTTAGGCTTCATGTGTTTCAGATTTATGGGTTTATTGCTTTAGTATTTGGGTTCATGGGTTTAGGTATCATGGGTTTAGGTATTATGGGTTTAGGTATCATGGGTTTAGGTATCATGGGTTTATGTATTATGGGTTTAGGTGTTATGGGTTTAGGTATCATGGGTTTAGGTATCATGGGTTTATGTATCATGGGTTTAGGTATCATGGGTCTAGGTATCATGGGTTTAGGTATCATGGGTTTAGGTATCATGGGTTTAGGTATCATGGATTTAGGTATAATGTGTTTAGGTATATGGGTATAGGATTTTTGAATGTATGAATTTGGGGTTTATAGGTTTATGGTTTTAGGGTTTATTGGTTTATGGTTTGTAGGTTTAGGGTTTGTGGGTTTATGGATCTATGGGTTATAGTTTATGGATTTAGGGTTTATGGCTTTATGGGTTTATGGGTTTAGGATGATGGGTTTAGGGTTTGTGAGTTTTGGGTTTATATGCTTAGGTATTATTTGTTAGTGTTTTATGTGTTTATGATTTTTACGTTACGGAGAAGTTTGGTGGATTTTTTTCTATAGCTTTTCTTACATCTTTTCACTAATTATGTTAAAAATTTACTGATTTTTTTATCTAATACAATATTTTTCTCTCTTATACAGACAAGAAAATTTATAATAAACCATGCGTTTTTAAGAATTTTCTCTAATTATCCGATATGGGAAATGTTTTATCGTCTTTCTCTATAGTTTTCTCTTTATGTACATTAAATGACCTTTACGCTTGGATAAGATTAATTTATAATAGTTTTTTGTAGTACGCCTATATCGGTGGGTCCTAAGAGAAAAAACCTATCTTACGCGTTACGATTAGAAAGGACTTTATCACGCGTTACGATTAGAAAAGACCTATATTGCGCGTTGCAAATAGAACCGTACTATCTCATTTGAGGTTGTTTTGTAAGCTCTATTCGATGCTTTTATGATTTTATACCATAGTTTTAATGAACTGAAGATGATAATGTTACATCAGTAGTATTAAAAATTTAATAAAAGTTATAATGGAAATTATCTCATAATAATTATACGACCTGAAAGTTAGTGTAAGAAATAACCTCAAAAGAGCTGGTCTGTTTCTAATCGTAACGCGCAAGATAGGTCTTTTCTATTCGTAACTCGTGAGATAGGTCTTTCTAATCGTAACTCGTGAGATAGGTCTTTTCTCTTAGGACCCGTCGATATTATCCTCGGAAGCAAGGTAGAATGTCTGTTTGACTGACTGAGGAGAGTGGACACTTTATTTCGGTGTCAAGACTCGACACGAGCAGCCAAATTATGTCGTGCACACATTTTATTTACACTTTGTCATATTTTAAAAATTGATTTTTTGTTTAATTTTGTCGTGTAGTTAATGGGATGTGAAAGTTAACTAAAAATCCCTACCTTACATACCGGCATCACGTTTATATTTTTTTCTCTGCAATAAATGAATATTTTTAAAAAAACGCCACTCTATGCCCTCCGTATATTTATCATGAACCTTTAGTAAAATTTTCAAAAGCTTTCATTCTTAACTGATAGAATTTAACTATAGTTGTATATATTAAAATGATTTTTTCTTAGAAGCTCAATAATGAAAGCTTTTGAAACTTTAACTGAAGGTTCCTGGTAAGAATACCGTGGGTATAGTATGTTGCTTTTCTAGAAAAATATATTTATAGCAGAGAAAAAAATATATATGTGATGCTGGTAAGGTAGGAATTTTTAGTTCACTTTAAGGTAGTTCATAGTCCATATAGAAAAAAATTTGTATATATTATAAAAGAGCTTTGAATAATCTTTGAAAATACACAGTAATAAAACACAGTATTATACACTAAAATTATAAAATAATGTATACAGAAAAAATAAAAGATAATTGTTAATAGTAAAATAATTTTTTGTACTGTTCAAACATTTTGGAAGACTGCAGTATGTAGAAAAACAAATTCCTTCAATTATAAGATATATGTGTAACAAAGAAAAGCGTAATAAAAAGCACGCGCGAAAGGCGCGTGAATGTACTAGTATATACAAATCTTTATCAAAGTCAATGTAAAGTAATAAAAATCTTAAGGGGAGGTCGTAGCGAAAGGTATCTATAGTGACCCCATGTCGATCTACATTATATGTTATTCCCTCCTAAAGATTTACTTCATAATGTGAATATTTAATAATGGTTTGAGGGGATGGTTGTAATAAAGGTATGAGTCGAGTTATACCATTTTTCCGGAGATTATATAAAATAAATCAGCAGATCACTATACACATCATACTTCAATTTTATTAAAAAAGGATATTATTTAAATACAAGACTGAATAGCTCTAGTAGAAACCTTATCATGGCACCTATATTGGCTATAATGATCTATATAGGCAGACTAGATAACGGTATTATGGTCATAAATTTCGCAGCCGCAAAAGATCTTATAGTCAAGACCACGTGCTTCAAGCACAAGGATATACACAAGGCAACGTGGACATCGCCGGATGGGGCCACGCACAATCAAATCGATCATTTTCTTATTGATAAGAGGCGCCACACGAATGTACTCGACGTAAGGACCTATAGGGGGGCGGATTGCGACTCAGATCATTATCTCGTAGTGGCCAAATTAAGAGCCAGATTAGTAGCCGGTCAAAATAGTAAGCGAGCGAACAAAGTAGAAACCTTTGATATTGGAAAACTACGAAGCGGGATAGAGCGAATCAAGTACGAAGTAGAAGTTAGCAACCGATTTCAGGCGCTCGAGGAAACGGATGAACAGACGGGAGTAGATGACGATCCGAATAGGTTGTGGTGGGCTATCGAAAAAACTATAAAAGGGGCCGCGAACAAAGTACTGGGTAAGAAAAAAAGGCCGAAGAGCAAACCATGGTTTGACGAAGAGTGCGAACTCTGGTTTGAAAGGCGCAAGAAGGCTAAATTAGATAGTGTACACAATGAAAGCGATAGGGCCGTAGAAGAATACCATGAAATAAGAAAGCAAGTACGTGTGATTTACAGAAACAAGAAGCGCGAGTATCAGAAAAATGAAATTAGAAAAATAGAAACTAATAGTAGGGAAAATAACCCGCGCGAGATGTACAAAGGAATAAACGCTATTAGGAAGGGTTTTCAGAGTAGATCGCAGTTAATGAAGGATAAGGACGGGAACCTCGTGACAAGCGAAAATGAACTATTGAAATTATGGAAAGATTATTTCGATAAGTTATTAAACGTGCATGAAAACTCCGAGGAAATGGGAGACGAAATCCACACTGCTGAACTCCATATGGACGAAACGACCTACAAAGAAGTAGAGGCCGCGATCAAAAAGCTAAAAAACAATAAGGCCGCAGGAAACGATTCTATACCAGCTGAACTACTTAAATATGGAGGCACCGCGCTTACATCTAAAATTTTTTATCTATTATGTGCTATTTGGAGAAATGAAACAATACCAGAAAATTGGAAAGAATCCATCATCATACCGATCTTCAAAACGGGAGATAAAACAGACTGCAATAACTACCGGGGAATCTCACTTTTAGCTACCTGCTACAAAGTTCTGTCAAACGTAATACAGGCCAGACTCACACCATTCGCGGAAGATATAATAGGAGATTATCAGTGTGGATTCCAGCGCAACAGGTCAACGAGCGATCAAATGTTTACCATAAGACAATTATTAGAGAAAAAGTGGGAATATTGCGAAACTATACACCAGCTATTTGTGGACTTTAAGAAAGCGTACGACTCTGTCAAACGAAGCAAAATGTATGAAATCCTAGTGCTCCTTGGCGTACCAAAAAAACTCGTAAAATTAATTCAAATATGTCTGAACGGAAGCACTGGAAAGGTCCGAGTAGGCGGTAATGTATCCGAATCGTTCATGATACGCGACGGTTTGAAGCAAGGTGACGGGCTTTCAACGGTACTCTTTAACCTGACGCTAGAGCATGTTGTTAGAAAAATGCAGGCTAGCGAGCTAGGCGCAACACTCAACGGAACAACGCAAATTTTAGGCTATGCGGATGACTTGGATATAGTGGGAGATAATGGTGAAACGGTGGCGAGAAATGCGGAAATCCTTATAAATGCGGCTAAAAACACGGGGTTAGAAGTGAGCGAATCGAAAACGAAATATATGATCATGGAGAAACTGGGCATTCGCGAAGCAGAGGGGGATCTCAGAGTCGGAAATTTCACTTTTGAAAAGGTTAGCGAATTCAGATATTTAGGTACAACTATAAATGATCGAAACGAAATTAAAGCCGAGATTAATAAGAGACTTCATTCGGGTAATGCCTGCTTCTACGCTGTGAACAGATTACTTAAGTCAAAGCTACTGTCGAAAAATGTCAAAATAAGGATATATAGGACTATAATAATGCCGGTAATCTTGTATGGGTGCGAAACCTGGGCGCTCACTAAAGCGGAAGAAAATCGTTTTAGGGTATTTGAAAATAAGGTTCTGCGGAAAATATACGGGCCAAAGAAAGATGAGGAAACTGGGGAGTGGAGGAAACTGCACAATGACGAGCTACATAATTTGTACGCGTCACCAAATATTAACAGAATAATAAAATCACGGAGACTAAGATGGGCAGGGCACGTGGCAAGAATGGGCGATGATCGTACAGCAGCGCGCATAATGAAAGGAAAACCGAAAGCAACGCGACCTCTTGGTAGACCTAGACGCAGATGGGAGGATAACGTAAAATCAGACGTAACTGAAATTGGGCGGGAAGGCGCGAAATGGATGGGGTTGGCACAAAATAGGGAAACGTGGAAGGCTTGCGTAGATGAGGCGATGAACTTTCGAGTTCGAAATGCCATTTAAAAAAAAAAAAAAAAAAAAATAGGCAGACTAGATAGTACAACATCTTATGTGGAACGAATCTGCAGACATTGAGATGGTTTACCAACATTTTTCAGACGTATTTAAAACTTTGCTTTTCAACGTTTGAAGTTTTGAATTCCACTCAAGGTTTGAAATCCACAACACTAATAATATATGCCAAATTATTCTATTAAATTTTATGAATAATTTATAAATTTTTATAATATTGTTTCTGATAATACAAACTGAAACTGTATTATGATTTTAGTAAGGCAATTGTTTAATTTATTCAAACAATTGTTTACAATATATGGGGTGAAAGTCAAAAAATCGACAATATTGGTACAGCAAAATTTCGCTATAAAAAATCTATTAATTTAAGTGCAATGGCTATTTTTCTTATAGTATTATATATAAATAGTACGAGTAGAATTATGGTACTAACAGCGCTGAAAAACTTTTCTTTATGTATATTATGTAAAAAATAAAAATGTAATAAATTAAAAGTATTGGAAAATAATATCTTTTATAACAATCTAGGGGAGGATGGGGTATTGCCGGTCACCTAAGCAAGAATGCGTATTATTCACGTTCTAAAATAGCTTTTCATACAGTGTAAATGATTAGGATAAAGTTAAAGTTATTTACTTTAAATATTTCTAATCAGTTTTGTTTATAATTAAAACGTATCAAAGATATAAAACCAAATAAAAACAATAGATTTGGCTGGAAATGCCCTGAAGCATGAGGTAATACCGGTCAGCCTTCGTGCAATCGCAGTCACTATTAAAACATTACTTATATAGGTAAAACGTTTCTTTTAATTAATTACGTGAACCTCAATATGACCAATCACACTATTATTTGTAGTTTAACAATGAAATATGTAGTCCAAAAGTCACTGTTAAACAAGAAACATTTAAGCAAAGATGAACTATCAGAGAGCGCAAAACAACGCTTTACTAACCTCATGTTTCAGAGCGTCCATATGAATAACATGGTGACCGGGATTACCTCAATTCTGCTTAATGATTTAAATAGTAATTATAAGAAAATCAAACAATTTATTTGATTTCTTCTTTACTGATTCATATTGTTAGAGTGTTCAATTTGGTAAAGTAGCATGAAGAAACTGTATAAAGTTTAATTAGTATGCATAAAAGCTTAGCTTATAGATCAAATTTCTTATAAGAAATGAACGCCTAAACATTATTTGTGCATAATTAACTCATAAAATTATTAAATATAAGGAGGACCGGAATTGACAAGTGACCGGTATTATCCCGTTCTCCCCTATTTAATTTAAATAGTTAATATTGCACAAAATAATATTAATATGCAAAAAAACTTGAATAATTTCAAATTACTAATAAATATATTCAACTAAAACGAATCTGTAAACTGTAGAACTAATAGTATGATTTAGGTTATTTTTTAATGTTGTTCCTTTACAAGAACTCCTAAATATAAGTATGACCTACGGTAGTATGAGAAGTTATGATAATTTATATAACAATTTACTTTTTTTCAAGTTTCTCTTTATGTGTTAGCATTTTTCGGATCATAACCTCTGAACACGTACGCGACTTGTGAATAAGACATTATGGAAAGACACGTCATATGTGAAGGTCCATCACATTTATTATTATAACTTTTTACTTTTAAAATACTTAATAAAATAATAAGAGGGTATTGAAAGAGTTTATCAAGAGCTTTAGTTTGAGCTATTGTAGCAATTATTTACTTATCTCTAACTTTGAGAAAGCAACGTTACAGAAAGACATATTAAAAGCATACGCGCTTAGTATATAGTCATTTCTCAGTATTCACCTTCAACGAATGGCTTTTTTCAATAATTGAAACATATTTTCTATTTAAAAAGGTTGTTTCATTTATATCCCCCAATTCTTAAAACCTGAAATCTTTTTTTCTCATTAAATATTGAAGTGTTATGGAAAGACATTCAAAACTCCGGACATATTTCAATTGAGTAATTTAATTATTTACATCAAGAATCTTTACATTTTTCGGTATCAATTAAAAACTTAAATATACATACTTCAAGATATATGGGCATTGAATAGTCAAAAAAGCCTATTAACATTAATTTGAAGGGGCTAAAAGTAAAATTCATGGATAAAGTTAAATAGGTAATATAGAAGTCTATTTAATTAGAAAATGCAGTATATTGTATGTAGTTTCATAATTTCACGAATAGATCAACACTTAAAGTATGCAAAATTAGCAATTAATACGTTAAAATGTCGGACACGATACTATCGATTTTTTGACTTTCACCCATATAAATATGTACTTTACGGCAGTAATAGTAATATAACTCTTATACATATAAACCATACAGGATTTCAATCGGATACCCACGTGAAAAGTCGCACATGATTAGCACATGGAAATCATATGGATTCCATGGATTTCCACATGGTTCCCACATGGTATCTCATGGGAACCACGTAGGAACTACGTGGGATTTTGGAAAGATTTCCCAGGCTCATACATTCAGCCTTAGTATTTTTATTTTTTTCACGAAATCAATGTAAAATAATTATCTAAAAGACTATGTTAAATTACAAAAATGTAAATTAACTTGAACTAAAATTCCCACGTATTTCTTATTTTTCTCAAAACGACATTTTTCAAGTTATACCGTTTTTCCATCCATCCCATCATTTATTATCGTGTAGGAAATATGTAACCACAACATTTTTACGAATTAAAAGGTTTAATACTTTTATGTAATGCAATACTATAAGAATTCACCAACGAATATTGGTAAAAGTGACTGTCATCTTATATTTTCCTACATATATCGGCGTTCTCACTCCGGATCATATTTATCGTTGATTAATTATACGAGTATTACAAACTTTAATTTTTATGATCAAAGCAAGACATTTTGTTTTGGACGTTAGGAATCTTTCAACAAAAGATATCCCCTTGAACAATATAATTTATTGTATTAATCTCTTATTCGTTCTTACCAAAGCTAAAGCATATTTTTCCTTCCTCAATTTTTCTTCAACTAGAGCAATATCTTTTGATTGTAGAGGAAGATATGAAACAATAATAGCTTTATACTTTTCATGCTCATCATCCTTTCGTTGCAGAATGTCACTGAATGCTGATTCTAGGTTTGACAGCCTTGCACTAATAGCTTTCGGTTGTTTGTTTGCTTTGTTAAGTTTTTCAAAAAAGACAGATGAAAAATCTGAAATATATATTAGAATAAATAATATTATTTGTATTCTTAAGAAGACTTTATCACGGATGCTCGTATCTCTACTTTTCTTCCCGGCTAACGCTGCCTACACGTTGCTGCCCACGCCTTGCTCGGGCTGAAAATTGCGCAGGCGGTATTAGTCGGGAATAAAAGTAGAGACAAGCATCCACGTCGCAGCTTCTAGAAGTGAGGTTATGTGACGTTTTCGACCCTGAAAACGGCAATTGGACACTAAGAACTTTCCACCGTGTACGAGAAAAAGTTGTATACTGCACTCGGAAGCAACGATGGCTATTGACGCTTGCGAGTTTACTGTCCCCGCTTAACTCGGGTGGTGGCCCTATTAGCAGGATTCGGGGGGGGGGGGGGGGAGGGGAGAAACGATACAAAAATAACTAAAACTTTAAATAAGTCCTACATGTAAAGTTTTATATAATCAATTCTTATAATTTATTTTTAATACGCAGTTTTTCATTTTTATTTAATAACTAGTCGTTAAATTTCTAAAATAAACCATTTTTATAAACATTTTTGAAACAATAAATATTATAAATTTGTAATCAGTACAAACAGTTTACTTAAATTCATTTAATAGATTTTCTTCTGCACTTCTCTTCAGCAAACTCTTTTATTAAATTATCAAAATTTAGTGACCTTAATAACTCCGTTTCAATGGCCAACCTCGCTAAGGAACATAAACGCTTATCAAGCATTGTCGAACGGTACATATTTTTTATTCTTTTTAGTGTCGAAAACGACCTTTCCGATTCACAGTTTGCGATAGGAATAGTTAAGAATAATCGAAAGGCTATGTAAACATTTGGAAAAATATCAATCATTTGAGATTCAATTATCCAATTCAAAACTTTAAGGGGAACTAAGATATCATTTTTATCTTTCTTTTCTTTTTGATTAGAAAAAAAAATCTTTAGATTGTACTTGTAACAGTGATTTGAATTGTATCAGTTCATCAATTAAATGATCATCTAGATCATCGGAGTAAACTTCCACAAGATTTTTAACACTAATTTTCAATTCACTAATACTAATAGTTAATAGCTTGGGAAGGAAGCCAAATAATCCTGTTATATATTTGTAAGCTTCACTTCTTTTTGTCATTTCCGTCACAAGCTTATCAATTATTACGTAAAAAGTTTGGACTCGAAATTTGTCAGACCTGTTCAAAACTTCAACTTCGCTTTCGCCATTGCACAATTTCTTTTTCACTCGCCTTTTTTCTGCGTCAGAATATTCTTGATCAATAAGAAGAGGGCTAAGATTTTTTGATTCATTTTCTAATTGTAGAAACTCCTCTCGCAAATTTTTTAAAAAGTCGATTAATGTAATCCGCATGTTATTGGCTACATTTAGATCTAGTTCAACTTTCTGTAAAAACCGCAATGTCGGTATACGGCATCCTCTTAAACTTTATTATTTCACATTGCTAAACTTGGGAAGTTGGGTTTTAAGGGGGTGTTTCAGACCTACTTTATCTACCGATAATATAATAGAAATTTTAGTTTTTCTCAAGAAAATACACATTACAATCAAATGTACATGCAGGATCGTATTATTTATGGAAAATGAAGAGCGAAGCGTTTGAATTATTATCAGGATGTGTATTTTTTGAAAAAATAAACGAGAAAATCGAATACATTTATCGGTAAATAAAGTAGTTCGGACGCATCCCATTAAAGTTTAGTATTTACTACTTCATTCTTCAAATTTATTTTATTGCAAATAGCTTAGATTAATTTAATTTAGGGTTAAAGGTTGTTTTATTATTCAAATTTTGTTAATTATAAATTGAAATTATTAAGCTACTGATTGTTGGGTCTAGACACTAGCCTTTATGATTTTGTTATTTAACATTTTGTATAAAATGTAAAATGATAAAGAATACACATTGATCTGATAAACACATAATACTAAATAAACATTAATCATTAAAAAAAAGTTATAGCAATTTATTGTAGCAATTTGGGATATCAGAATTCTGGGAGAGCGAGGCCCCTGAAGACTCGAGGCCCGGGGCTATAGCCCACCCTAGCCCCCCCCCCCCCCCTTAATCCGGGCCTGACGTTACTCCTTCGGTGAGTAACATACTATTGTCAATCCTCCGTTATATATCAAATTTTGACTTCCTTAGGTATCTTTTCAAAATTCTACAATGTCTTTATAAAAATAATAAACATATAAGGTTAACATTTGAATGTTTTGTACCTTCGCTAAGCTGAGATATATAACACGTAAGTCCTATACCAATGAGCCTGAAGTTTTGAACGTTATTCGATAACACAATTTTTTTTTTAAATTTCCCATTTAAAATAGGTATATATATATATATGATCTTATCACGTAAAATAACAATAAATTTTGTTTAGTCCTCCCGAAAGAGCGGAGCACCCTTAAATAGGGGTTAAGATGGGTGTTAATACGAAAAAAATGTTAAGTCGGCGGTATTTAATTTATCCCAGATAATTTAACCTGCATTAAGTTCCTTATCACTATAAGTGTCTACGTAAAAAATGTTGGCCTTCTCTAAGGGGTAAAGCACCCTTATATAGGGGTTAAGGTGGAGGTGAAAACGAAAAAAATAATTTGTCGGCGGCGTTTCATATTTTCCATGTAATTCAACATGCATTGAATTCTTTATCACGAAAAGTGCCGGCGAAAAAATGTTAGGCATTCCCTTAGGAGCGGAGCACTGCTAATTAAGGGAAAAACGAGGGAGGGGGGGGGGGATGAAACGAAAAAGTAATGTAAGTCGGCGGCGTTTAATTAAACGGGATTTAATTAATTTAATTAAATGTAATTACATGGGAAAAATCAAACGCCGCTAACTTACATTTTTTCTATTTCATCCCTACCTTAACCCCTATTTAAGGGTGCTCGGCTAAAAAATAATTTCTGGTCTTGTTTCGTGATAAGAATTATATAGTCGGACCTCGAGCACTGCAAGTTCGCGCACTGAAATACCCCGCGCACTGCGATGCCTTTGACTTCAGTAACTCAATTATCATGGCCGCCAAGGCAATAGCGTATGCGAGCCGTTTTGTTGTTAGGAACCCCGGGCACTCAGCAGTCAGACATTGGCATTAAATAAATATCTTGCATAATACATAATTATAAACGCAAAATAGTACAATATTTGTATTTTACATTCATTAGTGTATCATTCATTTTTTAAGACATATGTATAATAAGTATAAATAGTTTGTCAGCAGTTAGTCATTCGTATATGATATTCGTATGTTGTGACTTGAATAATGCGATCTTATACAGTTCAGTGTTTGTGTTGTGAAAATCATTATATGTTTCAATTAATTAGATAAATACAAATTTCTATCAAAATTTGTTATGTATGTATAAATACGTAGTATTATCTTTATGAAAACGTAACCTCAATTTTATGTGTACATGAAAACACAAAATTTATGTTTATAATTTTTTTCCAAAAGTGATATGTGATTAGATTTGAAAATGTGACATATGAGTGTTCAGCAATTTATGTTTATTTACGTACTTACACCTAGCGTCGTGTGAACTGGTCAGGTAGGTATAGTTAGGTAACAGACAGTATTTGCTCATTTCGGCTACGACCTAACCTACCTGGCACCCAGTTCACACGACGGTAACATCGTGAAAGCTCTTTCCCGCTCTCGAGCGAAAAAACAAAGTTATTTTTACCGCTGGGTGTACACTTATTTATATCGCTATATTACAAAACAGTGTTTCCAAAGTTACTTTATAGTTACGTACTTGTATATATAGAAAGCTTTTTATTCAGAAAATGAAAAGACAGTTTTAACAGAGAATCAACGAGCAGAAATTATTCATCGTAGTGGTATGCAAACAGTCACTGCATTAGCAAAAGAATTTCAAGCTGATCGCCGGAGTATTTTATAGAGTTCAAAATGAGAAGGATAAAATCGAATACCTTAGTTATAATTAAGTATTAATTAAATTTATATTTTTACAAATTTAAAAAATTTCAACGACGCATCTGAGCACCCCGCATTGATACGGCCCCGGCTGCCATTAGGGATTGGCGCGTAGAAAAGTTAAGTCAGTATAGCAGTGCGCGGAGCCTCGTGCATCAGGTCTTTGCAGTGCTCGAAGTTCGACTGTATACCTATATTAAATGGAAAATTAAAAAAATACCATAACTATTTTTGTGTTGTTTTAAAAACGTTCCCAACTTCAGGCTGATCTATAATACACCCATAAAAATGAGCTTTAAAAATTTACTTATAAAAAACGGATATGTTATACAGAATCACTATATATGCTACATAAAAAAAGAAAAATAATTGCTAGCCTTCCCGTTTTAAGGTGGGAAGGTTATCGGAAACTTCAAAAAAATATTTTTTTTTATTATTTATTTTGTATCCATTACGTGTGAAGAATATTTAATTGATGAGGTCCCATATGATTTACATATATTTCAAAAACTTTGATTCGTTTTATATCGTATCATAGTTTTGATATTCAAAATGTTCTACGCGTCTCAGTTTGTAGCCAATCGATCTGGAAATTTACACACAAGTTTATATACATATTATTTGAATATTAACAGAGCGGTTTAAAATTGGATGTATCTTTATCTACTTACAGTATTATTAGTTATAGAAGTTCAAACTTTTTAAAATTGTTTATTTAGATAGCTAATAGTGCAAAGATTTACAAGTTCCTCTATAGAACTTGTAAATCTTTAAAAATCAAAAAATGCTTCTGTCGATGTTCAAATAATATGTATATTAACTTATGCGTTAAGTTTTACATTGCTTGGTTACAAACTTAGACAAGTGGAACATTTTGAATTTCGAAATATTGAGTTACGAGATAAAGCGTATCAAAGATTCTGAAGTACATGCAAATCATATGGGTCCTCATTAATTTAAATGCTCATATGTTTTTTATTTGGTTAATTGAGTGTCTAAAAATTATTTGACGTATTCTTCACAAACATACGATACAAAATAAATATTAAATAACTTTTTTTTTTAAGCTTCTGAGTACTTTTCTACCTTAAAATAGTACATTTCGATATGGGAGCGGAAGGTGATTATTCGCTGCGCTCGTGCGAAGAACGTCACATGAGGTAAAAATCTTCTTACGCACCAGTTTCGAACTGTATTTTATATTGAAGTTATGAATTTGAGGTTAGAGTGGTATAAATATATTCTTAGGAATTTCCTGCCTAATGCTGTGTGTATATATATGTAGCGGTACAAAGAAAAGCAAAAGCTAGTATCGTTTCCCGATTTATACTTCTTTTCAAGATTTTTACATTATTTACTCGTATTTTATGCTGCAATATAGTATATTATTCAGTTTAAGGCCAGGTTACTCCAAAAAACGTAATTTTTTTCAATAAATTTTATTCATAGTACAAAACATGTTGAGTAATCAATTTTTTTTACATATGAAAGCACATATATTAAATTACTTAAAAAAAAATTTTTTTTTGTTCAAAATGGCGGTTTTGAAAATGGCTGCTGAAACTCGTCTGATTAGTAGATGGATGACATCATTTCTTGGAAACGAATTATCTGAAAGCAAAAAACGTTATTTTTTTAACTTTTATTTTTTCAAAAGTCCGCCATTTTGTTTTTTTTCATTGAAAATGTTTCATTCTGCTTGAGGCCATAGCCAATTCAATACAGAACATGAAACCGTTTTGTTTTTTGCTTTCAGATAATTCGTTTCCAAGAAATGATGTCATCCATCTACTAATCAGACGAGTTTCAGCAGCCATTTACAAAACCGCCATTTTGAACAAAAAAAAAAATTTTCAAGTAATTAATATATGTGCTTTTATATGTAAAAAAAATTGATTACTCAACATGTTTTGTACTATGAATAAAATTTATTGAAAAAAATCACGTTTTTTGGAGTAACCTGGCCTTAAAGCGCAAATTACCCTGTTATACGGAAATTTGAAATAAAATCATCTTTCGAACTGGTTTGTAACCCTATATCTACCTTAAATATATGTGCTTTCATATGTAAAAAAAATTGATTACTCAACATGTTTTGTACTATGAATAAAATTTATTGAAAAAAATCACGTTTTTTGGAGTAACCTGGCCTTAAAGCACAAATTACCCTGTTATACGGAAATTTGAAATAAAATCATCTATCGAACTGGTTTGTAACCCTATATCTACCTTAAATATATATATATATATATATATCAGTAATTTGAATCTTCCTTTTAGAAATTTGAAAAGATCTTATCCTAATAACACACACGTAAATTAGTATATCTTCTTTTCGCTAAAATCTAACGTACCAATTTTTCTTTTCTTTGATTTGTTCTTTGAAACGACATCAACCTCGGACTCTTCTGTTAGGTGGGTGGGATTGCTTAGTAATTTCTCTTTTGTTAGAGCATCAATAAGCGTATCTAAAATCATACAATATTATTAAATAGTTGTTGACCAAGTAATTTTTTTTTCTTTTCTTTTTTAATTAACGTCGCTATGTTTGTGCTCCCATGTGGTGCTAATCGACGACGGGGGCCTGCGGTGTGTTTGTAAACAAAGCACATGTAATTTTTACAGAAGTGCTTGTATCAATCGGCAGAGACTAGGATTCGAACCCGGGTCACCGGCGTGGGAATCCGACACTCTACCGACTGAGCCGCCGCAGGCCCCTAGCAACGTACTTAAGGGGGTAATCGTGCTAATTAATTTTTCTTACAATATTTTTAAGACTTTACTCATATGTTGATTATATTATCTATCACTGTTCAACATTTCAGAAAGCCTAGCCGTAAAACGGGGTAATTTGGCCGGTGGGGTGATTTTAGTCCACTTTTTAAGGGGTTGTATGTGACATACTGGTAGTCAAATTTTTAAATAAAGCACTTGCAGAAGGTATTTTATATTAATAGGAACATATTTGTGAACTTTAAAATTTTCAGGTTTCTACACACAATTTATAATAACTAATTAAAAATATGGCCAAAGTCACCCCGTTTTACGGTACATAGAATACTTATTAAGAGGGGTGCAGGTAATGTGGCCAGCTTAAGGGGAGATCGGAGCGAACTTTACCATTGTGAACTTCACCTCGAGCCGTATTTATAGGTCTAAAATTCACATAGTAACATCAAAATCGAGGTTGATAATAGTTTGTTATTATATAAAGAACACCAGACAACAGCGATTTTGTTTATCAGTAGCCTTAAAAGTTTTTTATTATGAAATATTGTTATAATTGACGAATGGAAAACGGTAAAAGTGACGGTCATTTTACCGTTCTTAGCCTTACTTATAGACTCACCTCGCACCGTATTTTTCATTATTTTACGAATTTTTACGCAATTCTGTACGCTTGAAGCTTTATAAACATTTATTACTATGACAAGATCTCCGGACAACCGCATTTTTGTACCATAAATAACCACAAATTTTTATTTTTATTGGAGGTTAAGTAAAATCTGCACCGATCAGGATAGCTCCGATCATCTATTGAGATGTTATTTGATTTGTTATTTAACTACATGTTGCCGTAGTGCAAGCCTTGGTATCGATATTTTGGGATCAGTAAGCCTAGGAATTTTGAAGAAGCAATTTATCGGCGTCTGTTGCATTTTACCTTGCAACGTATACGTATATTCACTTTACCAACCGACAAACGTCAACGAAAGGTGCGATTTTCGCATCAAAAATAAAATATACGGCAAAAATTAGCACATGCATCTTAAAGTACGTAAAAAAGCTACAATTTTATGTACCGTATGATTTTTTTCGCTAATGTCACGCTGTCAAAAGTGGTTTATTTACATGTACACTTGAAGGTAAAAATAACTTTATGGGTATGTTCCATCAGGAGCTTCAGCAGCATCAGCAGCAGCGGCTTTTAAGTGTTAATTTTTGGGGTTGGCAATGGCTGCTGGATCTCTGCTGGAGAATCGTACCGCGTTGCTGGCCAGCAGCCCCGTCATAAATTTGACAGACAATACCGGTTTTAATGGACACGAACGTTGACGAAAAAAATTGAACCTATCAATTAATTTCATTCTAATTATAATTAATTACAATCTATTTTGTGTGTGTTTAATGTTTTAATTATCATCTGCAATTAGTAGAATGATAAAGTGAATCAAGTTAAATATGATCTGACTTTTGTACATACATAACCTATTTTTGTTATATTTGTAGTGTTACGTGAAAAAAATATTTATAAATTTAATTAAACTGTTAAAAAAATATTAAAATGGATAATCATAATATAGAAAATATTATGATATTAGATTTTATTGTTTTCTTCGTCTAGTAGTAGTGATGATGAGATTCATGAAATTGATAATCTAATTTTTGCTGAAAATCGTGGTAGTAACCGAATTAGGATCAAATGACAAAGACACATGCAGCGCCGCTGCTGGCCAGCAACGCGGAACGATTTTCCAGCAGAGCTCCAGCAGCCATGATGCCAACCGTAGAAATTAAAAATCTGCTGCTGCTAATGCTGCTGGAGCTCCCGACGGAACATACCCTAAATCACGCGTTCTTAAATCATGGCAGCGTTACTATGGCAACAACTTAAATATGTCTTAAAGGTACCTTAAGATGACTTTAAGACTCCTTCAAGTTACTGCCATAGTGACGCCACCACGATTTAACCCCGCGCGATTTAAAGTTATATTTACCGTCAAGTGTACTGTTAAGAAATCAGAGTTTTGATGCTTTCACGCGTAAACATGACACTATCTTATAATTAGTGGGTGCTAGCAGCAGGGTCTCCGCGCCTGTCGTCACCTCGAGTAGGTGGTCACATTACATGCTTGACCACATTACCTGGCCCATCTTATATGAGAAATTGCAGAAAAAATTGTAGAGTTATGAAAATAATTTGTGACAGGGTAGTGCCGAGATTCACAGTGCTAGGAGGTCCGACTGTATGTAATAGTATTTAATGATATTACCATGCGAGTCACTCTTTGTACTCTGGTGGAATAAATAAAAAATAAAATAATAAAATAGAAATAATTTATTTTGCCATTGCAACTTGTTTACTCTCAATTTACACTGATTTATCAATTAAAATAGTATATTATGTACCAAGGGCGTAAAGTGGGCTTTTTTAGACCGAGTGTGGAGTCTGCAGTACGAGTCGAGGCGAGCTAGCACGAGTCGAAGGCGAGTGCATTTGCAAGCCGAAGATGCGTACTACAACCACACAAGGTCAAACAGCCCACTATAGCCATTGGTGCACACCATGTTTTTTGAAACGCGCGGACGTATTTTCGTGTTTTTTCGTACGCGTTAAGCAGGGCTGACATGACTATTTTTGAGACAGCAATTACGGGCTTGTTGTAATATTATAGAAAAATAACATCTAATATAGTACATTGTGCAACTAGGGGGGGGGGGGGGGTGAGCTTTTTCTAAGCGAGGATGATGATTGAGCACGAGTAGAAGTCGAGGGCGCCGAAGACGCCGAAATGTACATGAGTGCTCAAATCATTATCCGAGTCTGAAAAAGCCCTTTCCACCCGTGTTACACACCGTACTTTTTAACAAATGTGTGAATAGGGCCTTTTCATGCGTGCACAAGGAATAGGGAAATGGGACTTTCGAGTCGTCCACCAGACCTATAAAATAAAAAGAAAAATTTTTTTTAAAATTTTGAATTTTTTTTTTAAATTTTGATTTTTTTTCAAAGTTTTGATTTTTTTCAATATTTTGATTTTTTTTCAGATTTGAAGTTTTTTTTTAATTTTGAATTTGTTTAAAAAATTTGTTTATTTTCAAAAATTTCGAATTTTTTAATAATTTTGATTTTTTTACAAATTTTGAATGTTTAAAAATTTTAAATTTTACAAAAATTTTGATTTTTTTAAACATTTTGATTTTTTTTTCAAAATTTTGATTTTTTTTTCAAAATTTTGATTTTTTTTTAAATTTTGAGTTCAAATTTAGAAAATACAAAATTTTGACATTACTTTTAGAGATTTTCGGGAGCGGGAGGTAATGTTCATTCTCTCCCGCTCCGGCAAAGACGCTGGGACTGCCCAGTTTTTCATTCGTTTTGCCAGCATAGAAAAGAGCCTTATTCACGCACGTGTTGATAAAAATAATTTTTTATGCATATTATTATTGAAAATTTAATAAATCAATAATGCAATGATTGTACATTTAATAAAAAATCCAATTCAATTATCGGAAATTTAATTGGTAAACGACCAATTATTACAAATCTAATAAATAATGTAAATACAAAGAAATTTCCTGAAAAGCGGGTAAAAAAGTTTTTGTTGCCCACTAAATTTTTTTTTATACTATTAGCGGACAACAAATTTTTTTTTGCTTGCCCGTCAAAAAACTGTCTTTTTAGTTCAGATTAATAGGTAGGAAAAACGCGAAATCGGACGAGTGTTACAAAAAATGCCGTTTCACGCTTCTTTTTAGCCCCATTTAACATTTTTTAATTCGCGCGAATGTTTTGTACCCATTTTAACATCACTGGTCTGCATGTATTGTGTGTGTGTCACTGTACTTATATATTATTGTATCCTAATGAAGTATTATTATGTCATCAAAGTGCACTACGCACGTTTAGGGACAGTCCACATAAACGCTGTACTGTATTGTGCTCCACATCAGTGTTGTACGTTCGGATTTTAGAACGAAGAAGTCTATCTACATATGTATCTATGGCCTTTGAATTAATATTTCAAAATTAAAATAAACGATAGATTTTGATGAAAGAATAAGAACAAAAACGTTACGTTACGAAGTCTATGTACATCTGTTTATCTGGTACTCTGGCCACATTAAAGAAATTTAAAACTTTTTGTAAATAATATACAAGTTTAATATTGTGAAGCGCCTTTCTGCGAAAAGAGCGTAATTACTCTGCATCTAGCTTATGAATTATAATACTTAAATAGTTTCTTAAATAATATGCAAATAATTTCTCAAATATTGCTTTAGATAGGTTTATAGAAATAAAAATTTAATATATTTATTAGTGCACTTTAAAAATTTTTGAAAATTTTATAAAAAACGTTTCTATATAATTTGTTGGTAGATATTTATGGATGTTTTATTAAATGATATTTTATATATTTATGAAGTATGTAAATGACACTAAATGTATAAAAGTGGGATCCTGGAGTCCGATTCAACCTACGATATGTATATATATCACAGCGTGATATGTATATGTATCACGGCATGTTTTTTTGTATATGTGATGTGTATATAGACTTGGAGCCATCACCCAAGTGAAGTTGGTGAGAGCGATTTTCGTTTGTCGATCGCCCCGCTTGAGATACGAAATAGTATTAATATGAGCGTCGTCGAGCGCGATCGACAAACGAAAACCGCTCTCACCAACTTCACTTGGGTGAGGGCTCCAAGTCTATGTACACTTCACATATACAAAAAAGCATGCCGTGATACATATACATATCACGCTGTGATATATATACATATCGTAGGTTGAATCGGACCCCTGGATTGAACAAAATCATGAAGTTAATGACGATTCCAGCACTCGCGTGTGTGGTATATTAGATATATTCAATTTGATCGGGGTTCGGGTTTAAACAGTTCTGATCTACTCCGAGTGGCATACAATTCCTGATTCATGATTGGTCAAATTTAAATCAACCAATCACGGCTTAGGGTTTGTGGTTAGATCTGACTAAACATCTGCCGAGAACTGTTCTTGGCTAGGTGTGAGCCACTCGGATCAGATCAGAGCCGCTCAATCTCGAGCCACGAACAAACCTATCTCCTTGTTTGGATGAGATGAATATAATAATCAAAATACATCTATAGTTATGTATCATCAGTTGCGGCTATTGGGACGTTCTGGATCAAAGCCATACTATACTAATATATGTATAAATAAATACATAAATATAAGTTGTAGCTAGCTGTAGCTAGCCGAAAAACGTGTTGTCTAAATATTTTGCTGTGAAACTGAACCGGTACCATTGCATTGTAGCTTAGTGACTAACATTTAATTATAACCATTCAACTGACAATATAAATAATTATATTTGCCAAAAACAGTAAAAACGTTTTTAGCAGCGCTATCTAGCTGGCTATAGCTAGCTACAGCCGGCGTTTCACTATGAACGGACCCTTACTACTAACAAATAGTAAGTTTTTATTATTTCAAATTTAAAGAGTATGGATGCATCAGAATAGAACAAGGAAGACATCGACTAAGATCAATCTTTTAAGATCAACGTCTTTTGTAATAAAAGATACTTATAGTATCCTGAAATTTTCATCTTACCGAAGAATAAATGATGTCAATATATCAGCAAAGGAAATTTCTTTCGGGAACTTACGATTTTTTAATTAATTACAGTAACTTTTATTGATGTGTAAAAGTTGTGTCAAGTTATTCAAACAAGTTATTCATTGTTCGAAAGTTTTTATTTATATAAAACTTATTAAAACGCTTAAAGGGACTTAATTAGTGAACATATAGAATAGTTATCTATTCCCCAAAAAATGTTGTTGGTTGGGGCTACTTCATAAAACACTTGACTACTATATTTATACACTGCAAACAATATTTTTTATGCAAAAATTTACTTTTTCTACCACCTTAAATAAGTTACATTGGTTGTTAAAGTTTTCGAACAATCGGAAATAGGAATCAAGCCATATGTGATTTATTCCAGTTTCCCAATTTAAATACATGTAAAATGTTTGGGGCAAATTCGTAAAAATAGTTTATTCAAATAATTCCAGTAAACCAATAATCATTGCAAACATGCAGATATAAAAAATTTTTTTTAGCTAACCGAACGTTTAAACTTGTTTATCACCGATAATAAAATAGTATATTGTAAAGTAGTCTTTTTTTGTCCGCGTGTGCTTTTACAGTACGAGGCGAGGGGAGCAAGCACGATCGTGCTGCAGGCGAGTGCGTATTGCGAGCCGAAGAAGAGTACTGCAATCACACAAGGGCAAAAAATACTTTTCACCCGTAGCACACAACGTACTTTTTGTCATATACATCTTGATTTTGCATTTTTTAATGCATCTAGAGCGGGTGTTCTTGCAGCTGTTTTTCGAATCGGTGCAATCACATATTTATAAAACCAAAATAAAATATCAATAAAATTTTTTCCAAAATATTCAAAACTTTGCAAAATTTTTCAAAATTTTCTGAGTAACGGGCGAAAAAGCAGCAAAAATCGTGCGTGTATGACAAAAATTATTTTAAAAAAGATTATAAGAACTAAAAAGTTTAAACAAAAAGTTCTCAAAGTAGCCCAAGTCTCCCCTACATGAAAAAGATTCATATACTATATATACTGATATAAGTCTATTGGAAGAAATTATTTTTATTTATACTGTTTTGTTAGAAATCTCAATTAATGCGAGTAGAAATATTTAATTACAATAAAAAAACAAAACCGACTTCGAAAAAACAATTTAAAAATTATGAAGTAATCGATAAAAGCGCATTAAAAAGTATGAAATAATTGATAAAAGCGTACTAAAAGTATGAAATAAGGTAGTTGACCCTGTTCTCGATAGCTTAGTAACAGACTCAACTTATTTCGCTATAAAAAATGCTTTAATTTTAAAAGAATTGAAATTTTTTGATTTCAACTATTAATTAATATACTTATTTAGCAAATAACTCGAAAAAGACGAAATTTTAACGTAATGTTTACTTCTAAATTCAATAAACCAAAAAATAATCCGAGGGAGCAGTTGTCGATAACCATTTTACGAGTCGGAGCAATTCTCGATAGATGCAAAAGACCCAGTTCTCGATATACCAACAAACCCATTATTCAGGTTAGGTTCTATGTTATGTCAAAACTTGATTGAATAACATACACATTTTGATTATTATAATTACATAATTATTAATAAAAAGTAGTGCTTAAGTACTTTTAAGCATTGAAATAACATTTAAAGAAAAATTTATTTGTTTTTTGTATATATTATCTGACTATCGACAACTGGGTACGTACGCATAATTAAGACGGAGTTGTCGATATATGAATTAAAATAGTTATAAGTAAATAAATCAAAATTTAACTTTTTGATTACGCTTATTTTGTTGAATTTAAAGCTAATCTTGGCTTTACAGTTTTTTAAAACGTTCTATTTATTACAAAAATGTCACTTTAAAGTTTACTGTTTGTTACGGTCGTGATTAAGGAAACGTCGAGAAACGCATCTAATCTGAGAGTGCCAAGAAGTGTGAATTTCTATTTAACAAGTAGCGCTAACTGAGTTTTTATAATTCAAAATATTTATTCAGTGATATATTCTTAATATAGAAATAATTTTCTCGTACCGAAAAATTGCTCAAAATATATCTAAAATCGTATTATTCCTTCGAGTTATCGACAACTGAGTACCTATCGAGAACCGGGTCCACTACCTTAATCGATAAAAAGTATGAATAGTCGATAAAAACCTTTTAGAAGTCGACGCCGAATCCATTTTTTTAACGTTGCCAATCGTCAGTTTGAAATTCGGCGCCGACTTGAAAAAGGTTTTCATCGATTATTCATACTTTTTATCGATTATTTCATACTTTTAGTGCGCTTTTGGAGATTATTTCATACTTTTTAGTGCGCTTTTATCGATTATTTCATAGTTGTTAGTGCGCTTTTATCGATTAATTCATAGTTGTTAGTGCGCTTTTATCGATTATTTCATACTTTTTAGTGCGTTTTTTTCGAAGTCAATTTTGTTTTTTTTTTAAATTATTATTTTATAGTTTTTTATTGTAACGGCCAAATATAATTTTATTTATCAAAATCCGAAAGTTTATCCAAATCGTTACAGTAGTTTCAAAATAATCGGCCGACGAATATAACAAAACGCTATTACTAACGTAGTACTGGATCGATACTGGCCCAGTAATGTAATGAGGCCACCATGGAATCATCCTCTTTCATTTAAAAAGTAGTTTATCCAAATCGATTCAGTAGTTTCCGAATAATCGGCAGACAAGCATAACAAATCGCTAGTACTGACGTAGTCCTGACGTCGTACTGGGTCCATACTGACCCAGTAATATAATGGAACCACCATGGAATCATTCTCTTTCATTCAAAAAATAATATAATGGGACCACCATGGGATCATTCTCTTTCATTCAAAAAATAGTTTATCCAAATCGGTTCGGTAGTTTCCGAATAATCAGTGGAAGAACATAACAAAATACCAGTACTGAGGTAGTACTGGCTCCTACTAGCCCAGTAATATAATAGGACCACCACGAGATCATTCTCTTTCATTAAAAAAAAATGTTATCGAAATCGGTTTAATAGTTTCCGAATAATCGGCGGACAGAGTCGGCAGAGGCCGAAATGTACAGAAAAATAATCTAGAAAAAACTAAATTACTGGCCAGGTACTGAACCCAATCCTTACAAAATTGGAATGGGCCCACTAGAGGATAATTTCATATAAAAAAAAAAAACCTTTCATATAAAAAAAAGTCATGTCGAATTGAGAACCTTCTCCTTTTTCAAAGTCGATTAAAAAGAATTATTATTACTTTATCAATTTTTAGCCACTTTAACCACATAATAATATGAAAAATTCTAATTCATTTATTATTGTTCTTGCACTTTCATAAAAATTTATTTTTCTATAATACAGTGTGATTCATTGCGACGTATTAACAAAATATTTTATATATCTATTTATAAATAGGGCAGTTTTATCCGTTGATAAAAGTAAAAATCAAATAAAATGACAATTGGTCGTTTATTAAGGTGGCTCTCTAGTGATTTTCGATCAGAAAATAAAAAAAATTTTGTTTTAAATGTCAGTTGAACTTATACATTAACTCATTAATCAAAAATATTCTTATGATATAGTATTATTTATCTATAAAGAGTATAAACCATAAGGGAGTGTCCACATGGTTACCCTAAAATATATCCATAGTGCCTTAGTATAAGCACGGAGTACGGGGTAGGGGTAGGGTAATCATGTGGACACTCCCTCATGTTGAAATATTGGGTGCAATAGCTATAAACGAACGCAATCGAATCGAACGCACACACACACATATATATGTATATATATATATATATATATATATATATATATATATATATATATATATATATAGGGGAGACTGGGGCTACTTCGAATGCGGGGCAATTTCATAAAATTCAAATATCTTTTAAGATCAACGTCTTTTGTAATTTTTGATACGGTACACTGAAATGGAAATGAAAATTGAACATTTTTACCAAAAAATACATATCAATATATCAATAAACGAAATTTTATTCGGAAACTTACGATCTTTAATTATTTTCTGTAACTTTTGCTAATGTATAAAAGTTGTGCCAAGTTATTTAAATAAGTTATTCATTATACGAAAGTTCTTATTTATATAAAACTTATTAAAACAAAGATTTTGATACCTCAAGCGACTTGATTAGAGCACGTGTAGTTAAGTTATCTATTCCCAAAAAAATTTTATAGGTTGGGGCTACTTCATAAAAACACTTGCCTACTATAATTTATACACTGTAAACATCATTTTTATATAAAAATTACTTTTTCTACTATCTTAAGTGAGTTAAATTGAATCAAGTAAAAGATGATTTATTCCAGTTTCCCCATTTAAATACATGTAATATATGAATTTGCCCCACGGTTGAAGCAATTTTGAAAAAATTGGTTCATTTAAATCATTCTAGTAAAAAAATAATAATATTACAAACATGCAGCCTAAAAAATTATTTTTACCTAATGAAACGCCTAAGCTTGATAACTATCGATCATAAAAATGATTTATAAAAGATTAGAAGAACTAAAAAGTTTTCAAATTAGCCCCAGTCTCCCCTATATATATATATACTAATGGGTTACGGAACGAACGAACGTCGAACGATCGTGGTGTGATCGCTATAATCGAATGCATCCATAAATTCAAAGACCACTGATACATGACTTCTCCATTCTAAAATCATAATGCACAGCATAGCACAGCACAGCACAGCACGATTACGTTAGAGATAGTAATCCCTAAAGATATACTTCATTAATTCTTTTCCATAATTTCTCTCGCTCTTCTAATCTGCTTTGGAGAAATTACATGGATTCATATAGACCTATATGGTTCTCGATCTCTTACTCAGCATATATTATAGGTAGATATGATATTTTAAATTAAGTTGTTTATAAAAAGTCATAAAAGTTATTTCCTGTATTACGGGTTAAATACTGAGGTGTGTATCCTAACCCTGATGCTTGCGGCCTTGTATGCCGTTCAGAACTGCAGGTGATGCTGGCTATACCTGCATAACACTCGATGGTCCAACCGTCAAGAATGCTGTTGTTTTGCTTGTTGTGCTTAACCTTCAATAATACTGATGTCAGCGCTGCCTCTCCAGGTCCTGCTGGTGTCTTTCGTTTCCTTGCATGCTTCTCAGAGTTGCTGTTGATGCATGGCTACGCCTGTCCAACCCCAAAGAATGCTGATATCAGTGCTACCTTTGTGTATCCAGCCATCTGTTTGTGCAAGCCTCTTGCAGCAGCATTCGATCTCTGAATCTGTCAAGACCTCGTTGAGGCTACTGCTGCTGTATGGTGGACACCCACAGCATCACATTGGTGTCGTACGTGCCCTTGCATGCCTCTTGGAGCTACTAGTGCTGCTGGCTGTGCCTACCCATCCGTCAAAAATGATATTGCCAGTGCTTGCTGTGTCAGCCTAACTTTTGATAACACTGACGTTAATGTTGTATTTAAAGTTATGTCATTATTATTCTTATTATTATTATCATGGACTATATATTTTTAACTTTACAGTCCATGTAATGTGGATAATGTTAGAGTGGTATACTGATATCACCAGTCATTCGGAAACTCTCAAGCCAACATTGATGTCAGTGTTAACGAAAGTTGGGTAGACACAACAAGTACTGACATCATTCTTGATGGTTGGGCAGGCAGAGCCAGCAGCACTAGTAGCTCTAAGAGGCATGCAAAGGCACGTAGGACACGAGCAGGATGCTGCGGGTGGCATGCAGTAGCATTCAGAACTCCAGCAGGGCCTCAGTGGACTGAGCGTGTCTATCGCACAGCTGCAAGAACTTTGACGATGGCTGGATACATCAAAGCAGCACTGATATAGGCATTCTCGAAGGTCAGGCAGACACAGCAAAAACTGACAACAGCATTCTTGAGGGTTGGACAGGCGTAACAATGCACCAGCAGCAACTCTGAGAAGCATTCAAGGAAATGGGAGATGCCAGCAGGACCTTGAAATGCTGTGTGCGTCTCTCACACAGCTGCAGGAATTTCGACGAGGGATGGATACACAAAGGCAGCACCGACATCATCATTGTTGAAGGTTGCAGACACAACGAGCACTGACAACAGCATTCTTGAGATTGGGATTATAGTGTTGGGCAGGTAAAGCCAGCACCACTTGCAGCTTCGAGAGGCATACAAGGCCACAAGCATCAGGGTTAGGGTGCATACTTCAGTATTTTACCAGTAATACAGGAAATAACTTTTACAACTTTTTAAATAAAACCTAATTTAAAATTAGTAAAATAAGAATGCAAATAATTTACAAACAAACAGTATTTCATATTTATAATATATGCTGAGTAAGAGAGAGCTATAAGTCTATATGAATCCATGCAACGACATATATGTGTCTGGCTTAGAAGAACAGCGGGGACAGAATGAGAAAATAACTACAGAAAGGTTATGTCATCAAGGGGGTACCAACACTACCAACGTCAATATAAATTTATAATTTCGCGCCAAAAAATTAGTGACTGAGAAACAACTATTTTACCTGTAATTAAATATCAGAATTGAGCAAAACGACGAGATACTTCTCATCCATTGTGTTATCAACCATTTTACAAATTTTCAAGTTAAAATTTCAATAGCTCGACAAATAAAGTTTGAAAAATTTCTCCATAATACTTCGTTCAAACGTTACTCGTAGAGTTATTGGAATTTTCTCTTGAAAATTTGTAAGAGGATAGATTATAACACATCGGTTTCTATATTTTTAATTACAGCTAAAATACTTGTCCCACGTTCGGAAATTTTTTGGCGCGAAATTTGAATTTTAAATTGACTTTGACAGTTTAACTGATACTAGATTATAGTTTGCGTATATAACCACGAATTACTGAATAAACATATTCATATTACAATGATGACAAATATAAAAAATGTATGAAATTTATTTACCAAATTTCCCATGAATTTTGATTACGTTAAATGACTTCCAAGAATCTCCAGGGTCTTCTTGATCTAATATTGATTTCTATCACTCATCCTTGCCATAGGGTGGATATTTGCATACTTTATCATTTTCTGATAACCAAATTGCAGTATAACAAGATACTGCTTCTGAGTTTGTACAACAGCGAACGTCATGAATATTCACTTAAAGTATAAAGTTTCTTGTTTTTAGATCGTCCAAATTATCAGTCAATAAAAAAAAACTTTTGGGTGAAAAATCTGTTACACACTTCTATTATACAAAGCTATACGAATAGTAGTAATAACTTCCAACAAAATTTTCACTATAGCAATATTATTTTTTCCACAGTCTTACAGACAAAAACTTTATTGCCAAATTACACTACTTATGGTAAAAAATAAAACATATTAATGTGATTAACTGCAGATTGATGTGATTTTCACAACAGTGATTAATCGTTTCCGAAAAAATTCGACGTTATTTGATTCCGATATGTAGGTAACAGTGTCTTTTTTTTCTTACAAGGCGGTTAAGTCTCCAAGGTAACAGTTAATCATGACGACTTAAATGATAGGATTACAATCATTTGAAGTTAAGTACGAAATGCGCATAATGGTGTCGACCTAATGTATAATATATATACTTACGGTAGCGGTAAAAGTAGATAAAAAAATTCAAAAGCAAGAAAATTTTATTCTAGGTACAGGAACACAATAAAAATTTTATGTAATAAAGAATTTGTTATTAAACATTAATAATTTTTTTTCTCACAACTTATTAAAGTAATAAAATTTGTATAGGAGTACACTTTCAAAAAACAAATAAACGATTAAAAATTTAAAAATTTAAGAGAAATTTTGAAAATTTAAAAAATTGATTTCTGTGGGTTCCCGGAAAAACAACTTAAGTCCTTTTTTTTAAATTGTGTTTTGAACGATTATATTATCCTTAGATATATTTTCAGATAAAAATACAAAAAACTATAGAAAGTGTAAAAATAAGTGATTATATTATGATTTTGTTTAATATTAGTTTAAATGGAAATTAAAAACTTTAAACTTTAATATCTCAAAAACATGAAAAGTGGACTTAAGTCGATTTTCCTGGAACCCACAGATTTATTTTTATTAGTTTGGTACATGTCTCAAAATTCCTAATTTCCCATCCGCCTTACATACATTAAAAATGGCATATCCATGCCCTTATTAAAAATAAAAGGTGTTTAAGAGAGGGTAAAGGTCTTTTTCAGACTTGGATGATAATTTTAGTACTCGTCGTACACTTGACGTTGGAAATTTCTGGTCGAACGCGTTTGAAATCCTCCAATGAGCTTAGCGAAAACATGCGTTCGACCCAATGAGACCCAATGAATTTGTTCGGGTTATTTAGGCCTTTGGGGGGCATTTGAATTGCGCGCCGTAGCTCGCCAATCGCCGCGTATTACAATCGGCCGAGTAGTTGCGCGCACTGCCGCTTATCGGACAAGCGGATGCGAGCGCCGCGAGAGCAGAGGTTCTCGCGCGCCTTATGCACGTGGGGGGTCAGTTCCGTTCTCTCTCCCGCAGAGACCGGTCGATTTTCCTGGCGTGATTCAAGGCAGCGCATCAAACCCGATTTGGATAATTTAATATTGTACGAGAAGCTCGGCACGTACGTCCTTATCAGGACGGTCGACTTCTCCCTTCGTAAATTGTCTGCGTCGCGTGAGTGTGTGTGTGTGTGTGTGTTCGGTGTGACGGAGGATCGGGAAGGTCCGGCCACGTGCGAGCCCCCTCGACGTGCCGACTTCCACACGGCGATCACCTACGCGGCAGGGCCAAAGGGTCTGCCCGTGGTCCAGGTACGGTTCCCTCGAGACGTCGAGGCGCCCTGCGACCAGGAAGGTGCATCCCATACACGTGCAGCCAGGACATTACGTCGCGCTGTCCACGTTTCTACCGTCTAGCTTTTAAGGTAAGAGAGCTCTCGAGCGCGCGTAACTGGTACCTCGCGGCGTTAGGATATTTGCGTTATCACCTTCACTCTCTCTCTCCCTTCTTTTGTTCCTATATTAGAATCTCTTTTGGTATGTATAATTTCCTCTTTAGTAAATAAATCATTCGCTTGCCCCGGCTTTTCTCCCTGCCTCGTGGGAGTTTTTACGCCGAGGCAAGTTGTCTTATTTCCCGCGAAAAATTGTGTCTTTATTGATCTACCCGGCCTTCCCTCACTCATTCATACATATATATATATATATATATATATATATATATATATATATATATATATATATATATATATACATTTATTTTTCTAATTATCAGCATTTTCTTCATGGTGCCCCGGGTGAGGAATGAGTGATAGGTTGGTTGGCTAGATGAATGAAATCCGAAAAGCGCATCATATTAAGCGTTCTTAGCGTGCGAGCTGTTATCGGCGCCGTTCGGCCCTTCTCGGAATCGGCTCGTAGCGTTTAGCGCGCTTGCTCGGCTTGACGCGTCGGCGCTGTTCGGCCGTTCTCGGAATCGGTTCGTGGTGTCTGGCGCGCTTGCTCGGCTTGACGCGTCGCCTCCACGCGCGCGCTCGCGGTGTTGCTGGCGATACTTAGGCGGGCTGTTGTCGGCGCTGTTCGGCCGCTCTCGGAATCGGCTCTTGTCAGCGAGCGCGCTTGCCCGGCTCGACGCGTCGGCTACGCGCGGCGGCCTCGCGGTGTAGCTGGCGATACGCAGGCGGTCTGCTGCCGGCACTGTTCGGTCGTCCTCGCGGGCTGCTCGTGTCATCGGGCGCGCCTTGCCGGCTTTGCGGACCGACTTCGCTCGGCGGCCTAGCGGCGTGGACGGAGATTCGCGGCATCGAGTCGCGTATAGCGCGTTCTCGCCGTGTAATTCTCCCGTTTGGCTATTTGTATAGGTGCGCGCGTTGTAATATAAGTTAAGCCGCTATCAGTGTCTTCACGGTGGTCCCACTTTAACATCGAGCATTTTAATGCCTCAGGTGTGGATCCTAGGGAGAAATCGACTAGTTAAATCAACGATTCGCGCATGCATGCCTTGTCAACGTGCTAAGCCTCACTCAACCCAACAACTTATGGGTGAGCTCCCCGCTGATCGAGTGACAAGGGGTAGAGCTTTCTCTACGTCAGGACTCGATTACGCGGGCCCGTTCCAAGTTCGTATGGCAAAGGGTCGAGGGAATCGGTCTTATAAGGGATATATCGCTTTGTTCGTCTGCTTCGCTACTCGAGCTATTCATCTAGAGCTCGTTAGCGACTTAACTTCAGCGTCGTTCATCTGTGCGTATCGTCGTTTCGTAGGGAGACGAGGCATTTGCCGTAACCTCTACAGCGACAACGCCACAAACTTCCAGGGAGCGGACAAGGAACTTCAGGGTATGTTCGATCGTGCCTCCGAGTTTTACAAGAAGGTTGCCTCTCTTCTTGCGAACGATGGAACTGATTGGACGTTCATCCCTCCCAGTGCGCCGCATTACGGTGGTTTATGGGAAGCAGGGGTCAAGTCCGTGAAGCACCACTTGAGGAGAGTTGTCGGTGAGCACACCCTCACTTTCGAGGAGTTATCCACAGTTCTCGTGGAAATCGAGGCCTGCCTTAACTCTCGTCCTTTAGGGGCCTTAAGTTCTGACCTCAACGACTTGCGGGTGCTTACTCCCTCGCATTTCCTTAATGAAGGAGCTTCGGTATTGCTTCCGGACGCTGACCTGCCCGAGTTGCCAGAAAATCGGCTGAACCGGTTCCAGCTACTCCAGCGTATCCGTAACAACTTCTGGAAGCGCTGGTCAGCGGAGTATTTGCTTCACTTGCAAGAGCGGGAAAAGTGGAGGGACCCTTGTGAGAACTTTGCGGTAGGTCAGCTCGTATTGGTGAAGGATGATCGGTACCCTCCATCAAAATGGCCATTGGGCAGGGTCACTGAGGTGCACCCTGGCCCGGATGGTCTGGTGCGAGTGGTTACCATCAAGACTGCCTCTTCCTCCCTTCGACGACACATTGCTCGTCTTTGCCCTTTGGTGTTGGATGCTGAGGAAAGATGAGCCGGTTTACTCCTTTCTCCAAGGCTCTGGTTCGTCCGTCGGACGAAGGCGGGCGGAATGTTCAGGTTATTTAGGCCTTTGGGGGGCATTTGAATTGCGCGCCGTAGCTCGCCAATCGCCGCGTATTACAATCGGCCGAGTAGTTGCGCGCACTGCCGCTTATCGGACAAGCGGATGCGAGCGCCGCGAGAGCAGAGGTTCTCGCGCGCCTTATGCACGTGGGGGGTCAGTTCCGTTCTCTCTCCCGCAGAGACCGGTCGATTTTCCTGGCGTGATTCAAGGCAGCGCATCAAACCCGATTTGGATAATTTAATATTGTACGAGAAGCTCGGCACGTACGTCCTTATCAGGACGGTCGACTTCTCCCTTCGTAAATTGTCTGCGTCGCGTGAGTGTGTGTGTGTGTGTGTTCGGTGTGACGGAGGATCGGGAAGGTCCGGCCACGTGCGAGCCCCCTCGACGTGCCGACTTCCACACGGCGATCACCTACGCGGCAGGGCCAAAGGGTCTGCCCGTGGTCCAGGTACGGTTCCCTCGAGACGTCGAGGCACCCTGCGACCAGGAAGGTGCATCCCATACACGTGCAGCCAGGACATTACGTCGCGCTGTCCACGTTTCTACCGTCTAGCTTTTAAGGTAAGAGAGCTCTCGAGCGCGCGTAACTGGTACCTCGCGGCGTTAGGATATTTGCGTTATCACCTTCACTCTCTCTCTCCCTTCTTTTGTTCCTATATTAGAATCTCTTTTGGTATGTATAATTTCCTCTTTAGTAAATAAATCATTCGCTTGCCCCGGCTTTTCTCCCTGCCTCGTGGGAGTTTTTACGCCGAGGCAAGTTGTCTTATTTCCCGCGAAAAATTGTGTCTTTATTGATCTACCCGGCCTTCCCTCACTCATTCATACATATATATATATATATATATATATATATATATATATATATATACATTTATTTTTCTAATTATCAGCACTTTCTTCAGAATTTAAAACAATTCAAACGCATTCGACCAGAAATTTCCCACGTCGAGTGCCCAACGTACTATTTAATATATATATATATATATATATATATATATATATATATATATATATATATATATATATATATATATATATATATATATTCATATATATTCTAAATGAACTGAAAAATACACAAATGCCGTGGATTTTGTCAGACGACTAGGTTTTATTGTGAATATTTTAAAATATTAGAAGCACCGACTAATGCACAGAATCAGGCAGGAGATTGGTTCAGAATTCGCCTGGTTAAGACCTACGGGTGGCGTAACCCTTGTGGCCACTATGAGATATTATTTAAGTCATTTTAGGATTTGGCTATAAAAATAACCGAAATAAATTTTTTTTACAGTTAATGTAACGAAAACACTGAAATATATTAAATAATAGCACAATATGTACTTCTTTTTGCCTTGTATATTCTTATGTTCTGGACTCACTATCTAACCTTCCGAAACTTTCCGCACGGGCGGTGCCACCGTTAGGTGTTAAGCAGGCGAATTGTACCATCTATATTTGAAAAGAGAACAAACTAATACGCATACGCACACATATTGATACATACAATTGTAAACTAGCAAGGAGAGTGTATCACCTGTGGGAAACGATTTTCGATGAGGCTTTGGGAAGTGATAGGTATCAAAATATAAAGCGCAGTACCCGTGATTGTTCCAATAGATCTTTGTTTTCGAGATACGAGGCATTTAACTCCAAATATGCGTTATTTTAATGAAAAATTTTATATCTACTTCATATCATTGCTTAGGTATATAAGTTTTGATGCTGGAAAAATTGTTCGAAAGGTACATAAATGTAGGCGAAGAAATCTTTAATTTAAACTTTGATTGGTAAAAAATATCTAAATTTGGTACAAAGTTACTGACAGTTAAATAGGGTTAATGAAAATGCTTGAATATTCGAGGATGATTTTTCATGCACTTTCAGTCATCATTTTTAATTGTTAATAACTTAGACTGGATTCAGATTTTTGTATGTGACGAAGCTTAAAATAAAGCTCTTTTTGTCTAATTTTATTTACTTTTTTAACATTTTCTCCAGCATAAAAACTAACATAGTAGTAATATGAAGTAAAGGTACCATTTTATATTAAAATAACGCATATTCGAAGTAAAATAGCCCGTATCTAGAGAACCAGGGCGTATTGGAAAAAACTACGACGGCAGGGCTTCATTTTTGGATACTACACAGCCCCTCCCAAAGTCTCATGGAAAATCGTTTTCCACAGGTGGGACACTCTCCTTATAAATATAAGAAGCCAATTTTATATACTTTATCAATAATTAATTTAAAAAATTAAGCATGTATAAATGATAATCAATTTTTTATTTCATATGACAATATTAATAACACATTCATTACAATACGTTTTCAACTATTTTTAATGGTCTAATACTATATGTAGAATGTGCATAATGTAACTTTCTATAAAATTTACAGCAGTCTCAACCGTTTTGTAAAAATTCAAAATTTTTCTTGTATTCGTTTCAATATTTTTTTGATGAGTTAGTATTTGATCAATTTTCGTCACAAGTTATGCATAATGAGTACAATTAACTGCAAGGTAAATAACAAAATTTTAAATTAACTTTATTTTTTTTCGAATAATAACGCAATGAGACTGTTGCAACGCCGTTACCCTAAGCGGGTCCTGGGCGTAGTCGTCCAGAGCGGACGGGTGGGTGCCTATCACCACTACACAGCGCGTCCTCAAAGAGGCTAGCTGCGAATAAAGCGAATAAGCAGTCGCGGACAGCCGATAGGCCCAGGCGTGGGTGTAATGAGCCCGCACTGGCGAACGCATTCATCTAGAAACACTACGCAAGCACCGCAACAACTACAAACACTATAAAAAATCTCCTATCTTACTTTCTTCTTCTACCTTACTCTGTAATCTATCTCTTTTACCACACATTTCAAACAAAAACTGGGCCAAAAATCCTGCTGTCGTGGAGGATGCGGGAGCGATGACAACTGCCCTGAGAGGGGATGTGTAGAATGATTCGCCACCTGGTCTTACATGGCAACGAAGCCAGCGAAGGCGCGCTGCCTTGCAGGGGGGCGTTAGGATATGAGAATGAAACCGAGTGTGTCTGACGACGAGTTGACTATGTCCTCGCCAAAGTCAGAAAGCTCTCATACTTAGTTCTAGGGAGGTATGAGGGTTATCACCCCTAGACGGATGGACTCACCTGCGATCGGAACAGGATCCAAAACGCGCGGGTTTAACTTACTATCATGGCTCAAAGAAAACAAAACCAAACCAAAACGAAAAGAAACTTAAGGGTGGGAACCTGGAATGTACGCAGTCTACACAGAGCAGGCGCGTTCCGGGAAATCATAAATGAAACTGAGAGGTACAATTTAGATTTGGTAGCAATACAAGAAACCCGATGGAAAGATAACGCGATGCTAGGATTCGGAAACTTCACCTTTTTATATGGGGGCGCGAGCGGGCATTCTCTAGGCACCGGATTTCTTGTTAACAAAAGCATCATACATTCCGTTAAAAGTTGCAATTTCGTGAATGACCGACTCTCGTATATCATCATCGAAGGAGCGTGGTATAATTACGTGGTTATTAACGTCCACTGTCCAACGGAGGACAAAGAGGAAGAAGACAAAAATCTTTATTATGAAACTTTAGAGCAATTAATCGACCAATTCGCGTCTTACGACACCAAAATAGTAGTGGGAGAATTCAATGCTAAAATAGGGAGAGGAAATGTTTAGGCCCACCATAGGCAAAGAAAGTCTGCACGAAACCAGCAATGATAACGGTATTATGGTCATAAATTTCGCAGCCGCAAAAGATCTTATAGTCAAGACCACGTGCTTCAAGCACAAGGATATACACAAGGCAACGTGGACATCGCCGGATGGGGCCACGCACAATCAAATCGATCATTTTCTTATTGATAAGAGGCGCCACACGAATGTACTCGACGTAAGGACCTATAGGGGGGCGGATTGCGACTCAGATCATTATCTAGTAGTGGCCAAATTAAGAGCCAGATTAGTAGCCGGTCAAAATAGTAAGCGAGCGAACAAAGTAGAAACCTTTGATATTGGAAAACTACGAAGCGGGATAGAGCGAATCAAGTACCCAGTAGAAGTTAGCAACCGATTTCAGGCGCTCGAGGAAACGGATGAACAGACGGGAGTAGATGACGATCCGAACAGGTTGTGGGGGGCTATCGAAAAAACTATAGAAGGGGCCGCGAACAAAGTACTGGGTAAGAAAAAAAGGCCGAAGAGCAAACCATGGTTTGACGAAGAGTGCGAACTCTGGTTTGAAAGGCGCAAGAAGGCTAAATTAGATAGTGTTCACAATGAAAGCGGTAGGGCCATAGAAGAATACCATGAAATAAGAAAGCAAGTACGTGTGATTTACAGAAACAAGAAGCGCGAGTATCAGAAAAATGAAATTAGGAAAATAGAAACTAATAGTAGGGAAAATAACCCGCGCGAGATATACAAAGGAATAAACGCTATTAGGAAGGGTTTTCAGAGTAGATCGCAGTTAATGAAAGATAAGGACGGGAACCTCGTGACAAGCGAAAATGAACTATTGAAATTATGGAAAGATTATTTCGATAAGTTATTAAACGTGCATGAAAACTCCGAGGAAATGGGAGACGAAATCCACACTGCTGAACTCCATATGGACGAAACGACCTACAAAGAAGTAGAGGCCGCGATCAAAAAGCTAAAAAACAATGAGGCCGCAGGAAACAATTCTATACCAGCTGAACTACTTAAATATGGAGGCACCGCGCTTACATCTAAAATTTTTTATCTAGTATGTGCTATTTGGAGAAATGAAACAATACCAGAAAATTGGAAAGAATCCGTCATCATACCGATCTTTAAAACGGGATATAAAACAGACTGCAATAACTACCGGGGAATCTCACTTTTAGCTACCTGCTACAAAGTTCTGCCAAACGTAATACAGGCCAGACTCACACCATTCGCGGAAGATATAATAGGAGATTATCAGTGTGGATTCCGGCGCAACAGGTCAACGAGCGATCAAATGTTTACCATAAGACAATTATTAGAGAAAAAGTGGGAATATTGCGAAACTATACACCAGCTATTTGTGGACTTTAAGAAAGCGTACGACTCTGTCAAACGAAGCAAAATGTATGAAATCCTAGTGCTCCTTGGCGTACCAAAAGAACTCGTAAAATTAATTCAAATATGTCTCAACGGAAGCACTGGAAAGGTCCGAGTAGGCGGTAATGTATCCGAATCGTTCATGATACGCGACGGTTTGAAGCAAGGTGACGGGCTTTCAACGGTACTCTTTAACCTGACGCTAGAGCATGTTGTTAGAAAAATGCAGGCTAGCGAGCTAGGCGCAACACTCAACGGAACAACGCAAATTTTAGGCTATGCGGATGACTTGGATATAGTGGGAGATAATGGTGAAACGGTGGCGAGAAATGCGGAAATCCTTATAAATGCGGCTAAAAACACGGGGTTAGAAGTGAGCGAATCGAAAACGAAATATATGATCATGGAGAAACTGGGCATTCGCGAAGCAGAGGGGGATCTCAGAGTCGGAAATTTCACTTTTGAAAAGGTTAGCGAATTCAGATATTTAGGTACACCTATAAATGATCGAAACGAAATTAAAGCCGAGATTAATAAGAGACTTCATTCGGGTAATGCCTGCTTCTACGCTGTGAACAGATTACTTAAGTCAAAGCTACTGTCGAAAAATGTCAAAATAAGGATATAAAGGACTATAATAATGCCGGTAATCTTGTATGGGTGCTAAACCTGGGCGCTCACTAAAGCGGAAGAAAATCGTTTTAGGGTATTTGAAAATAAGGTTCTGCGGAAAATATACGGGCCAAAGAAAGATGAGGAAACTGGGGAGTGGAGGAAACTGCACAATGACGAGCTACATAATTTGTACGCGTCACCAAATATTAACAGAATAATAAAATCACGGAGACTAAGATGGGCAGGGCACGTGGCAAGAATGGGCGATGATCGTACAGCAGCGCGCATAATGAAAGGAAAACCGAAAGCAACGCGACCTCTTGGTAGACCTAGACGCAGATGGGAGGATAACGTAAAATCAGACGTAACTGAAATTGGGCGGGAAGGCGCGAAATGGATGGGGTTGGCACAAAATAGGGAAACGTGGAAGGCTTGAGTAGATGAGGCGATGAACTTTCGAGTTCGAAATGCCATTTAAAAGAAAAAAAAAAATAAAAAAAATAAGGCAATGAGATATAACTAACAAGGAGTGGGAACACCCTCCGGGAAATGAAATTCGGTCAGACTTGGAAGGTGTTTTCTGGTACCCAAAAATAAAGCTTAGTACTCGTAATTCATTCTAATGGGCCCTTGTTCTCGAGATATGAGGTAATTTACTCGAAATATTCATTATTTTATTTTAATGAAAAAAGGCACCTATATTCTTCTAACAATAACTCTACAAGTTTTTATTATCGATAAATGACGATAAATATAATAAAAAGTAGGTACAAAAAATTTAATTTAAGTTCTGTAACGAATAAAAATATTAATATGATGAAAAGTTATTTACAATTGCCTCATATCTCGAGATCAAGAGCCCATTAGAATGAATTACGGGTACTATTAGGCTACATTTTTGGGTACCAGAAAGCACCTTCCAAAGTCTAACAGAATTTCATTTCCCGAAGGACGTGCGTTGTCCTTGTAAGAAACCTTAAGGTGATGCGTTATACCTACTTTACCGATCGAGGCAAACCAAAATAAAATTTTCGAAATCAAAATCGATTTTCTTTTTAGGGATCGCTTTATATAGACTGAATAAATAGCGGAATACTGAAAATTTGAGTTAAATCATTCTAGTTCTCAATAGAAAAGTGAGATATGCTTCATTAACTTCGTTATTTATTTGTGACGCGAGCTTCAAGCTATACGGGTTAAACGTAAGGCGTAAATTACTTCGTAAAAAGGCTCGAAAAATAATTTCCTACAATCTATATAATATGAGGTCTGTCCCAAAAGTATCCGATCTACCTCGATTTCTCGGCGCTTGACTTATTCTTCGTCATCCGGGGGGTGGCATCCTTCAAAGTAGTCCCCATTTGATTGAACAAGACGCTCATATCGATGTTTCCACTTATTAAAGCACTCTTGAAAGTCAGACTTCGGAATCGCCTTTAGTGCATTCATCGCATTAGTTTCAACAGTCTGTTTATTGTCGAATCGATGTCCTTTAAGCGGCATTTTCAATCGAGGAAACAGCCAAAAGTCGCAAGGAGCTATATCAGGACTGTATGGAGGCTGGCGGAGCTGCACAACACTATGTTTCAATAAATACTGCTGCACAAGGTTTGATGCGTGCGCTGGAGCATTGTCGTGATGAAGAAGCCAGTCACCGGTTTCCCAAAGTTGCGTTCGTTTTCTCCTGATTGCATTACGTAATCTTTTCAAAACTTCAACGTAGTACTCTTTATTGATTGTCTGGCCTGTAGGGGCATATTCGTGGTGCACAACGCCCTCATAATCGAAAAAAACAATAAACATTGACTTGATGTTGCTTCGACTTTGATGAGCTTTTTTCGGCCACTTTTGAACCGCCTATACCACTCTTTTATTTGTGTTTTGCCCATACACTCATCTTTAAAGGCCTTTTGCAACATTTCAATAGTTTCCGCACAACTTTTACCGAGATTAAAGCAAAATCTTATGCAAATTCGCTGTTCGGTTCGTTCTGCCATTTTTAGCAATAAGAAAATTGCGACGAACGCAAAAAAGTCGTTATAAACAAATACACGCTGCGCGGGAACTAAGGCGTTTCATCGGTATCTCAGGCTACTGACGAGAAGGTTAGGAGTTGCTGGTGACGTTCGTACCCTCCAGAGGTCGCCTGAGTCTCTCCGCGCGAAGATATGAACGTAGGTCGGATACTTTTGGGACAGACCTCGTATATTTCTATATTAATTGTTTGTTTATTACTTTTAAATTATATATTTTTCAAATAAAGATCACTCAATTCATAATAACGATAAGAATAAAAGTGTATCATTTAGAAGTAATAAACAAACAATTAATATGCAAATATATTATATAGGTTATAGGATATCATTTGTAGACGATACGATGATCGCATGTTTGAACTACTATTTTTCGAGCACGGAATCGGAAAAACCCGTGCCATGTATCGAGAATTACTGCACAGGTCTTTCGAAATAATGATGCTATGTTTAGAACGGATATTTCCCGTGGAACGGTTTCTCCGTGTATTTTTTAGCGAAAATGATCAGTTTTCAAAATGTCACTTCCTTATTTGGCCAAAGAAAGAAATTGTTCCTATAATTTCAAAAATTGTCTTCTATTGCCTTAAAAAAATTTATTTTTTTGCCCAGCGGCCCGAAAGTAGGAATTCCCGGCCGCGGTTCGGTCGGTAAATTCCTAATTTAGATCTCGCTGGACAACAAAATAGTATACGCACCATGACAGAGGTACCGATAAGCCCATAGCACGTGTTTGACATCCGAGGCGAAGCCGAGTATAAGCCCAATGTACACGTTCTATGGGCTTGCCAATACTTTCTCGGCCTTGGTACGTAATATACTATTTCTGTCCAAAAGCGTAATTTCTTTAGATTTAACGTATCTATCTTTTATTATTAGGTTAAATATTTAAAGAAAGAAATGTGGGCCGAGAATGGTTTATCATTGACAAACAAAATTTTAGAGCATGTCATTGATAATGAAATTGCTATTTTGTACAGCTACAAAGGAAGAACGAGGAAAGAAGGCAAGACGAAAAAGAGATTTGTAGAATTAAAACTAAACAAATGCATATTACGTAAGTTAATCAAATTTTTTTTAATAACCTTATCTCTTCCTCTCTCTCTCTCTCTCTCTCCCTCTCTCTCTAAGATAACCAAAAAGATAACCAGCTCATACTAAATAAAATTGAATTCCAAAAAATCGCAGTACTCCCCAGTACACAAAACAATACCGTTTCTCTTATAAGTACAAAAAAATGTAATACTGTTAATAATGCGTCTGCTACGAATAGTACCTTACTCGACAATTATAGTGATATAAGCGAAACAATTGACAATTGTGAAAGCAATAATGACGGGTTTATCCAAATTGTAAATAGTAGAAATAAAATGTCTAGGCGTTTGAATAAGTATAATAACGACAATGCTGATGCTGCAGCATCACCTGCACGAAGCACGCGGGTGCAAACGATTGATGGGGGGACAATGCACAGTAAAAACATTAAAAGCGGTAATACGGAGCTCATTATTTCAAACATTTTCGACGGTGATGTCTCTAAGCGTGTTGACGTCGCACACGCGATATTGTGCCGTGTCCTTCCATCAACACGAAAAATTGATATAATAGGCACACGCCTGCTTCGGTCAGAAGAATCAACAGCTGCGGCATTAGCAGATACAAACAGCGAACGTAGAAGGTCACCATGGGTTGTTACCCTTTCCAGCAGTGCGTTATACTGTAAAAAAAACTGTTGATAATGAAATCGTAATTGATAAAAATGTAATTCCGTCAACTGCTGCAAAAAATTGACTATCCGCAGACACTGCTGGGGGGGTTCACTGTAAGGGACTGAGGGCAGGTTTTGTCAATGTTACCTCACTGAAGGGGCACATTGGCATGATTAAACAACACCATTCAGCTCGTCCTGCCTACCATCTCTTTGGGGTTGCTGAGTCGCACCTTGACCCTGATGTTGGGAGTGATCTCATTCAGATCGATGACTACTCACTACTTAGACTTGATCGCAACAAACTAGGGGGCGGGCTAGTCCTGTACATTCATAACACTTTCAAGGCCAATTTACTATGCAGCTCTCCAACAACACAGGAGGGCAGGCCATTTATACCTGAATATTTAATGTGCAGTGTTCAGCAGGGCAGCCTTCCCCCCGTCTTTGTTGCTTTAATATACAGACCACCACACGTACCGTTTTTACAGGGCTCTGACTTAATAGACAAACTGACGATACATACTCAAGACTTTAGTCACAAAATTATTATGGGAGATCTGAATGCGAACCTACTCGGAACGTCAGCCGATGCGAAATTCGTTAGACGGTTGGCTGATGATCTTAACCTTCAAATAATTGATCATGGTGCGACTCATCATCTCACGGATTCTCACACGTGGATTGATGTGATCTTGACAGATAATAATGTAGTTGTACTGAGCAGGGACAATCGGCCGGTGCCTTTTTCCAGTCATCATAACATCATAGAGGTCGAGATTGGGGTCGAAACTGCTGCATCCCCTGTGGTTGAATCTTTCAGCTACAGGGATTTTAAGCCGATCCAGCAAGACGACCTCCTGTCTCACCTAGCTGACTGTGATTGGTCGCGGATCGATGGTCCCGCGGCGGGTGTTGACAGTCAATTAGAGTGCCTCAGTGTCAACCTCATGGCTGTGATAGATAAAATTGCACTATTAAAAGAATTCATGCCGAAAAAGAAAACAAATCCACCATGGGTTGATGCTGAACTAATACATCTTTACAAAAAACGTGACTCCGTACGAAGACGCTATTCGCGGACCAATGACGACAGACTGTGGCGGGAGTATCAGGGCCTTGCAGCTGAAGCTGAATTACGAACGAAGGAAACAAGGGAAAGATTTTTACAAAATAAAATTTCTGAAGCGATTGATAATAAGAAAGATATCTGGAAAGAGCTCAAGGCTCTGGGCCTTCTGCCAAAGACAAGAGAGGAGCTTCATGGTTTCTCACCGGAAGAGCTCAATGCCCACTTTGCAGGAGTGTCGATCTCCCAAAATGAGGGTGATGAAGAACTTGACAACGTCCTGACCACTGCCAGTGATGGCGGTTTTATTTTCCGAGAAGTCAGCTTCTCGGACGTGGTTTTGGCTGTTGCCCACTTCTCATCACAAGCCAGAGGGGAAGACGGCATTCCCCAAAGTATAGTGGCTAAGGCTCTTCCGTTTGTGGGAGATCATATTGTTAAGATCTTTAACTCCTCTCTGTCCAGTGGCATTTTTCCGGGAGCTTGGAAGGGAGCTCAGTTGGTGCCTTTGAAGAAGAAGCCTGTCCCATCTACGGTGTCAGATTTCCGACCAATTGCCCTACTGAGTTTCCTTTCTAAGGTCCTTGAAAAAATCGTACACGACCAAATAACTGACTTCTTACGAGAAAATAATACTTTGGACCCGATGCAGACTGTTTTTCTACAGAATCACAGTACACAGACAGCACTACTGAAACTGACGGAGGACATAAGATCAGGCATTAACAACAACAAAAAACTATTGACTATTTTGTTAATGTTTGATTTTAGTAAAGCATTCGACACCATCTCACACACTAAACTGCTGCGTAAGCTGATGCGCATGGGATTCTTAAGTCATATATTATGGGGAGACGACAGAAAGTCGTCACAATCACAAACGGGGATTCAGGTTGGCTAACCACCAATCTTGGCGTTCCACAGGGCTCAGTCCTGGGACCCCTGCTTTTCAGCCTGTACATAAATGACTTACAAGACGCACTCGACTTAGATGGTTTCAAACACATACGTTACGCTGACGACTTGCAAACCTACACACAAGTGACCCTGAAGGGTCTTCGTGATGGTATCGGTCGTATGTCGGCTGTAGCACAAGCAGTGTTGAACTGGGCAACGTCAGCTGGCCTGCACCTCAATGTCGGCAAGACAAAGGCGATCATTTTTGGATCTGATCACAACATCAAACAGGTTCAGAACCTTGACTTGCAAGGCATTGAGATACAGACCGGCGTACACGTTCCCTTTGTCGATACAGTCACCAACCTCGGCGTGGTGATGGACGGAGGGTTGACATGGAAGCCGCAACTGAATGCGGTCAGTAGAAAGGAAAATAGAGCTCTGTATAGCTTAAAACTTTTCCGTTCAAGCACCACAGACATACTGAGGAAGCAGCTGGCATGTGCACTGGTACTACCTCACTTAGACTATTGCTCAGTGGTTCTTCTTGATGTGTCAGGGGAGCTCCAGACACGACTACAACGTCTACAGAATGCATGTGTGAGATACATATGTGGTGTTAGGCGGGATGAGCATATCACCGCCTACAGGAAAAAACTGGACTGGTTGGATCTGAAGGTGAGGAGGGAGTATTTTATGGGGCTGCTGCTTTACAAAGCGGTTGTCATGCGGCAGCCACCGTATCTTACTGCCCTCTTTGAAAAAAACCAGGCCAGGACTTCAAGTAGGGGTGGTATGAAAGAGCTCTCGGTTCCGGGGTCGCGCACCGATAAGGGCCTTTTCTCATTCAGAGTTCAAGGTGCGCACCTCTGGAATTCTCTCCCGAGCAGTGTGAGGTGCCTGCCATCTTTTTGTAAATTTAAAACGGCGTTTAGCAGGCACCTTAAGCAATTACATGGTGAAGAGTATGTACAGAGATGAGTCGAACATTTATTTAAGCTTTTTATTTATTTGAATTATTTATTTATTTAATTTATTTATTTATTTAAACTTATTTATTTATTTATTTAATTTATTTATTTATTTAATTTATTTATTTATTTAATTTATTTATTTATTTAATTTATTTATTTAATTTATTTATTTATTTAATTTATTTATTTATTTAATTTATTTATTTATTTATTTAATTTATTTATTTATTTAATTTATTTATTTATTTAATTTATTTATTTATTTTATTTATTTATTTATTTATTTAATTTATTTAATTTATTTATTTATTTAATTTATTTATTTATTTAATTTATTTATTTATTTATTTATTTAATTTATTTAATTTATTTATTTATTTAATTTATTTATTTATTTAATTTATTTATTTATTTAATTTATTTATTTATTTAATTTATTTATTTATTTAATTTATTTATTTATTTAATTTATTTATTTATTTAATTTATTTATTTATTTAATTTATTTATTTATTTATTTAATTTATTTATTTATTTAATTTATTTATTTATTTAATTTATTTATTTATTTAATTTATTTATTTATTTAATTTATTTATTTATTTAAATTTATTTATTTATTTATTTAATTTAATTATTTATCTAGTTTATTTATTTAATTTATTTATTTATTTAATTTATTTATTTATTTAATTTATTTATTTATTTAATTTATTTATTTATTTAATTTATTTATTTATTTAATTTATTTATTTATTTAATTTATTTATTTATTTAATTTATTTATTTATTTAAATTTATTTATTTATTTATTTAATTTAATTATTTATCTAGTTTATTTATTTATTCGACGTATTTATTTATTAATTTATTTATTTATTTAATTTAATTATTTATCTAGTTTATTTATTTATTCGACGTATTTATTTATTAATTTATTTATTTATTTAATTTAATTATTTATCTAGTTTATTTATTTATTCGACGTATTTATTTATTAATTTATTTATTTATTTATTAAATATGTTTAGTGTTAGTTAGGTGTGAATGTATTTATTAGCGTGATTGTTAAAGTGTTATGAATGAGTGTGTTTTAAATTTAGACGTGATAGTATACGCAAAGATTTAGCAAAGTATGTGTATGTATTCTTTTATATTTATATGTTATCTCTATTGTATTTATTTTTTATTCTATGTATTATTATTTTTTGACGAAGCGTTTTCTGTGATATCTGACTGTGACTAGTTCATTACATTTAAATTTTATAAACTGACGAACTGATAAAGTGAATTATTATTTTAATAAGAAATATGCAATAAGTGAAAGTTAAGATAACAATTATATTAAATCGACTGATATTTTTAATTATAATTATAACTACATGTACATGAAATTGTAAGATTTTGTCTTTTGATGAATAAAAAGTATATCTCTCTCTCTCTCTCTCTCTCTCTCTCTCTCTCTCTCTCTCTCTCTCTCTCTCTCTCTCTCTCTCTCTCTCTCTCTCTCTCTCTCTCTCTCTCTCTCTCTCTCTCTCTCTCTCTCTCTCTCTCTCTCTCTGGAGAAGGTAAGGACCTTTGCGCCACGCGCACACGCTTCGCTATAGCTCGTACTTTTGAGCCTTATTTCTGCCGTACCCTGCCTTCGGGCGTTTTTGTTACAGGTCGCTTGCACGCACACTAATGCAAGTTGGCGTCTCAAGTATTTGGAAAATAAAATAATATTCCTAAATAAAATTCAGGAAGGAACACGTGGCCTACCGTGTGGCTTGAGATTTCTTTTTTCGCCGCAAGAGGGCAGCACGTGATGGAGCCCCTGACATGTAGCCTCTGCAAGCGCGTCCCGCGCAGCATTAAAGCACTCTTGCCTTGCATTAAATGCAAGCGCAGGTGTGATGCTGCATGCTTGTGGGCCATCACAAAGGACGGAGTGAGGGGAAATGTATGCACAAGGTACATTGAGCGCGAGCGATCTGTAAAAACACAGCGTCGAAGTGCGGCTGATCGTTCCACTACTGCTACAGCACAGCAGCAGAAAAGTGCCGTACAAGATAAGAAGAAGAAGGAGAAGAGTAGTGCGAGCGACAATTTAAGCGCGCTGGCTGACGCTGCAAAGCCCGCAGACGCTGGCTCTCGTGCGGCCCACTCCAGCGATAACGTCGAGCTCCCTCTGCTCTATCGCTTTCTTGCGTCTCTCTCTCTCTAACTCCGAGCAGCAGAGGGGAAGCGGCCCGTCGAGCATCGAGGAGAGCAGGAGCGCGCACGAGCCACTACACTCGTCAACACCGGCAGGAGCAAGCGCGAGAGAGCGGGTTGCAGCAATGCAGGCGCCATCGACAATACGCGCACCCGGCAAGAAGATGTCTCGAGCAACCACAACCGAAGAAGAAGCGTATGTAAGCATTACAGATGAAGAGAGTAGAATAAGACTGTCGAGAATTGAAGACTGTACCAGCAATGTCTCGGTTATTATGGAGAAGGTCGTGCCCATAGCGTCTGAGATCAAGGAGAACCTGACTTTATTACGATCAGTACCGGCGCTGATAGAAGATGTTGGAGTGCTAAAATTAAACTTAGGCGTTATGGAAAAAATAATTGTCGATCAAAACTCCTTGCTGGAGGAGTTCAAGGTCAGACAAACCTTCTTAGAAAACAAAAACATAGAACTAACCGAGAAATTGCTGACTTTAGAAAATAAGTTAAATGTACATAGTTTAAGTGCGACCCCTGAGCCAATCGCCCGTGATTTGGAAAAATCACGGATTTCTGACTCAGGTTCATCGGCGTCGAATGCGCAACCTTCAAGGTAATGACGATGATAACAACATAGAATTAAACTTGGATTCAGCTGATGAACCTGCGTCGAATCTTGGTTCGGCACCTGCCTTTGGAGGAAGCAGTGATAGCCAAGAGAGAAGAGGGGGCAGCAGCAGTGCGGGGAATATTGAGCTCATAGTCTCAGGAATAGTGGACTGCTCTAGAGCTGAAGCTGATCCTGTTGAGATAGCTCATATTGTCCTCAGCACTGTTCTGCCCACTCTTCAAAAAGATGATATTATTAATGTTAGGCCACTAGCTCCCCCTACAATGAGGGGTCGCACCTCCAGAGCAGGAGCTGAACTCGGAATGAATGTTGCTGCGAGTGTGAATGACAAATCGCCTACAAGACCGCCACCTTTGCTTGTCCGTCTCGCGAGCAATAGATTAGTTAATGAAATTATGTGCGCTAAGGCTGCGTTTACGCGTTTTAATACAGCTGATATTGATCCCTCTCGTCTGAGCGTGGGGCTGACAAGAGGTCTGTTCCACACGAACATTTTTATTAATGAATCCTTGAGCACTCCTGTTTATACCGAGTTCAAAAGTCTTAAGGTTATAGCTAAAGAACTCGGTTTTCAGTTCGTGTGGCACAGGCACGGCAAGTTTCTCGTCAGATGGAGGGAGAGACTACGAGCTCATACGTTTACTTCAGCTTCCGATCTATCGATAATTATAAAATTATATAACATCAAAAGTATTGTTATAGAAACTAAAACTCACGATACAAACATAGACAACAATGACAACTGCAATACCAATAATAATAATGGAGATAGTAAGGAAAATAACACGAACGCACAACTAACACAAATAACTAATCACGTAACACTCACACATAAAAACAGTACTTGTCACAACAGCGACAAGCAATGTTCAACATCTGCGAATAAATCGGATTGACTAGGTGTAGAAAATGCTCGCAAGACGGATGACAAGGGAGTGAATTTGAGAGCGGGTTTTTTCAATGCCAATTCCATCAGGCATTGCATTGAGGAAATCCGCGAACTTCTAAGCGGTAACCAATCCTATCATCTATTCGGTGTAGCCGAAACGTGGCTGGACGGTGAGAAGTCCGATGATTCCATTCAGATCGATGGTTACTCGATTGTGCGGCAGGATAGAAATGTCCATGGTGGGGGTGTCGCTTTATGTCCGCGACAATTATAGGGTCAAAGTTCTTGCTGTGTCAAACACTGATGGACCAGATAAACCCAATCAGTCTGAATACATCATGTGTGAGATACAGCATAGAAGCAAGGAGCCTGTTTTAGTCGCGGTCATCTACCGGGCCCCCACTATCGCATTTCTGAAGAACTCGGATCTTGTCGACAAGCTGAGAGAGTATTGTGACGCTTACAGTCACAAAATCATAATGGGTGATCTGAATGCGGATTTATTGGCTGACAGTGATGATGCGAAGTTTGTTCGCAAACATGCGGCTGAACTGTCACTTCAGATCGTCCAGCATGGAGCGACTCATCATACCGACACGTCGCACACATGGCTAGACGCTATACTAGTGGACTGCAACGATACAGTAGTCGACAGCAACAACTTCGACCCGACCTGGCCTAGCAAACACAACGTCATCGATTTGGCCATAAACGTCCGAGCTCCTGCTTTGCGTGATACTCCTTTCACATATAGGGACTACAAAAGTTTAGATCCACAGGAGTTGCAGTCCCTTTTATCTAGCTATGATTGGTCAGCTTCTTACCAATAAGATGTCGACTTAAATACAGCGTTGGACTGCCTTAATTCCAACTTATTAAATGCGATTAACAACTTAGCTCCATTGAAGCGAGTCAACCCTTGCAAAGGCAGTCCACCCTGGATTGATGATGAAATTTATCAATTAAACAAAAAACGAGACGCCACGTACAGACGATACAAAAGGACTGGCGATGGGCGATTTCACAGTGAGTTCGTTAAATTGCACAATGAATTTTTATTTAGAAGAGAGCAAGCACGGATATCGTATTACCAAGGAAAACTGCTGGGTAAACAGCAGAGTGATATCTGGAAAGAATTGCGCAATTTGGGACTCCTACCCAAAACCAGAGGAGGGTTGCGCGGGTTCACGGCGGAGGAACTTAACACCCATTTTGCGGGAGTCTCAATCTCAACAAATTAGTATCCCACCTCAATTGAGAATCTAGTAGCATCTGCCAGTGACGATGGGTTTAAATTCAAACCTATCGGGCTAGCAGATGTTATACTTGCGGTAGCGCATTTTTCCTCGCAAACGAGGGGCGAGGATGACATCCCGCAGAGTGTGGTGGCAAAGTCATTGCCGGTCATTGGGCAACACGTGGTGAACTTGTTCAACTCTTCTCTGAAAAAGGGCGTATTTCCGGACCTATGGAAGAAAGCACGAGTCGTGCCGCTGGGCAAGTGTACTACACCATCGTCGGCGTCGGACTTTCGTCCTATTGCACTGCTGTGCTTTCTTTCTAAGGTTCTGGAGAAAATCGCTCATGACCAGATCCTAGAGTACATGACTGAAACTAAGCAACTTGACCCTATGCAGTCCGGCTACAAGAAAAACAACTCGACACAGACTGCTTTACGAAAACTGACAGACGATGTAAGGACAGAAGTTGACAAGAGACTAGTGACTTTACTGTTACTGTTTGACTACAGCAGGGCTTTTGACACAATCTCGTCAGCTAAGCTCTTAACAAAGCTGCGAGCTCTGGGGTTCTCCAGGCATGCATTAATCTGGATTAAATCGTACATTTTAGGGAGAAAACAAGCTGTCGTTAAACGCTCTGACACCAAGTCACCTTGGTTGTCAACAAATCTTGGAGTGCCCCAGGGATCTGTGTTAGGGCCCTTGCTCTTCTGTCTGTACATCAATGACATAAAATAACTGTTTATCGAGCTTAATAAGGAATTAAAAACGGACGACCCGCGACGAGTGAGACATATATTATATGCCGACGACCTTCAGATCTACATCCAGATCCACCCTGACAGCATCGACGAAGGGGTGGAGATATTGGGTTGTGCTGCGCAAGCGGTTACTGATTGGGGCAGATGGTGCATTACTCAGACTGAATAAGACCAAGACTAAAGCTATCATTTTCGGCTCTTGTAAATACATAAATAGTCTTGAGTCACAAGGTTTGCCGGAAATCAGTCTGGGAGATGGCGTCTCTGTTCCTTTCTCGCCGACTGTCACAAGCCTGGGTGTTATACTTGATTCTAAACTCACGTGGAAGCCACACGTGGACATGGTCGCAAAAAAAGTTAATAGAGTACTGTATAATTTGAGATTTTTTAGAAAGTATACCACTCAGGATCTGCGCAAGCACTTAGCAATGTCCCTTGTTTTTCCGCATCTCGACTACTGCTCTCTGGTGTATCTGGATGGGTCACTCAAACTTCGTAGCCGGCTGCAAAGACTGCAAAACTCGTGTGTGCGATACGTGATTGGTGCTAGGAGGGATGAGCACATCACCCCTTACAGGGAGCAATTACAGTGGACTCGGGTGGACTCTCGAAGAGCCGTTTTTCAAAAAGAACGAATCGAAACGCTCTGTAAGAGGTAAGGTTAAAGAACTCTCTATTCCGCAGATGCGTACTGAAACTGGAGTAAGATCTTTTCAAGTACAAGGTGCGCATTTGTGGAATTCACTCCCTTCACATATACGAACGTTATCATCATTCAAAGTCTTCAAGGTGGCGGTCAATAAATATTTTGCATGCTTGGATTAATAGTCATTGTTGATTTTTCTATTTTCGTATTTGTTTAATTTTTTGTGATAACTTATCTTGTATTGTTAAATTCAAATTCATTGATATATTTATGTATTTTTATTTATTTATTTTATTTTTAATCAATCAACAAAACAATTTTAAAGAGTATGCATGTATTTATTAGTATGAATGAAAACGACTGTTAATGTATGTATGCAATTTATCCAATGACTGATAGATATAATAAGAACGATGTAGAGATCATGACTTTTATTTGACAACGAAGTGCAATACATTATGTACCTGACGTCGCATATGTGCAATTATTTTAGGTTAAGTAACAATATGATATTAAATTTTAAGTGAAAAGACATGTATCAAATGTTTTGTAAATATTTACAAATAAATATTATATCTATCTATCTATCTATCTCTCGCTTTCAAGTTCAGTTTTAAAATTCTTCAAACATGGAGTTTTCAATGGAAAAAATCTAAAGTTGAGTGGATTACACTTGTACAATATAAAAATTATGTTGATGATTCGAAATATTTAACTTAAGAGTTTTTTGCACAAGGGATATTATAAAATATTTTTCATCGCCACACTGGCAAAAATGATCAAACATGATTTTAAAAAATGCATATTTTGGTTCTTCGAATGATAAGAAACAACATTTGGGTGGTAGTTTTATTCGTTTTCTTTTTTAGATTTAAATAATCTTCTTGGTGTTGTACACTTATTATTATCTAAAAATAATAATCTTACTATAAATTAACCATATAAATACGTAAATGGGTTATTTAAACGTATGAATTTTTATAAGGTGCTGTAAGAGCTAAATTGAAAGATTGCCCAATAGATGAGATAGAGAAGGAAATTGGTGGCTGGTTAGCGTTGGGAAATGACCGTATAAATAGAAAGTAAATTATACTCACTAGTATATCTTCAATAGTATTATTAAATATTAATACGATGAATGTTTTATAGAGACTCTCAAACTGCTGCAACAATTATTTAAAACCATAGCTATATTTTTATAAAAAATATGTACGAAATTAAGGGAACTACTTCTACTTTCTCAATTTTGAAAAATTAACCCTTTCTTACTCGAAAGTATATGATTGTTAAAATATAATGCTTGTTAAAATTAATAAAATATAATAAATAAGAAATAATAGATATTTACGAAATTATAAGCCTGTGCATAGTTCTGTAATAATGTTCTTTTTTCTTGTCCGGTTTACATAAAATTAAGAAGTCGTTATTTAAAAATTTTCTTGATGCTCCACCAATGTATCGCATACTCTCAAAGGTTCAAGTTTCGTCATTATTATTTTTCCACGAAGAAAGGAAAGAGCAAAATTACAGTTTGAGAAAATAGAATGTATTCTTCAAAAATTTGTTATTCTAATAAATTAGTTTTAAATTGCTATATATTTTTTTAATTATCGCAATCAGTGACCTCGAAAATCGTTATACCATTCCCTACAAATATATTTGCCTTCAAAGAAAATTGCGTACCTGTAATGGTTAAGGGGACAGATACACTTTTAAATATTAAATTAATTAATAATCAGTTAAGCGATAGGAAAAAGTTACTTAAAAAGTTACTATTGTTGTTTTGCTACATCATGCATTTCCGTGATTTAACCTTTTAAGCGAAATATGATGTTATCGTTTATAACAAGAGAATAGAAAGAATTGATAACAAATTTGCGGTTAAAAAATGTAGGTAATTTTATGCTCTTTTATATGTAGGTAGACAAGATTATGGCGCGCTCCGCGCGTCGAGGTTATCTTCCCGAACATTCATTTTTTTTCCAAATCTAAATATCGAAATTGGAAATCGAAAATTCGATATTTCTTCCTGGATTCGATACACCATGATGGATTTTAATATAAGGGATTACACTAAATTTATCATAATATTTCTAACATATCCAAAAACTTGAAATATTAAAATTAAAAAATCGAATAATTGTTATAAAATAAAAACAATTCGATAAATTTAAAAATTTCTTCTTAATCTTCATTTAAAAACGAAAGAAATGAGTCAGTTTAGTAAATTAAATGACCGGGAGGTTTTATTATTTTTTTTTAATTTTGATATCTTTACTAATATTAAATATATTTATACTCAACCTCGTTGATCGCATGAGAAAAGAGTGTGAGAAAAGACAAATAAATATTTTATTAATCGTGTTGGATCAAAGTGTGAAAGTGCAAGTACCGTTACCAATGGCTGGAAAAAAGTTACTACTATTATTGTCATTGTAGTATGACTGGTATTAAAATTTTCCATAGGTATATACCATTGTCTTCGGTTTCTTTAACTATAATACTTTTAACATTGAGTTGAAAAATAATACAATTGTTGTTAAATATAGCGATCATATTATAGCCTAGGGTTACAATTAAAAATGTATTTTTAAAAAAGATATTTTAATTTAAGTAACAACAATACATAAATGAATAATAATATATAACACTCTGAATGGAAGGTCGTTATAATCTATGCTTCTATCAGTTACAAGAGACAGTAAAAATGTACCTTTCTGGAAATTTTCAGAAGGAATAATGACTCAAGTTATCCAATGCAAAAAAAGAAGATTTTTTCCTCAAAATTTTAAAAACATTTTCCGTGTTATATTTCTCAGATATCACCGTTTTAACAAAATCCGACGTTTTCGTGTAGAACAAAAAAACGAAAGTATCTTATCTAAAATTTTTGGTCTAAAAAGATAGGTAATTTTATGCTCTTTTAAATGCATACAAAATGAATCGATGATGTTATTTTAAACATACCAAAAAAAAAATATCTGGAGCTGAAAATAGTATATATATTTTCAGCTCCCGTCCTTAAAAAAAAAAGAAAGTCATTCAGCTCTCAAACATTAATTTTGACCGTGAATGTTCAGAGTAATCTTCATGCACATATGTCCGCACACATACACAGTCACACACACTCAAACGCACGTGCGCACGCATGTAAACACGCACGCAAATGGCTTCGGGCAACTCGCTGAGGTGTCGCAACTGGTTCCCTTGCGGAAAAGACTCTCAAATTTTGAGAGTGAACACTTAATATTGAGAGTTAACACTGAAATTTGAGTGTTACGTCTTAAGTCTTGAGTGTTTATTTGAGTGGGTTCCAATGTTCAACGTTAGCACTAAAAAATTGAGAGTTAACTCTTAACGATTGATTATAAACACTAGACGTTTGAGTGTTAATTCCCAAATCGAATGTTTACACTCAAAAAATGGGAGTTTATCCTCCATGGTTGAGTGTGTACTCTCAAAGGTTGGGTGTTGATTCCCAAATTCAGTGTTTATCCTAAGGGGATGAGAGTTTATCCTCATCGGTTGAGTGTATACTCTCAAGGGTTGTGAGTTAATACTATAATCGAGGGTTTATACAGAATGGTTAAGAGATGACCTTTGATCATTGAGCTTATACGCACAAGAATTAGGTATTAATACCGAAGTTGCATGGTATGTATTGTAATGGGTTCAGTATCTCTTTAATTTGCGAGAATATATACCCAGAAAATCTTTCGAGACAGATTCAAAATGGTCAAACGAGACCCATGTAGGATTTTTTGCAGATAGCAGTCAAGGGCTGAAAATTTTTAAGTAAGAGCGTCTTTTTTATTGAATATAAATAAAACTATTTTTCCACAGTAAAGTTTTAATCAAACTATTTGCTCACTATAAACGGGCACTTACTTATAACGCAAGTGTATGTCGTACAAAATATGAGTTTAGGGTTATTATTTATAGGTGACACACTTTTTTATGTATGCACATTATTTTTGGGTAAATAAATTGCCATTTTCTGTCATAGTTTCGATTAAAAATTTTAAACGCTTATATTTATGGCATAAAATGTGTATGTTCTGATACATATGTAATACCATGGTCATTGTAGTAAACATCTATCTTTCGTCTCAACAAATTAAAATACAAATTTAGTGTTTTTCAATCATATTTTGTAATTTACATCTATTGATTATGCAATTTTCCAAGACATTTTTATCTGAAACAAAGATATGTCACCAAAAGATGTCGTTTCTTTAACCGAGTTACACAAAAAATATTACAGCTGATAAATTCATACTTAACCTAATTTTAGAGACACATTACTTTTACACCCTCAGAAATGTTAGTTTTTGTGTAATGAAAAGGTATAAACTGGAAAACTCACAGTTCAAAGCACGCTATATGTTCTAGAATCGAAAGACTATAAAAAAGATTGGAAAGATACAAAAAGCTAGGAACAATAATTCAAGCATTCACCATTTGATTTTTATACGTGGCACAGTTTTAATGCATTCAGAATATGTTCTGGTACTAAAGGCTAGCATTTGCCGTATTTGCAAATCAATATTTGAAACGCTAAAAAAGTTATGGCATAAATGATATGTGCATTTAATAGTTTAATAAAATTGTAAAGAGGTATCACGGTCAAATAATCGTGTTTCTGATAATTTAACGTTTCGTTAAAGAAACAAGAATGTCAAGAACCTTGCAGAGCCAAAAATTCAATCTTACATATAATCACAACTTTTGTTAAGTTTATAAGGCAAAATATTAAACGATTAATACAATTTTTATGCATATTATGGTATTATGATGTATTATTAAGGTTGTTATTTGGATCTTAAGATTAATATTTTAAAATATTTTTCATATTTGCGTCATATGCACAATAAAAATTTTCAGATCGACTCTTTAAAAAATGGATCCAAAGAGATGTGTCAAGTAAACATTGACATCACCAATTTGATTTTTATAATTCAAAAAATTGTGAAATGCCTAACTGATATGATCACCCTAATAAAATTATTAAATACTGAGCAGGATTATATTTTGCACAAAATGTCAATTATCCTATACCTTATTTCAAAGAAACAGTTCGAGTAATTGAGACCTTTAAGATTTAATTTGCGCCTTATTTGTTTTGGTAAATAAGAAAATTAAAAGCTATAATCTTAAAAAACCCATGCTCCAAGGAAAATAAGTGTTGATCTTGTAAAATTTTGAGTTTGTATATATATATATATATATATATATATATATATATATATATATATATATAAATATATAAAAATTTAATTATTTAAATATATTATTTAAAAATAAATTATTTAAATATATATATATATATATATATATATATATATATATATATATATATATATATATAAATAATTAAAATTCCTATTTTAATATTTTGCTTATATATATATATGCATATAAGCAAAATATTAAAATAGGAATTTTAATTATATGATGCGATGGAAAGTTTTACGATCATACAAATGTTATTGGAAAGGATTTTCAATATTAATAAATTATTCGCATATTTCTTTGATCGTCTTCATTTATTTTCTTCGCGTGACTGAAAATTACAGTCTCACCTAAATAATATTTAAAATTTCCGCACGCTTACTTATTATTTAAATACATTAGATTTGAAACGCATCACAAAGCTCGCATATGCCGAATCATGCGCGATATGCTCAACATAATATCTATGCAAGAGTCTGCCGCCTTTATGAACACTTAAATTATATTATTCTCTATAAACCTTCGCTATATCATCATCATCATCTAGTCGCGTCACCAGTATAATTCTCTAATCAAAGTCAATAAGATATATGAAATACGTGAAATCGCGAGTTACGCGGTCGCTACTATTACATGTGCCTAACCCACGCGGCCTTAATCTAGTTGAATCACAAGCTATTTTCCCGTATTCTCGACAGTGTATTTAATATTCGCGTTATTTTAATAAAGAGACTTATCTCGCTTTATAGGGGGATGCGTGTCGTTGGCTCCTCCCACTCGGGCCGAAATATTTCTCCCTCTGCGATGACTGCCTCCGCCTCGGCAGACGCGGGGTCCTCCAAGTACTCGCTGGATCTCGATCGTAGATTGACGAGTCCGCGGGCGACGGCGAGATCTTAATATTGATCTGCTAGATGAAAATCGTCTTACCCTTGAAGTAAAGACCACGTAGCTGAGGTAGGTTGGTCAAGGTGAGGATCGGCGTCCAAGGAGCAGTTGATCTGTTGGCTCGTCAACGGATCCCGAGTGAGAGAGTGAGAACGGAGCGTGCCCGTCGTATTTACGCAGGACGCGTCGCGCGCCAGTTTCGGCGCTCTTATCGCGGCGTCTTTCTTATTTCGTGAGACGCGGGTGTATTTAAAATAAATACACCCTTACAATCTACAAAAAATGTTTAAATAAAACATGCATACCAAATCTGCACCCTAAAATACACAGTGAAACCAGCTACGGTAAGGAAATCAATTTTTAATCTATAACAAAACTTTAAATAATAAAACCATAAACGTATGCTTTAGTTTTAAATTAAACATTCTTTAGGTAATAAAAAAGTATTTTGATGTCGAGCCCCACCCCTCCTTTTTCCTTCATAACTTTTTCATTCCGGGAACTAAATATTTGTTTCTCGGTAAGTTGAAAATGCATGTTTTACAAACTTTTAAGACATGTAACCAGACCCTACTTTCCATTTTCCTTCATAACTTTTTCATTCCGGGAACTAAATATTTGTTTCTCGGTAAGTTGAAAATGCATGTTTTACAAACTTTTAAGACATGTAACCAGACCCTAGAATGCATATTAAATCTGATAAAATATTATGAAAATATACAAAAATTTAGTTACAAGAATAAAAAAAAACATTTACAATTTACAATAAATGTTTTTCAATCATAGACTCGATAAATTCAAAATGTTCTTACCATTTTTCAACTATAACTTTCAGTAATAATTTTTTTTAATAAACTCACAGTTTTAATAACTTTTGTTGTAGATTATATTAAATAAATATCATTAAACTGAACAATGAAATTTGCGAAGTTGCAAAAGAATTCTATACGCATTGCTTACCACGGCAAATATTCAAAGCTATTTTCTGGTTGCAAATAATAACGGAATCCATTAAATCGGAAAGCATAACGAGCCACTTTTTCAAGAAATTTTGTTTAATCTCGAATATTTGTTTAAAATACAGAAGTCGGTAATACAGATTCTTGTGAAAAATTGATTTGTTTAAATAAAATGACTTTATATGCTCTTCGTTTTTATATATAAATTATCTAGTTAAATTTGTATAACATTCTGTTATTAGGCAGATTCAGAAAAGTACAGTACAGAGCATTGCAGTTTTCAAAACTGGCCTTTCAGCTCCTCTTAAAAGTAGGGTTTGTAGATAAAATTATAGTTGTATTTTATAATTTATATTTCATTCAATGATTCTTCTACCGTTAATAGTGAGATGTCTTAAAAAATTAATTTAAAATTCCTTATGTAAATTCGAAGGTGATAAAATAGCATTTCTATCTAAAGAAATAATTTATTATGAAAAGAAAATGATAAAAGTGAATTGCCGGTGTTACGTATGAATGGGAGACGAGTAGGCAGCGAAAAAAGTAGACGACGGGACTAGAAACAAGGTCCCCAGTGTGCGGGTCTCGTGCTCACACCACGGAGCTAACGTCTACGATGCAGGCCAAGTGCATCGTAGTCCGGCTCCACTTATCGCTGACTCGTCTCATATGCTCGCGCTGCAAGCGTTGCAGACGTGTGTGTCTGTGACACCGATAACGTAGAAATCGGGTTAGTATATTACATTTCCTTAAATAAATTATTTAAATCAATTAATTTAACGATTCCGATGCCAAATTCAAAAAGAGCGGTTTAAAGTATAGTATAAAAAATATAAGCAAAAGTATAAAATGCATACATATTTTGAATATATATATATATATATATATATATATATATATATATATATATATATATATATATATATATATATATATATATATATATATATATATATATATATATATATATATATATATTAAAACTGACTTTAGAATTATGTTCTATGGTATAAATAAATCAATAAATAAAAAATAAATGAATAAATAAATAATAAATTAATAAATAAAAACAAATTAGTAAATTTATATATATATATATATATATATATATATATATATATATATATATATATATACATTTACTAATTTGTTTTATATATATATATATATATATATATATGTATTTACTAATTTGTTTTTATTTATTAATTTATTATTTATTTATTAATTTATTTTTTATTTATTAATTTATTATTTATTTATTCATTTATTTTTTATTTATTGATTTATTTATATCATTGAACATAATTCTGAAGTCAGTTTTTGGAAATAATGAAACTTTGTAATAATTGATTAAAAAATTGTTTAAATAAATTAATTTTGCAAATCTAATCCAATATTTGAAATCAGCGATCCCAAAAACCATATATACAGCAATTACATAATTTATTATGTGCTTTCTGTTAATTAAAATGTCGCCGCATAACAGAGCACGCGTGGCTTACTCGGTAGAGTATAGGACTTTGGATCTAAAGTTCCCCGGTTCTAATGCTACTTCCGGCTTCTTTTACTTGGGAGTTTACTCTCAACATGAGAATAAAATTAAAACGTAAACACTAAAAGTTGAGAGTAAATACTCAGAATGACAATTCACTCTCAAGTTGACGTTATGAAACCATACTAAAGTTGAGAGTCTGTGGTTAGGTGTCTTTTTGAGTATTTTAAGCGTAGAGTAACACTTAAGTTCAGTGTTAACTCTCAAGATAAAAGTAGCGCTTAACTTGAGTCTTGTAATATAATATATACAAGTTAAGTGTTACATTGAGTGTTATGTTGAGTGTATTTTTTTAGTGTAAATACTCAAATATTGAGTATCTTTTTCGTAAGGGTGCACCTAAAGCGAAGATTCGCTCTACGCTGGCAGCACTCTAGTGTCTCGTCCTAACAGAAAATTATAGGCACACAGAACAATAACCACACTAACTCTCACATAACCGTATACAGCGGAGAATAAATAAACCATGCGGTTAATTAACAAAAACAAACAAAACACGAACAAAGCAAACACCACTCGAAAGCTATACGATGGATCAGTACTCTCAATCGAAGGAATCGATTCTGAAACGTCCTTAGCGCTCGGCCCGGCTGCCGTTATATCAAAATTGACGTCATGGTGACCAAAATTTGCAATTTTACGGAAATGAATTTTAAAAAATAGTATCGTGCAGAGGATCAAAAATGGCAACTTTTTATATATATATATATATATATATATATATATATATATATATATATATATATATATATATATATATATATATATATATATATATATATATATACTTTGTTTGTACAATGTTTAGTATTTGAAAAAAAAAATAAAAACGGCAAAATTTTAAATCTTATTTGCACCACGTTTTTTAAACTTAGCTCGCTGCAGCTCCGACAAATATGAACGGATCTTGCTTATTTTTTGCATAGACTCGTAAAATAGTCTAGCGCTGCTAATAAACTCATAGATAGTTAAATATTAAATATTTTTCATTCTACAATTTAATTGCAAACCAGTGAGCTACCTTTTATATGGTTAAGTATGTTCAACGAAAAAAAGTATCGAGGGAAGGTTAAGACTCAACTAACTTTCAACGAGACATTTGTTTGTTAACATTTGAAGAAGTTTCTCAGAAAATTTCAGATGAATTGGATGAAAAGTGGCAAAGATAGATCGATTTTGCCAAACTTGCACGATGCGTGCGAACATTAGCGGGTCTGCGCGATACATGACGCTCAGTGTATGTCAGTCATAGAATAAGAAATAATTTAAGAAACATGATAAAAGTTATCCTGAAATAAACAAAACAAAGTCGAACTCGTTTCGCATTGAAATCACACTGATTTTCTTGTTCGTTTACAAGCTGCATTTATTCACAAACTTGTTAATTTCTTTAATCTTTTTAAAAAACGTTTTACTTGCTAAATAAATTATAAGCATAATGTCGATCAATATAGGACGTAAAAGAATTAGAAATGAGCATGCATGGAAAAAAACTATTAATAAAAGTTGTAAAAATAAGGTAAGTAAAATATCGTAAGACGTGTTATAAAAAAGAATTTCTGTTGCAAATATGATTGAATGACATGTATATAAAACTCGAAATTAATTAAAACGAAGAACTCTTTAAATTTTTATGCTGTTGTGAAATATTATGTAAATAAACAATTTGAGGTTAATTATTTTAATTACTTATGCATCCCATGCGTTAATCAACTTCCACACCCGTGTCAAAATGCACTATTTTCAAATCATTTAAAATGAAGCTGTAATCAATTTTGTAAAATAAATTTTTTCATTAATACGTATATATAAAATGATGATTTCCAAACGTCTTTTATATAGGGATTAGAATATGAATCAGTTAGTGGAAAAAAAGTGCTTGAAAAGACGTTCACAGAAATAAAAAATTGTTGTCCTAAAAAGTGTTTTTTAAAAGTAGATCATGAATGGCAAAAAAGTATGTTTCATAAATTTTGGCGCAGTGGAGATTTTCAAGTACAGAATACAATATTAGAAAATATGATTGTAAGAAAAGAATCGACACATCGACAGTATCATTAGCTAAAAAGGTAGGAATAACGAAAGAAAAAGAAAAGGATTTTAAACATTTATTGCAATTTTGTACTACTAATGGGCAACATTTTGGTGAAAAATTTTTAAAAACAACTTCTATTAAAACTGTTGTCAGTAAAACAAAGAATGTGAAAGAAGAACATGGTAACAAAAAAGTTCGAAAAACGGAAGTTGTCTCAACAAAAAGAAGAAAAGTAAGCGACGAACAAAAGCAAAAATTAGAATTAAAAATTAATAAAAAAGAAAAGAAAACAAAAACAATAAAAGGAAAAAAAAGTAATATGTTTTTGAAACGCGTTGTATGTATTGCGACTAAATTGTAAATAAATCTTAATGTAGAAATATAAATAAATATAAGTATTAGTTATTTGAAGTTTCTAATTTACTGAACAGTGTCAAAAATCTGTGAAATTTATATGTTTCCCAGAAATTAATATTTTTAAAGATTGTAATTTACTATTCAATTCATTTACGCTGCAATATTCTTTTTAATGTGTGTGAATTTCATTTGAACGCTTTATTATAACCATTTATTATCTAGTGTATATAACATTTAGAATTAACAATAATTTCTAAAACTTTCGTACAAAGATTTAAAAATTCAACAACTTTATGAATAACTGCCGTTTGATTTTGCCTTTGCTTTGTTTATTTAATTTCTTATTGTTTCATCAGATACTTATTTTTCTTAACTTCTACACTATAAATCGACAGTATTAAATAGTATGATTTGATTAAGTATGTATTTTTTAAAAAAAAGGACAGCAAATCTTCAAGTAAACGGCATTATATGACTGACATACGCTGCGAGCGTCATGTATCGCGCAGACCCGCTAATGTTCGCGCGGAGCGTGCAAGTTTGGCAAAATCGCTCTATCTTTGCCACTTTTCATCCAATTGATCTGTAATTTTCTGAGAAACTTCTTCAAATGTTAACGAAAAATGTCTCGTTGAAAGTTCACTGAGTCTTAAACTTCCATCGATCCTTTTTTTCGTTGATTATACTTAACCATATAAAAGGTAACTCACTGGTTTGCAATTAAATTGTTGAAAGAAAAATATTTAATATTTAACTATCTATGAGTTTATCAGCAGCGCTAGACTATTTTACGAGATTATTCAAAAAATGAGCAAGATCCGTTCATATTTGTCGGAGCTGCAGCGAGTTAAGTTTAAAAAACGTGGTGCAAATAAGATTTAAAATTTTGCCGTTTTTATTTTTCTTTTTTCAAATACTAAACATTGTACAAACAAAGTATATATATAAAATGTTGCCATTTTTTATCTTCTATACGATGCTATTTTTAAAAATTCCTTTCCGCAAATTTAAAAATTGGTCACCATGACGTCAATTTGTATATAGCGGCAACCCGAGCCGAGCGCTAAGGACGTTTTAGAATCGATGCCTTCAATTGCTCCCGAAACGTATCTGTCCCCGATCACGCCGGTCTCCGGCTGACGGACTCGCTCTCGCTCAGAGTACTGTAATACAAAACTAATCAAAAGGCTCGAGATTAAAATCGCGCTGCGCTTATAGGTTTTTACTTCCAAGATATCTTAACATTTTCTCGGTGGTTAATGTATGACTATTTCGTACTTATTATAAGAATGAAGAGAAATAGTAAAGTTCGAGGAATCTTTATTATATATAATGTGGAAGATGCACAGTATTTTAGTATAATATTAATAATAATTATGATAAGATGTATAATATATATATATATATATATATATATATATATATATATATATATATATATATTCATGAACATTCTAAATAACAATTAAAACATTTTTACCGACAAATTTTTTTTTCGTTTTTCATTTCCCAGAGTATCATCCATATATATATATATATATATATATATATATATATATATATATATATATATATATATGGATGATACTCTGGGAAATGAAAAACGAAAAAAAAATATATATATATATATATTTTTTTTTTTGTAACTTCGGTAAAAATGTTTTAATTGTTATTTAGAATGTTCATGAATTTTTTTAAGGTAAAATATGAGCATGTAGTGATTTTTTTTACATTTTTTAGAAAATTTTAATCTCTCTCCATTTAGTCAACAAAATTAAATGAAATGAAATTAAATCAAATTAAATTGAATTAAATTAAATCTCTTTAAAAATGGAAAAATGGGATTGTTTTAGAAAATTTTCTGAATCTTTCAATAAAAATGGTTTTAAGGCCATTTAAGGCACTTGTCGATTAATTAGGTCCATTCAACTTTAAAATCCTGAAAAAAGTGGTATTGAGCACTCGACAATCACACCAAAAATCATGAATATAGCTTCTTTGAGCACAAGAATGACTGCCATGATCGCAAAGTAGGCAAAATGCAATATTCATATGAAAAAAATCTAAATAATGAGAAATTTTGATTGATAAACTATTAAAATGCATATTTTGCAATATGGTATATGTAACTTTGAACATGTTTAAACATATATGGGCTTAAAAAAATCTGAAAAAGTTTACAATCACCCTATATACCAAAAGATACACGTTTACCGAAATAAAAAAAGTTTTTTGTTTTCGACTTCCCAGAGATATTTCCTTATATATATATATATATATATATATATATATATATATATATATATATATATATATATATATATATATATATATATATATATATATATATATATATATATATATATTTTATATTGAAACGATTAATTTAGTTTGAAGAAACTAAGTGCCAATGAATTCGCAGCGGTTTCTCAAAGCTGTTTTAAACCAAACATTACCATATTGCCATATATATAATATAAAATATAATATAAAATTCTTTGTTCTAATAAATTAATTTTAAATTGCTGTATCTCTTTCTAAATAATGCCTCAAAAAGGGTATGCTTTTTATCATTGATCATTTGATAAAAGATAATTTTTTACTAAAATTATAGAATGATAGGTAATAATCCTTATCACAGTAATTTTTTCTCTGTATGTAATTTATTAAAATTATTTAAATATTTAAATTGTCTGTAATCAGATGTTAGTACGTTATTACATAGATTCACTGAATTCCTAATCGTCTAAATATTTGTGAACGATTTGCCATCATAGATTTCCGAGGTATAACCGTTTAAACTAAATATGAGTATTTTCGTGTATAACAAAAGAAGGGGAAGAGCCTAACTAAAATTTGGGGTTATAGAAGATAGGTAATTTTATGCTCTGTTTAATGTATTTACACTAAATTGATAATAATGTTTCTAACATACTAAGAAACTCGAAAAACAAACTCAAAAATAAAAAAATCCAAAAATTTTTATAAAAAAAACTAGTTGATGAATCTTTAAATTTCTTTTCAATTTTGAATCTTGATTAATAAACTAAAAAATGAATCTTCCTTGGTAAAAAATTACCGTTCTATTCTCGAGATATACTCGATTAAAAAAAAGATTTGAAAAACACATAACCTTTAATATCTCGTAATATAGAAGTCGTTGTGATCTAGGCTTAGAACTCTTTCAAGAGATACTAAAGAGCTACTGTTTTTGAAAGTATCAGCCCGGTTGAAAGACACAGATAAAATCCAATAAAAATTTTAAACTATCTATTGGGTCTCCGATAAAAAATTTTATCGGGTTCTATCTGCCTAATTATTTTACTTGATTCTATAGAAATAAACTAATAACTAGAAAAATGTGAATAAAAATGAAGTATTCTATAAGACTTTACGTATAGAAAGTGTACTGTAAGTTATAAGATTATATTTTTATATTATTATATACGGCTTAATCATTTTTAATTTAACAAGTTTTTATAGTTTATGGATAATACATTTTTTGTATTACCATTTATACGCTTAATCTTATAATAATTTTATAGGATTTTGTAGTACTTGAAATAATTGTTATTTATAAGGTTGTCTATGTAAACATTTTATAATTTTTTATGAGGAAAAGTACGTAAGTATATGAATGAGCAACTGTTGTAATTGACTTATACCAAATTTATCACCTTTAATAGAATATATATAATAGGAAAAATTATTTATAAATTTCTTAATAATATCTATTTTATATGCATATATAAGAATATCCGGGTGCACAAACCGTATGATAGCATATACAAATAGACATTTATAGTAATTGATAGGGGGGAACATATAAATGGATTATTTTTTTTATAAATATAAACGTATATAAATTTATTATACTTTATAGGGAAAAATCATAGACAATATTAAAATAAATGTCGCTTATCACTCTATGTCGGTCTCTTAAAATGTTTTTGTTTTGTGCATTAAATTTTTGCACGTCGCGCTCGCATTATTGGTATTTCCAAGGTTAGTGTATAATATTTAGATTTTCCACAATCTATATATTTCGTAAACGAAGTAGCATGCACACTACTAATGCCTCGCCGTCTCTCTCTCCTCTCTGTTTACTGTTTGAAAACTCATGTAGTTCGAGGCCGTTCTGTTTTGGCTTTGTTTGCGAAGTGTTGTTATATAAGGATTATATATTTCTCTGTAGATGTTATCACGGTAAGTATACAATTAATTAATTATTGTTAGATTTTAAATGGTTTAGAGGACAAAAGATTGATATTTATTAAGTCAACCAAGAAAGAAAATCTATAAGATTATATGAAATTGTATATAGGATTTCTATGCCGCATGTAGTATAATGTATATACTCGTCCACATCATTTTATCTGTATATATAGCAAAGATAGCTCGTGGTTAGAAATATGCCGGTCTGCGTAGTGTTAAAGGTCAAAAAATATTTACTTTTCGCTGCCGTTGGGTAAAATTTGTATTGTTGGATTTTTTTGAATACTAAATTTTATATTTCATATTTTACTACAGAACTTTTTGCTAGCAAATGCTGTTTATTATCGTTTTCATACAGTCGAGTGATTGTTGATTTGTAAATATTTAAATTACGTTGAAGTATAACATGCATATAAGAACGTATAAGTTTGTAATTTATCCTATATACTTAATGTTGTAGAATTTTTGTTTAAACTTTATTATGTATCCTGTGGTCTTTATTGCTATCTTCTACACTAAATTGTTCATTTTTAAATTTATTTTTTTACAAATGATAAAATTGAATTTATATTATTGCGAGCAAGAACTGAAAGTGAATATGTTGGAAACTACAGATAAACTCAAATAAAGTATTATTTTTTAGAAAATGGAAAAATATTTCCTAAATTTCGGAGAATTGGCCGACGCCACCGTTCGCGTCTTGTCCGCAAGGGGAGGAGTGGGAGAGTGGGGAGTGGGTATAGGTGCTATTCCTCCCTGCGATTGTATAAGTCTCTCGCTTAGTGCCATCACGTGCGCTCGTTAGCCGCTTGAAGTGGTTTGCTTTTGTCTTTCTTGCTTGTGTCGCGGTCACGGTCGAGTGGGTCGAGTCGAGGCATCGCAGTTTTTCATCACCTTCCGCACGTTGCAGTCACATTTTGGCTAGAAAGCAGTCTCTCAATAGTCATCTGAACCGCAGTGTTCTGCATCACCCCGGCGTCGTGTGAAAACCAAGGTGTAAACGAGGGCTTCATAAACATAGTGAGTGTTTATTACATGTATTAATTAAGTGAGTTTATTACATTCGCCAATACAAAAACAAACGATCGCGTCGACCGATTCTCGGAAAAGTGGACTGTTTTCGTATCTTTGTAAATATTTGCTGCGCGTACTTGTTTGCGGGTTACATTATATGTCGAAACTGCTCGAAACTCAACATTGGCAAAACTTAAATGCTCAAATGCAAGAAAAAATTTTTCAGAAAATAGATGAGTTTGGTAAGTTTTTGAATTTTTTAAATTTACTTACAAAATTCAGTCGTACAAAACGAGCTCAAAATAATTTAATAATAACAAATACTTTCTATTTCATTTGCGAATTTTTCCTTAAATATCTGTTTAATTAAAAATGAAGCGCGCTACATTTTTCTTTTAAGTGGCATTTGGAACTTTTAAGTTCATCGCCTCATCTACGCAAGCCTTCCACGCAGCCCCATCTTGTGTCAACCCTACCCAAGATGCACCCCTCCGACGGACACCCACCCGTCCTATTTTTACTAGATCTGCTTTTACGTTGTCCTCCCATCTGCGTTTAGGTCTACCTAGAGGTCGCGTTACCTTCGGCCTACCCTTCATAACACGCGCTGCCGTACGGTCGTTTCCCATTCTCGCTACGTGCCCTGTCCACCCTAATCTGCGTGATTTTATTATTCTGTTAATATTTGGTGATGCGTAAAGATTGCACTCATCTTTCTTCGGCCCGTATATTTTTGCAATACCTTATTTTCAAATACCCTAAATCGGTTGTCCGCCTGCTTAGTGAGAGTCCACGTTTCGCAGCCGTACAGAACCACTAGTACTATTATAGTCCTATATATTCTTATTTTAACGTTTTTAGACAACAGCCTCAACTTAAGTAAATTACTCACGGCGTAGAAGCAAGCATTACCCGCGTGGGGTCTCTTATTTATCTCGACTTTAGTCTCGTTTCTATCATTTATGGTCGTGCCGAGATACTTGAATTCGCTAAACTTTTCAAAAGTAAAATTCCCAACTCTGAGATCCCCCTCCCCTCTGCAGATGCCTAGTTTATCCATAGTCATGTACTTTGTTTTCGATTCACTCACTTCTAACCCTGTATCCTCAGCCGCTTTTATGAGGATTTCCGCGTTTCTTGCTACCGTTTCCCAATAATCCCCCAGTATATCTAAATCACCTGCGTAGCCTAGTATCTGCGTTGTTCCGTTAAGCTTTGCGCCCAGCTGATGACTAACCTGCATTTTACTAACGACATACTGTAACGTTATAAGTTGAGCTGCACCGTAGAGAGCCCATCCCCTTGTTTCAAACCATCGCGTATCGTGAAGTCTTCTGACATATTACCGCCTACTCGGACCTTACCCTTGCTTCCGTTTAAACATATTTGAATTAATCTCACGAGTTTTTTGGTGCACCGAGAAGTACTATAATTTGATACATTTTGCTTCGCTTAATAGAGTCGCATGCTTTTTTAAAATCTATAAATAGCTGGTGTATGGTTTCGCAAAATTCCCACTTTTTCTCTAACTGTCTTGTGGTAAACATTTGATTGGTCGTCGATCTGTTGCGCCGGAATCCACACTGATAATCTCCTATTACAAGGGGATTATAACTATCACGCCGCGTTAGTTTTCTGAGTTGCGATCAATATCTATATTGCTATGTAACAGTATTCATTAACAGTTTATTTGCACCTTAAAATTTCTTTAATTGCAGCCAGTCGCCCGGAAAATATATTGGATCAAATTAGCACAACCGAAGCAGCGCTTGGATTTGTCAGAAAAATTGATGATACGGTAAGATTTTAATAAATTACTTTAAAGCTCTTTAATATATTTGTACCACTCTAACCTCAAAATCATAACTTCAATATGATTATTCCGCTCTCGTGGTATAAAATATTGTTCGACATTGTTACGTAAGTTGATTTTGAGCGTATGGGACTTTTTTCCCTCTCTTCGCTCGGGCGAAAAACGCCCCATACGCTCAAAAGCCGACTTACCTATCAGTGTCGAAAAGTACTATCTAAATATTTTAATTGATTATGTATCATCCCTTTCAGATCCATTGCGGAAATAACGTTTACATTTCACGCAAAGCATATGACAATGCTAAAAATGATGCGCACAAGAATGCAAAGGCCGATAAGCCATTAAGCGGTTACAGCGCATTCGTTCGTAATGTGGCAATGTCCATCATCGGCGCTGAAACGTTGATGAAAAGCAGCGTTACAGGAAAAAAATGCAATCGGCTGAATATAACACCTAAGGAAAAATTGGATCCTCAGCTTGTAGGAGCTGTTTACGGTAAGTTAATATCATATTTTTCGTTTTATTGGCAGAACTTTTAGTTTTTTTATAGTAGCAAATATCAAGCGTGCTCAATTTGATAAGAGATACTTTTCATTTCATGTGCTTATTTTTCTTTAAATCATCTATTTTTACTCAAGAAATATCAGCGTTTTATGTATGTACAAAATCACAAAAAAATTAGATTCAGTCTTATTTTTAAAGTTGAAAAATAACGCCATTACCATATTTACTTATTGCAAAATTATTGTATACGGATTTCAAAATAATTAATACATAGTATTTACAGTCATTTTTATCTTCTTTGTTTACAGGGATATTTGAGTATTATTTAAAAACCGAAAAACAATTTAACGAAGTTGACATAGCATTGCATAAAAAACACGTCGGAGGTTATATTGCACAAAAATGTTGTGATCTCAATCGTAAAAAAAGCAAGAAACCCGAAGATACAGATGCAAATAACGACATCCCAATTCCCGAGACTACAGAAACTCCGACTGAAAGTGGCAGCGAAAAAGGCGAAGGCGAAGATGACGATGATGATAAAGATGGTACAGATGAAAGTTCATCTGAAAGTAGTGAGGAGGATAATCAATCAAATCAAGAAAAAGATTACGCTGGTTATAGCAGTAGTGATGCATAAGGATACCTTATATTTATTTAATATTACAAGTAATGAGTATGCTATTAATATATTATGCGATATACAAGCGCGTATATAGAGAGTTCTATAATCAGCGCGCAAAAGGACTGTAAATTAGATAACTCCAAGTCTTGTCTTTCTTTGGCGCCGTTTCATTATATATTATGTATGAGGTAAGGTGATTATGGGGTCTTTTATACTATTATAGCGAACAAGGCAGGTATATTTTTACTGTTTTTGAGAACGAGGAATCCCTTAAGCATGCAAATATATTATGTGGTCGCAATCTGTGCATGCGCAGTTAGCGCCACCGTTTTTTTTTAAAGGCCAGAAACAGCAAAGGATTTATATTTACGCATTTAAATTAATTATAAAAAAGTAGCTCTTTTTTATGTATTACTTTGCATTCTACATTTTAGTAACTATCTCAATCTCAAATCGCATTCTAAATGAGATAAAATGTTAATGTTAGCGAAGTTGTTATTTTTAGAAAGTGCCATAATCACATAGTATCTTTCACTTACTCTTATCTAACTTATGACTTTATTACTAGATGTAAAACTAAGAATTTTCATTCAAAATACATACAATGTATTTCATTATTTAAAAAATATGATTAACTTACATTATCAAAAATGTGTTTTTATACTAGTTGTGTGTGAATAAATGATTAAAAAAGAGTAATAATTGTATAAAATATTTTTTAACTCATTCTGTATATTTGCCCAAATCGATAAATCGACTCCTCGCTTTCTCAGTTAAGAAAAGTCAATTGCGCATACACCGAGGCTCAGATCGAGATCAGAATAAATTCGTATGAAGAAACGTTTAAAATCAAAGAAATGGAAACGATTTAAACTAATGAAAGGGACACGAATATTCGTGTAAATTATCATTTTGTTGTATAATTTGATGCATGAAGAAGGATTGTGTAAGATATTTCTGTCTGCACAAATTAATAAAATTCATAAAACATTTTTACACTGGATATTTGCTGCCCAATGAACATCAGTTGCTCATTCTCGGTCGTTCACGATCAAAATCGCGATAAAGTCGTATAAAAAATAATATCCGATAAAAGAATGATAAATATTCATATAAGCTATTGTTTTTTACTTATTTAATCTGATAAATAAGTATTGTATCATTACTCTTTGTCTGCAAAAATTTATAACATTCCAAAACATATTTTTGCGCTTGATACACGTTATCCAATAAAATTCAATTGAACTTGCTCGACGGTTCAGCTCTAAATTTCAGTAACTTCTAATAAAGCTTAGCACAGAAAATACTGATAGAAAAATATAAAATTATTCAATAATTAAGTATTGGTTTTGTGAGCCTAATAGATTCATATAGACTTTGTACTCATTTTTATGAATTTTTAAACTTATTAGTATTTGATGATAAAATCTTATTCAATGAAAGACCATGTTAATTTTGAAAATCAGGATATTGAGGTAATTGTCATGACCTAGTAAAATCTTATAAAAAATGTGTTTGCATGTATTCGAAATGCCTAACAAATTCTTATAGATACTTACTTTTATAGTTCTTTATCTGGTATGCCTGGTGCAGAAGCCGTATGGATACATATATAGAATTTTTTTTATAGTATTTTATTTGTGTCTTTCAACCGGGAGAGTAAATGCTGCCGATTTACTCCAGAATTCGCTATTGGGGTACAATGAGGTAAAAAAATTCAAAAGTCCGCCATTTTATTTTTATCGGGGATGCATGTTTGAGGTACGGACTAAAATTATAGTTATACTTTATAATAAAACACATGAATTTTTCTTTTTCAGATGCTTCAAAGTGGAGATATCATGTCGGTAAGCAATAAGGAAGGCTCACTTTAGGCGGCCATATCACAGACTTAAATTATCGAAAAAGACTGATATGTAAAACTAAATTGTTGTATGAAAAATAAATTCTTGAAAATATGCCTAATAGAACCCTGCTGATCCCTTAAAAGACCCGATTGCTCATTCTTTCCTGAATTGCTTTTTTTTATAATATATAAATTTTCAGTTGTACATTATAATTAAATGTATACCAAATCTTGAAATAAACATAGTTTATGAAAAATATTTCCATTAACTTACTTCTTTATGACTTAATTATTAATGGTTTATTAATTTAATTATAATTGATAAACCATTTATTGTATTTATTTGTATTACATTATATTGTATTGTTTTGTATTGTATTGTTTAGTATTGACTTGTTTTGTACTGTATTATGTTGTATTGTATTTTTTTGTATTGTATTGTTATGTATTATATTGTTTTGTACTGTCTTGTTTTGTATTGTATTGTGTTGTATTGTATTGTTTTGTATTGTATTGTTTTGCATTGTATTGTTTTGTATTATATTGTTTTGTATTGTATTGTTTTGTATTGTATCGATTTGTATTGTATCGTTTTGTATTGTATGGTTTTGTATTGTATCGTTTTGTATTGTATTGTTTTGTATTGTATCATTTTGTATTGTATCGTTTTGTATTGTATCGTTTTGTATTGTATCGTTTTGTATTATATCGTTTTGTATTGTATCGTTTTGTATTGTATCGTTTTGTATTGTATCGTTTAGTATTGTATTGTTTTGTATTGTATCGTTTTGTATTCTATTGTTTGCATTGTATCGTTTTGTATTGTATTGTTTTGCATTGTTTCGTTTTGTATTCTATTGTTTTGTATTGTATCGTTCTGTATTGTATTAACTTCTTCTATCCTCTTACGAGGTCCCATACAGGTTTTACACCTTTTTCCGAGGACATCTACCACTTCTGTGTGTTTAATAACCCCAGTAGTGTGATGCCGTGTAGCGAAACCAATTTTCTCAGTTATTGAGGAGTGACGACGATATAGGGTATGAATTCCTTGAAAAATCAAGTTGAAAAATCTCGAGTTCTCACTGAGATTCGAACCCAGAGCGGTCTTGTTTCCGTAGGCAAGTGCCTTACCCACTGAACCAAAGGGGTTCTCATTAATATATGTATTATTCAATTAAAATAAAATTAAGAAATACTTAATACAGAAGTTTTAAAAATGATATACTATGCATTTTTTCATAGTATAATTAGCTATGGTGTAATAGCTTGGGGCGGAGCTTACAAATCCCATATAACCTGTCTACAAAGGTTACAAAATAAAATTCTAAAAATTGTGAATAAAAATTATCCTATAACTTTAAATTACCCAATGAATATATAACAAATATTTACATTTGAATCTCTAAAATTTCATTACAACACTCTTAAAGATAAGTACATACATTCTAACAGTATAACAAGAAATAAAAGTTTAGCCATATCAAAAAGTCAAAAAAAGTCAGTAACAAAAACAGTTATACAAAGGCAATAGTAAGTTATAATAGTTTACGAAATGATTTAAAAGAACTAGAAATTAGTAATTTATACCTAAAAAACAAACTAAAGAAATGGATTAAATCCGATAGAAATTATATTATTGAAACGTACTCAAGGAGAGTACTATAGGAACTGATGATATGTTAAAGATATAATAATTGCCTAAATTAATGTTAAATTTTATATAACAAATTTTACAACACTGTTGAAATAGTATTTAAGTTAAAACAAATGTACAAAGTCACAGTTGTAATATTTAGTTTTAAGTTTAGAATTAGAATTGTAGTTTTAAGTTTAGAATTATAGTTTTAAGTAGTACTTAAGTTAGATGTACTTATACCGGACCTGTGCATAGGTAACTTTGTTTACCTCTACAGGGAATTACGGGGTAGACAATACTTTGTAATTCTTTCTGGTTTAAATAAATAAATACTTTGTCACGGAAAAATTAAATTGTTTTGATATAGTAAGTTTTTATGATCCCCTCCCCCACGAATGAGAAAATATTACGTAAAAGAGGGGGGTAGGGGTCACGAAAAACTTACGATCCCTTATGTGGGGGTAGGGGGGAGTTCAAAGTACGAAAATAGCCCTTACGTAATTTGTACACGGCCCTATAGCAAAAACATTCATTTGCTTTGGTGAATATCACAAAACAGATTGGATTAAAAATTTACGTTGCTATTCACAATTTGAATTTTCCATTTTCGTTTACTTAAATCACTCTTTAGAGAAGATAGACATCGATTTCCTTGGGCTTTTAACTCGGTTTCTGGTCAGGGTGCAACACGCGACAAAGTGAACTGTTAAATCGATCGTCATAGAGTGCGTTTAACGAGTTTTGCTTTTCTACGCAACGGGATACAGAAGATACGGTGAGATAGGTAGAGAAAAAAGGAGGTAATCAAGAGGGAATGCGATTTAATGTCGGAAACGGTCTTACTTCAGGTGATTAAGAATATTATGTAGCAAATGAGATTCCCAAAGAGGAAGACACCATCAACGGGAGCTATGGCGTAGAGGGATAGAGTTCAATTTGATTATCGCGAATTATTTTATCGTAATTGCATTGCTTACAGGGCTGCTTAATGTGATTAATTAACGGAGAGGATGGAGTCTATAGAAAATTCAACTTATTTTAATTGAATTCCACATACAGAACGTAAATCAAGTATTGTAAAATAGAAATTAGAATTTTGCACGCAATTTATGCAATGAAAGTAATTTTACTTTTAATACTTGTTGAAAATTGTAGATATAGTGGTCAAAATGAACTTTCCAATTATTTATTTATCCTATTCGCTGTTTTAGCCATAATATGGATGTGGAGTAGGCACGAGCCATTAGAAACCCGCCGAATCACTTAAACGACACAAAGAAGATAATAAATCATTAAAATGTTTTAGGTAGTTGACCTCTAAAAGGTACTCTAGTAAATTCGAATATTAAGTGATACTAGTCTTGATAACTAATTTTTTTAAATAACCTTTTAACACCTGTGTGATGGACAACAGAAATGAATGAATTGTATTATTATGCACATATTTTATTCTTAAAGAACACATATATTTACGTAAATTGCGAATAACTACTGAAAATAAATTTCTACAAAAATTAAGGGGGTAGGCCTGGGTTAAACCCAAAAAAGACTTTTTTACACGTTACAATAAATCATTATTTTCAATACTATATTTATTAAACGAACTTTGATCCTCACACGATTCGAGGTGACATGATGAATAAATAATGTTTTTTACGGTTATTTGACTCCTTTTGACATGTTTTAAAAAAAGAGCGGAGCACTAAATTTATTTTTAAAAGATCGATTGGATCCCAAAATAACAATAATAAAAAAATTATAACAAAAAAGTGCTCCGCTCTTTTTGTAATATATGTCAAGCCAGGAGGATCTATTTTCGGATATTCGAGGCTGCACCCTCGCTCTCTTCATTTTCCGTTGCGCGTCATTGGAGATAGGCTTTTCTCCTTCTTCTTGGTATTAACTCGATGATAATAACAATAACAATAACAATAACAATAACAATAACAATAACAATAACAATAACAATAACAATAACAATAACTATAACCATAACCATAACCATAACCATAACCATAACCATAACCATAGCAATAGCAATAGCAATAGCAATAGCAATAGCAATAGCAATAGCAATAGCAATAGCAATAGCAATAGCAATAGCAATAGCAATAGCAATAGCAATATCAATAGCAATAGCAATAGCAATAGCAATAGCAATAGCAATAGCAATATCAATAGCAATAGCAATAGCAATAGCAATAGCAATAGCAATAGCAATAGCAATAGCAATAGCAATAGCCATAGAAATAGCAATAGCAATAGCAATAGCAATAGCAATAGCAATAGCAATAACAATAACAATAACAATAATAATAACAATAACAATAACAATAACAATAACAATAACAATAATAATAATAATACATTTTTTTGAATTTTTTTTTTTCGGACGTCAGAGGGTGGGCTAACCTCTGAGTGGCCATAATGAAACTGCATAACGGCCGTTTGGGAACTTTGAGCTTATGAATACTCACTCCTGTGAGAAACTGCGTCAGATAGTAGTTGACGACCCCGTGCTGCCGGTCTGTTCAGGGTTGTAGACGAGGTATCAGTCTACGTGTCCATTTAGCATCTGTGCCACTGGTCCATGATGCTTGCCACGCTGCAATCGTGTTTTCCCTTGCCTTTCTTCTAGCATCTCTCTCGCCAAGTACCATTTTATTCAGATACACTGATCTCCTTTCCAGGGCTTGCAGATGGATGGGAATGGTTCCCGACACCACGAAAGCCGCTGATTCCGATACCGTGCGGTATGCGCTCGATACCCTGAGTGCCCCTTTCCTTTGTACCGCAGCAATGCATTTCCGGTAGCACGCAAAGCGTATTGCCTCTGCCCAGATCTCCGCGCCGTAGAGCATGATGCTCTCTGATGTCCGCATCAGTAGCCATCTCACAGATGGGCGAGGTCCTCGCAAGTTGGCCATTAACCTGCTCAAGCTGGTCGTAACTGCAGCCGCCTTTTCTGCCCTTTTTCTCAAGTGCTCTCCGAAGTTCAGCTTCGTGTCCAGGTGTATACCGAGATATTTCACTACTGGCTTCGTCATGATCTCTGTGTCACCAACTGTCATCGGAACTTCCTTGTCCAGGTGCTTCTTGCTAAGGATTCTCACCTCAGTCTTTGTTGTCGCGATTTCGAGGTCGCGTTGCTCCATCCACCGTTGCACTCTCTTGAGGGTACGATCAAGCTTCTCTTCGGCGAGCTCCATTGTCCGCGCAATCACGATGACCACTACGTCGTCTGCGTATCCATTCAGGAATACACCATCTGGCATTTGCAAGTGGAATATCCCGTTGTACGAAATGTTCCACAGTTCCGGGCCCAGGACTGATCCCTGGGCTACCCCCGCCGTAAGCTATCTTCTAAATTGGCGTTTCTCTGTCTCGTACAACAGGTAGCGATCCTGTTGGTAGTGATCCGGAATGGCCAGAAGGTACTTCGGGACTCTGAAGTCATGCTCCAATGCGTGCAAGATGTTCTGCCACCGCACGGAGTTGAACGTGTTCTTGACATCAATAGTGGCCATCAGGCAAATGGGGCGAGAGTAATGGTTGCCCTGCTCCACGCCTTTTGCTGCATCGATCACTTCCCGGACTGCGTCAATTGTTAATCGTCCTCTTCTAAATCCGTACTGGCGCCGCGCTAGGCCTCCCGCTGCCGAAACGGCTGCCTGGAGCCGGGACCGAAGGAGCGATTCCAGGAGCTTTCCTGTGTTGTCTAGCATGCAAAGGGGTCTGTAGGATGATGGAGAATCCAGCTGACCTTTTCTTTTGTTTATGAGCACGAGCCTTGCTTCCTTCCAACGAGAGGGGAAGTATCCTGCTTTCAAACATGTGTTATACATGCCGAGGAGTACCTGCGGATATTTTTCCGCCACTAGCTTTAGTACTTCCGATGGTATTCCGTCTGGGTCCGGAGCTTTCCTTTTCTTCAGGCATTGTAGAGAGGCTGCCATCTCGGCTGCGGTGAAATACGGGACGTCGTCATTTTCGGGTGTTGTGTTGCCTGATGTTCTTTTCTCGTGGGTTGGGAAGAGACCATCCACTACTTTTTCCATCAAATCCTTACCCATTGGTGAACTCTTCGTGGAGCCTCCTAGTTTGCGCGTGACGATCCTGTATCCAAGTCCCCATGGGTCAGAGTTCAGGTCGTCTGTCAGTGCTCTCCAGCACCTACGTTTGCTTCTTCTGATGGCCAAGCGGAGCTCTTTCTTCTTCTGTACGTAGGTCTGGATCTGTTCCTCAGTGGACCTGTTACTCCGTCTGGCCCTGAGTAGCCCCCTTCTAAGCCTTTGGCATTCTCTGCGGAGCACTGCAATTTCCTCGGTCCACCAGTACACTGGTCTCTTCCCTTTCCTCTGTCCCTTTCTTGGGATGGACATCTCGCAGGCGTGCATTGTTATCTCCACCTTAAGTCTGGCTTCTTCTTGGGGGGCCGCATCCCTAGGTATGACCGCCAAGCCCTTAAGCCCTTCGTCCAGAGCGCAATTGAACAGTTTCTTGTCTGTCCTTGCAATGTTCCATCTAAGCCCCTTCTTAGTTTTTGCTGCGGGAGTACTTGCTGCTGTTTCGGTATGCAGATCAAACCTGATGTACTGGTGATCGCTGCCGTTCTCATCTTCCAGCACCTGCCAATCCATCACCTTCGTGGCCAAGCCTTCCGAGGCAAACGAGACGTCGACAATGGTGTGTCTGCAACCTGTTATTCTACACGTTGTTGTTGTACCTTGATTTAAAATGACTAATCCTTGCCTTGTCGCTAATTCCGCTAGCATATCTTCTCTGTCATCCGATTGAGTCTCCCCCCAATCCGCCGCCTTGGTATTAAAATCTCCTGCTATTATTTTATCCCCTTCTATGTTTCCGATCGCGTCTTCGAGGTCTTCGAGCACTGCTTGGTGGTCTGCTGCTCTGATGTTCGGTGTGTGGTAGCAACTGAAGTATGTCACGCCCGCGCTTCTCGCCCACACATATCCGTTCCCGCCTCCATGCCCGGTCACATGGAATTTTTCCGGGTCTGGAATCCATATAGCCGCGGTCTTAAGTTTATCCTCGTAAAAGAAGCCTTGTTTTTCTTCGCCGTGTCTATATTGCTCGCTGATAAGCACTATATCGGGGTTGTGCTCTCTCAGGAATACCGGTAGCAGATCATTTGCGGTAGCATTGCGGTGCATATTGCCTTGGAGAATGCGCGTCATTTTTTCTGCTTTAAGAGAGCCCTAAACACACCGCAGGCCCCCGACCCCGCGATATGTTTCGTTTCCTCTGTTCCCTTACTCGGGTCAGCCTCCATGCATAGGAAGCACTTCGGCTCGTTAGCGCATGTTTTGCCAAGGTGTCCTTCAGAGCCGCATTTGTAGCAGCATTTGCTTCGGTCTACTCCCGTGCATCCATAGCTCTCGTGCCCGTAGCTGAGGCACTTAAAGCATCGCTTCACAATTTTGTATTGCCTGATGCGGCAGTTGACCCATCCTACTTTAGCTTACCGGTTTTAAGCAGCTGTAGTGCCGCTTCTTCATGGAGTGTGATCACCGCGAGAGTTTGTCCTCTTTTGTTTGGCCGGGTGACTCTAGCTTCTAGAGGTCCGTTGTAGGCGGGTCGCTCACGTGCCACTGCGGCTTTTACTTCTTCTGGCGTCGTACAGGTGTCCATGTCCCTGATTTCCAATGTCATTTTCTGCTGTAAGCTTCTCACCGTGCCTGAGGCGCCCACGGCCATTTTGAACGCTTCCTCCAACTTTGCCTTGTTCTCTGCGTCCGCTCCTGTTATTTCAACAAGAAGGTCACCACCTCTGGTCTTCTTGGCGTTCACGGTCGTGACCCCAAACTCTTCTGGTTTAACGTTTTGTCTTACCGCAAGCAGCACCTCGGCAAAGGCTTTTCCCTTTGCAGGCTTGATGGCTATGGCCTCGTTTCTGGCCTTACTTATCCCCTTTTTCTTGTTTCTTCTTTTCATTTTCTTCTTCGATACCGCCGTCTCCCATTGATCGATTTCTACCGATAGTCTGCGGGTTAGGGAAGACTCAGGAGCGTCCGTAAAGGCTTCGCTCACATCCGTCATCTGACTAATCGTTCGCTGTGACTGCTGCTGCTGATGCCGTTGCTGAGTAGTGCGTTGGCCGGTGGTTTCTGTTGCTGTTTTCTCGGTATTTTTTGTACCTGTGGGTCCCGTTGCTGCCGCCTTGCTCTTACCCTTTGGACCCTTTCTGTTGACGGTAGTTCACTCTTTTCCGCCTGTTTTTTTCTTTTTCTCTTCTTTATCCTGAAGAGAGGGCGGGCTGTTGGCGGCGCACTTTTTACCACCCGGAAAGCCCCTCGTATCCACCGCTGCACAGGCCGGGTTAGGAGTTGCCGGTTTCGATGGCCCGACTTCTGTCAGATCCGATGACTTCTGTCGAGCTGCTGTGTGAATTCGTTGGTGTTCGTCCAATTCGTGCAGCATCTCGTTTAGCACTGGCAGATTCAACTTCACATCTGTTTTCAAATTCGGCTGTGATACAGCAGCATCTCTCATGAACCTGACGAGGGCTTTCATCTTCTTTATAATCAATCCCATGCTATCTTCTGCAAGTTTGATCATCGTGCTGGTAGAATTTTCCTCGGTGCGCCTTAAAGCCGAGGAGTATATGTTTTGCAGCTGGATGGAGAACTCAGTCGCCTTCGCCCGTGCCTCAGACGCTTCTCTTCTGTCTTCCGCATCAGAAGTTTCCATTTAGGAATCTGAGGTTAACTCACCCCCACATGCTCCTTTGGAGAATGCTCTGCATAATGGTGTATGTGGCAGGGTCTTCTCCGAGCTCTTCTCTTCTTCTTCTACAATCTTTGGTGTTGGGTTTGACATTTTGTAACAAAAAGTGGATTAAGACGGTTCGCCCATTATGGGAGCCCCACCGCAGTAGGGCTACTATCCCCGCCTGAGATATTCTCTAGTTATGGATGACGAAGCCGAGAAGCGGCATGTCGGGAGGTCAGTCCTACCGCCTCGCAGCTAATGTGTCCGCAAGGAGACGTACGGAAGGGTCCGCACTTCCGGGCAGTGTGAGATTCTTACTCACTAAACCTGCATAACCCTGTCCTGTGGCGTTTGCGCTCAACCCGGCACCGCCTTTCGGCATTACTTCGGAGGTGACGCCACCTTTTTTGCCTTCGAAGGCACCATCTTTTTTTTTTTTTTTTCTATTCTTTTTACTGTGCGCTAATAGCGCTCTAGACTTTTTTTTTTATTTTAGGAAGGTGGGGGGATTGCACCTTGCGGTAGCGCATATTCCTCCCTCTTCTTTCTCTCTAGGATGCTATGGGCGATGGTAGCTGCCTTTGCCCAGCTCTTCAGTCCTTGCAGCATTCGCTCGATGATGTTGTCTGGTGTGATTCTACCAAGGTCTCTCTCCAAGACTCCCCTTTCTGTGCTCCACTTCTCGCAAGCAAAGAAAGTGTGGAGCGCATCGTCGTAGGGATGACCGCAGTGGACACAGCCATGCCCCGTCAATAATTGGGTAAGGTAATAGTTTACCTCGCCCTCCGCTCTATTGAGCCAGGAATCCAGCTGACCAATGAGTCTTCCTGTCCATCTGCCTCTGGTCTCTACCTCCCATTTATCTTGCCAGGCCTGCATGGTGTTGGCTCTCGCAATGCGGTGAGCTTCTCTGTTGTCCAGGGCAGAATTCTGTTGATAGATAAATTTCTTCTCCTGTGCCAGCAGGTCGATGGGTATGACCCCGGCGATTACCAAGGCCGCTGGTTCAGAGACCGTTCGGTACGAGCACGATATCCGAAGAGCCGCTCTCCGTTGTACTGCTGCTAACCTCTTTTTGTGGCACTCTTTCTTCAGTGCGTCGCCCCAGATCTCCGCTCCGTACAACATTATTGCCTCGACAGTTCACATGAGCAGGCGCCTTTTGCGGCTTCCACTGTTCTGGCGATAATGATGGGCGCTATGTCGTCCGCGTACGCTATCAGCAGCGTGCCCTCGGGAAGATCCATGCGTAGGATACTATCATAGAAGACGTTCCAGATGTCGGATCCTAGCATGGATCCCTGAGCAGCCCCTGATGTTATCTCTTTTGTTTTTGTGCCATCCTCCGTATCATATATTATTGAGCGGTTCTTTAGGTAGTCCCCAAGTATACGAAGAAGATACTCGGGGATCCGAAATTCCCGCTCGAAAGCTTCCAGCGCTTTATCCCACCTTACAGAATTGAAGGCATTTTTCACATCCAAGGTGGCCACCAGACAAACAGGGCGAGAATAGTAGTTGCCCTGCTCCGTCGATGCTGCAGCCTTGACGACCTCCTGGACTGCGTCTATGGTGGACATATCTCGCCTAAAGTCGAACTGACGGGGTGCCAGATCCCCTGCAGCTTTGATGGCTGCCTGTATACGAGGCTTTATTAACTTCTCCAGGAGTTTGCCTGCCGTGCCTAGTATGCACAGCGGGCGGTAAGCCGACGAGTTGTCTGCTGGACCCTTGCCCTTGCTGATGAGAACGCGCCTCGCTATCTTCCAGCGGTTGGGGAAGATGCCCGCCTTCAGGCAGGTGTTGTACATATTCAGCAATAGGCTAGGGTGACTTGAGACTATGACTTTCAGCAGCTCTACGGGTAGGCCGTCTGGTCCGGGGGCTCTTTTATTCCGCATTGACCTGACTGCGAATGAGAGCTCCTCCTTCGTGAAAACCGGAGTCTCAATTGGGCCAGATGATGTTGGCGGATCTGGCCTCTTCGGGTGTTCGGTAGCATCGACGATGTTTTGGATCGTTCCCGCGTTACCGGGGCCCTTTGTGGCAAAAGCCGCCAGTTTGCGGGTTACGATCTTGTACCCAAGACCCCACGGATCTTCGTCTACCTCTTTTACCAACTGCCTCCAGCAGCGCTGCTGGCTGGTTTTGATGGCCCGCTTCAGTGCTTTTTTGGCCGTCTTGAATTCGGCGGCCAGTGGGGCTGCGTCGTAACCGCGTCTCCGTGTTCTCTGCTCTCTGCGCCGTAGGTATTTACAGCGATTCCGGAGTTCCGCTATCTCATTTGTCCACCAGTATGCAGGGTGCCTCCTCCGACTGGGGTACGTCTTGGGCACCGCCTCCGCGGAGGCCTGAAGGATGATCTTCATGGTATCTTCAGTCGCCCTGTTGGCCTGTGCTTCTGGCGTCATGTTGTCCGGGATCTCTTCTAGAGACTCCTGGCCACGTTTAATCGCATCGGTAAATTTCTCGGTGTTCATTTTGTCAATGTTCCACCGTGGATTAGCGCGCGTCAGGACCGCCGGGGCTGGTCTAGCATCTCTAACCCGAAAGGTGATGTATTGGTGATCGCTTCCTGTGTAGTCTTCAATCACCCGCCAGTTCTCGATTCGAGCTGCAAGTCGTTCCGTTGCCAAAGAGATATCAAAGACGGGAATATCCACCAGCGGCTGGCCGCAACCCATTCGTTCAATAATAATAATAATAATAATAATAACAGTAACAGTAACAGTAACAGTAGCAGTAGCAGTAGCAGTAGCAGTAGCAGTAGCAGTAGCAGTAGCAGTAGCAGTAGCAGTAGCAGAAGCAGTAGCAGTAGCAGTAGCAGTAGCAGTAGCAGTAGCAGTAGCAGTAGCAGTAGCAGTAGCAGTAGCAGTAGCAGTAGCAGTAGCAGTAGCAGTAGCAGTAGCAGTAGCAGTAGCAGTAGCAGTAACAGTAGCAGTAGCAGTAGCAGTAGCAGTAGCAGTAGCAGTAACAGTAACAGTAACAATAACAGTAACAATAACAATAACACCGCAGGGGACACCCTCTTCCGAAAAACGACGAAATGAAAAGCGGGATTGGGAGGAGAAGAAAAAGAGGCTCCTTGAGATCTAAGGTAGAGAGAAGAACCTCAATATAAGAGGTGAGAAAATGGCAGAAGAACTACAAGGCAACTGCCCAGAACAGATGGGAGCGGCCCTGGAGGGAATGACGATGATGCTGAAAGCATTGTCAGATTACGTCTGCAACCAGAAAAAGGGTGCAGGATGGGCTATCAAAAAAGGTATACCCCTACTGCACGGCATGGTCCAGCTCCTGACTAAGATGTGCAGTGAGGCGCAGGGTAGATCAGAGACCTTGCCTCAGGCAAAAACTGCCTCGGAGCAAGGTCCCGGTGGATCGCAGGGTGGCAAGAAGGCCACAAACAATCGACTCCCTAGATCCGAAAGGAAGAGAGACAGGGTTACTTCACAAGATGAAGAAACCCCAAATAAAAAGACGAAATCTGTCGCCGGCGCATGGCAACAGGTACGGAATAGGCACGTTAAGAGTAAAAATTTGGACGTCCCTAAGGCCTCCGCCAGACCCGGTACTAGCAGCGGGGACACGGCAAGACTGACGGCGCCAAAGACAAAACAGCGCGGGAGTGAGGCTACCCAGAGGCTCGGCCCGCCATCCGGACCACGGGGTGGCCTCCCCGCTCTCAGAACGAGACGCGACGCAATACTAGTACAGCCGACGGAGGGCAAGACGTACGCCGATATTGTAAGCACCTTAAAGAAAGGTGTGGACCCAGACGCGACAGGTACAAAAATACTCAAGATGCGTACGACGGAAAAGGGTGGCGTCCTCCTTATCTTGGAGCACGGGACGACCGATACACAGCCGTTCTGTGATGCCATCAAGGAGGCCGTCAAGGGAATGGGAAGTGTCAAAGACATGACAGACAGACCGACAGTTGAAATCCTAGACCTAGACTGTATGGCAACAGAAGTCGAAGTGAGGGATGCAATCAAGCGAGAAACTGATTGTGAGACAGAGATCAAAATAACCATGTTTGATCCGAATGGCAGAGGGCAGAAAATGGCTCTAGCCGAACTAGATCGCAGCGCGGCCGCCATTATGCTAAAGGAAGGTAAAATGAGAGTCGGCTGGATCAACAACTGCCGAATTAGACAAAGGGTGACAGTAACTCGATGCCACAAATGCCTCGGGTACGGGCACCTGAAAAAACTGTGCAAAGGAATAGACAGGAGCAAATGTTGCTGGAAATGTGGCAAAGAAGGCCACAAGGCAGCAGCATGCTCAGCCAAACCAGATAACAGGCTCAGCTGTTTCCTGTGCGTGGAGAAGGGTATCGACATCGCAGCTGGAAACCATTTTCCACGAACAGGTGCCTGCACAGTATTCAGAGAGGCCCTTAAGGCATGCAAGTTACATCCTTCGAGATGATCTGCGTACTCCAAGGGAATATGCACAGAAGCAGACTCGCCCACGACCTCCTCCCGCAGTTCATCGCGGAGTGGGATGTGGACGTCATGCTTTTGTCGGAATTGTACAAACACGAGAATACCCTGTCGTGGGTGCCAAGCGACAGTGGTACAGCCGCGATCTGGGTACGCGCGGACCATGTGACCTCGGACAGGGGGCCCGGAGAGGACTTCGCGTGGGCAAGAGTTGGGACCGTTACGTTCGTGAGCGTATACCTCTCACCCAGTTTGACAGCTGACGAATTTACGCGCAAACTTGACACGTTAGAAGACGCGCTACGGGGAATAACTGGCAGTCTCGTGGTTGGCGGGGATTTCAACACCAGAGCGATTGAATGGGGGGTGCCCATGACGAACGGACGGGTACAGCTCATACTCGACGCAACGGCAAGGCTTGGACTGACGACGCTAAATGTAGACTCGACACCAACGTATGTTAGGCCTGGATTTGGCCGATCCATCAAGCGAAGGGCTGGCTAGGAATATTCGGAACTGGCACGTAACTGACGACGAGAACGGTAGTGACCATCAGTACATCCGATTCGAGATAGGGGGCGCGGACGAAAGGACAAACACGTCAAGACGAAGCGAGCACTTTCCGCGATGGAACGTCAGACGTATGGACCGCGAGAAATTGGTAGAGGTGCTAATGGATGCGGTACCTCCCTCTGCGAGAATTCCGCGTGGAAGGAAGCGACGATCTCATGCAACAGTATAGGGTGGCACGGAAGCAGCTTCGCTACGCGATCAAGCACAGAAAGCTTCGTTGCTGGAGACAACTTTGCGAGGACGTCGACGGCGACCCTTGGGGGATGGGCTATAAGATAGTAACCCAAAAACTGAAAGCACGAGCGGCCAATTCGGTGATGAGCACGCGAAAAATCGAAACGGTAATTGACGGGCTCTTTCCAATCCATCCACTTAGGGACCACGCGGAATACACCGACATACGCGCGGACGATATCCCGCTGTTCACGGAGCGGGAGCTTTTGGCAGCTACCTCCTCCCTGAAGGGCGGAAAGGCACCAGGACCGGCCGGAATACCAGTAGAAGCAATAAAGATAATCGCGAAGTATAGGCCACAGATACTGCTTGAAATGTACAATACATGTTTGGTAGAGGGGGTATTCAGGTACCGCTGGAAGAGGGCGCGATTGGTTCTCATCGATAAAAATAAAGGGGACCCAAATTCTCCATCCGCTTACAGACCTCTTAGTCTGCTGGATACGATGGGGAAAACAGCTGAGCTGCTTCTTAGGCCAAGGATCCAGGGAGCGATTCGGGAAGCAGGCGATCTTTCCGATAACCAGCACGGTTTCAGGAAGGGTCGATCGGTGATAGGCGCGGTGCGCAAAGTAACAGCGTCGGTCGCTAGAACAGATGAGGCGTGTCATGCGGCTAGACCGATAGTCGTGCTGGCAACGCTTGATGTTAAGAACGCCTTCAATTCCGCGAGATGGGTCGACATCCTGGCGGCTCTTCGAGCCTTTGGGGTGCCAGACTATGCCTTGCGATGGATTGAGGACTATCTGAGTGACAGAAAGCTTTTGTACGAAACGGACGAAGGACTCAAAGTCAGACCTGTCACGGCCGGCGTGGCGCAGAGGTCGATTTTGGGTTCGGATTTCTGGTTAGTATTATATGACGCAATGCTGAGACTCCAGATGCCGATCGGGGTGTCGCTGATAGGATGCGCGGACGATGTAGCGGTGGTAATAGTTGCGCGCGACGTAGATACTGCCCAGTTCCAGCTGACCGTGGCCATGCGGCGCATACATCGCTGGATGCGTGAGCACGGACTACGACTAGCTTTAGATAAGATGGAAGTAGTATTGCTGACTAGGAAACGAATCCAGACAGCAATGGACATAACGGTAGGTGACGCGGTGGTGAGGACGCGTCCGGCGGCTAAGTATCTGGGGGTAACCCTAGACAATAAGCTGACCTTCGCTCTTCACCTCCGAATCACGGCGAATAGGGCGGCGAAACGGGTAGCCGAATTAAGCAGGCTCATGGCCAACGTGCGCGGGCCACGACCTGCAACGCGCAGACTGCTCATGTCAACCACGAACTCCATTCTCCTCTACGGAGCGGAGGTCTGGGCCGATGCCATGAGCAAGGAAAAGTATAGAAAGTGCATAGCGGCGGTGCAGCGCAAGGGAGCACTTCGAATAGCAAGCGCGTACAGAACGGTTTCAAGGGCAGCGATATTCGTTATCGCCGGAGTTATCCCCGTATATCTGCTTGCGCAAGAGCGAAAGCGGATATACGAGCGGAGCCACGAGTTCGGGAGGGCCCGCGCAGCGACAGAAGAACGGGAACGGACAATGACGGTGTGGCAGGACGAATGGCCGGGTGAGAGGCAACGACCACAACCACGTCGACAGCAACAGGCCCGATGGACCTACGAACTAATACCGGAACTGGCTCCGTGGCTGGGCAAGCAATTCGGGGAGGTGAGTTTTTACCTCACCCAGTTCTTGTCTGGGCACGGATACTTCAGACAATACTTACACAGAATGGGGAAGGTTAGAACGCCGGCGTGTACTTACTGCGGGCACAACAAAGACGACGCGGAACACACGTTTTTCGTGTGCCCGCACTGGACCGAAGAACGACGAAGACTGGAGACCATTACGGGGCCGACAGCGCCCGCCAACATTGTTGCAACGATGTTGGAGAGCAAAGACAAGTGGGACGCGGTAGCATTGTATATCAAAAAGGTCCTCCGCGCGAAACGGGAAGACGGATGGTTGGCCGACGAGCCAGGCTGACGAAAAGACAAGACAAACGAAACTTGGCATGACTGACTGAGGACGAAAGAAGAAAAAGACCGGCGGCCCCCCACTCGAAGTAATGCGAAAGCGGTACCGGGTGGGGGGCGTTCGCGGCACACTCGTTTTTAGTGGGTAGGACACGGCGGCGAGCCCGCCTCGGCTGTAATCGGCATTGAGCACGGACATCAGTTGAGGATGGACAGCGCGCCAGTGGAGTCCCACACTACCACCCCAGAGTGCAGGAGCTCAGGGGATGATGTCCATGATGATTTTTGCGAGTTAAAAAAAAAAAAAATATTATAATATAATATAATAATAATATAATAATAATAATAATAATTTTAATGACGAGAAGACGATTATTTGTACTAACAACCTTTATCTAAATATAAGTTGTTTACGCAAATCGTTGGCATAATAAAGTAATGGTAAAAATATTAAAAATAAAATAAGATAATGTTTCAATAAGTGTATCGTTAAATAGGTACATTAACTGCTATAATATTTGTTTAAGTTTATAATTTGCGTAAAGTATTTAAATTCCCTATCAATAACATATTTTAATATAATGATTTTATAATGATATTTATTTATTTATTTATTTAAACCAGAAAGTTTTACAGGGTAGTTGAATGCCCTGTAAAAGTCCTGTAGAGATAAACACGTTATCTGTACACAGGCCTGACAATACGAAAAAAGAGATACAAAAGAAGAAAATATATTAAAATTATATACTAAAACTTAGATCTAAACTTAAAACTACTTTAACTACAAACTACATAAATAATTTTTGGTTTTAACATATAGTATGTATTATAACAGATAATTTTTTCTTCAATTCATAACAGTAAAATAAAAATGCGAAAGAAAACAGTAACCTTAACAATTTAATTTAATCCAATTTTTTATAATGTTCTTATGTGATACATTATCTATATTTAAAATTTTTAATTCATTGGGAAAACTGTTGAAAGTTACTATAGCCTTTTTATAACAATTTTTATCACCAACTTTCTTCTTATAACTCGGTAAAATTAAATTGTTTTTCCTTGTTAAACTCGTAGATTTGGTATATTGCATTTTGAGATCTGCATAATGATATTTTATAGCTTCCAAAATATATATTTGTTCTATGCTTAAAGGATTATTTTGTACAATAAAGTTTCGTTTATTAATGATATTTAAAATTTTTTTTTGTAGATTTTAAACTAAAACTCGATTATTTTTATAAACTCCACCCCAAGCTAGTATTCCATAGCTTATCAGACTATGGAAAAAAGCATAATAAATCATTCTTAATGTCTCTGTAGACATTATTTTCGCAATTTTGTAAAATATAAATACAAGATACTTTGTTTTATTTACAATGTACTGAATGTGTTTATCCCATCTTAAATTAAAATCTATAACTATACCCAAATATTTATAATATTCTACTCATGTTATATTTTTATTATTAATTTTAACTTCTAATTTATTTGGGACACTGTCACTGTAATTGCCAAAAGTAATAAAAACATTCTTGTCTACATTTAGTGATAATTTATTTAAAGCTAACCAAAAATTAATTCTATTTAAATACTTGTTCATCTTGTCTTGTACTTCTATCCAATTATTACCAGTAGCAATTATAGCAGTATCATCTGCGTATGACAAAATTTCTTCCAGTGGGATTTCCTTTAGGATATCATTTATATACAGAATAAAAAGCAGTGGACCTAGGATTGTACCTTGAGGTACACATATATATAATGGTATAATACAATATAATTTCCTTCCAGAAGTGAACACGTTCCCCGCAGCATCTCTTCCCATCGATGCCGAAGCATCGACGGGGAATATAGACACTCACACGTGCCCAGACGACCCCTCCCCGAAGGCCAGGTCGGATTAGTCGGGCAATCGCGTTTCGCCCCCTCAGAAGAAAGGGAGGGAACCACACAACTGCAGAGGCCGACGAATCATCCGGAAGGTTATTCGGGCTCCGCAGATCCCGCCTCCACTGACGTTGAAGTGTCAAAGGGGGAAGTGAAGGTCCAGCCACGTCCAGACGAGCCCTTCCGGAAGGCGAGGTAGATCGAAATAGACAATTGAACTCAACTCTCTCAGAAGAGAGTGGAGAGACTGAACAGCCGCGAAGATGGACGTACCGTCCAGAAGGACGTACGACTTCATTGATGCCGATCCCAGTCGAGGTTGAATCATCGACGAGGGGAATAGACACGCTTGTGCAAATTAGCGCATCCTCCCAAGAGCTAAGTGGCAACTGGTAGCGGGTGGCGAAAGAGAATGTTACCTCGATGGCACCGCAATCCGTCGAGTCGGGAACGACGACGGAGAACACCGATGCCCAGCAACGAATAAACTGGCACTTTCCTGAAGGAGAGGCTCAAGAGACCAACTCGCACCTAGCGGGTTCAAGTTCCTCGGCAGAGGAAACTCGCCCGGCACAACCGCAGAAGCGAGAGTATCAAGAGGAGAATGAAACACGCTGGTGGCTCTAGATAGAAATCGGCCACTTCACAATCCGGCCCTATACGACAATAGGGCATCCAGTACCGTAATGGGGGCGGTGGGGTTACAAATAGCCAGCGCGTTTGGAAGAGACATCTCAACTGAGTGCGATGGGCGCGTCAAATTACCGGACGATACCTTCCGTCCGTTAGTAGGACACGTAATGATCCCCATAACAGTCGCGGGCGAAACATGCAACGTGCGAGTGGGTATAGTTCCCCATTTCGATGACGAATCTTATGTGGGAGTGAACTTCGTAAAGAAGTTAAGGGCTATACTGGATCCAGATGAGGATGTCCTATACTTCAAGGATACCTACGCTAGGGTTCAGCTAGAAGTAGCCAGCTTGGAGGCTGGCGTAGCCGCCATCTCAGCAGCGGCTATCAACGATGTCACCGACTCGCAACGCGACGAGCTGGAGTCTCTCCTGGACGAGGCATTGAAAGGCCAGGGATGCACCTGCGTCCTAACGTGTGACATCGAACACTAAACAGAGGTATTTCCCGGTTTCTGAGAGAATAGAACAGGAGATGCACCAACATGTGAAATAGATGTTGGAGCAAGGGATTATAGAACCGTTTAATAGCGGCTAATTGAGCCCAGTGGTGATGGTGAAAAAGAAGGATGGCACTTACCGGTTCTGTATCGATTACCGCAAGGTCAAAGCACAGACAAAGCCAGACGCGTATCCTCTGCCATTCATGCAAGATATATTGCTAAAATTGAGGAGGGCAAAATACATATCGACGATCGAAATCAGAAGGAGCATATCACCACATGCCACTGAGCAAGTCGTCCCAACGAATCACTGTCTTCACAGTACCGCGTAAGGGTCTGTACCACTGGCTACGCATGCCCTTTAGTTTATCCTACGCGGGAGCAACGTTTCAGAGATTGATAAACATGGTGATCGGTCCAGATTTGAAGCCATACGTGCTCGCCTATCTGGCCGATATCATCATAATCTCTGGAACCTACGAAGAACACCGACGACTACTGAAACTGGTCCTAGCAAGGCTCAAGGCAGTGGGGTTAATCATCAACCGGCAGAAAGGCGTGTTTTGTAAACCCGAGGCTAGGTACTTCGAAGTTCTAGTGTACCGGGACGGGATCAGGCCAGATCTGGATTAAACCTGTGATGAAATACCCAGCGCCCAAGAACCTAAAGCAATTAAGACGCTTTCTGGCATGTCGTCATGGTACCGGAGGTTCATGAAGGGTTACGCAACCTTAGCTAAACCTCTGACACGACTCATGAAGAAGAACTAGAAATATGAATGGCTAGAAGACCAGCAAGACGCATTCGAGAGGCTGAAGGCACTCATCGACTCAGCTCCCGTCCTACAGAGCCCTCTTTCGGAAACCGCAGATGGGGAAAAAGTACTTGAGTTCGCCAGAAGGAAGTTAAATTCGGCGGAGTGGAACTATAGTGTATCCGAGCGCGAATGCTTGGCAGTAGTATGGGCCATCGAATAGTTCCGAACCTATATCGAGGGTTACCGCTTTCGAGTGGTGACCAATCACTTGAGTCTAGCCTGGTTATGTAATCTGAAAAATTCCACTGGCCGGCTGGTGAGATGGGCGTTAGGTCTGCAAGGTCACGACTACGAAGTGATCCATAAGAAGGGGGCACAGAACTACGTGCGAGACGCTTTATGCAGGATGTACGAGGGAAAGGACACCTCCATCGGCTCCCTGAGTTGGTCAGCGGGTACCAAAGATCAATGCTACCTAGCCATCCTCGACAAAACGATCATGAACCCCCGAGAGAATCCGAATTGAAAAACCGTAGGGGGCAACCTATACCACTACAAACCCTACGAAAAGCTCGGTGAATACATAGGCGATGATGACGCCTGGAAGCTGGTGGTTTCGCTTGAACACCGGCATGCCATCATGCGGGAAAATTACGACGACCCCACTGCTGGACGTCTCGGACGCGAAAAAACGTACGCGCGGTATACCAGCTAGCGGAGGCTGCATGGTATACCAGTAGTGTAAGGTAATTCAAAAGCCACCCATCGGATTGATGGGAATACGATCAGAAGAGAGGCTGTGGCAAAATGTAGCCGGCGACATCACCGGCTAATTGCCATGGAGCAGAGGGGGGTATGAATACATCTTGGTATTCCAAGATCTATTCACCAGATGGGTCGAATGTATCCCAATCCGGAAGGCGAACGTCCGAACCATGATTAAGGAAGTTCACGAAAGAATCGTGCTGCGGTTCGGAGTGCCAGAGACGTTCCATTCAGATATCGGCACAGAGTGTAAGAACAAGACCATCGACGAATATTTGATGAAACAAGAAATTTACCATACCACGACGCCGCCCCCCCCCCCCCCGCCCATACTGCCCCCCAAGAGCAAACCCCGTGGAAAGTGAAAACAGAACCCTGAGAACGATGATCGCGTCCTACATAACGAAAAATTACAAAACTTGGGACGACAATTTGCCAGAGTTAGCATTCACAATGAACATCGCCAAACACAGCTCCACTGGTTTCAGCCCAGCAATGCTGAACTACGAGAGACAACCGACGCCACCCGGCACCGTGAGATGGGAGCAAGAAAACTCCACGTCAGAAGCCATACAGCAAGAATTGCTGTAGGCCTGGAACGCGCGCATGTCAAGACTGCGCGCTGCGCAGGAACAAGCCGCGCTACGCTCCAAGTCCGAACGGGTCGAGCAGGTAAGGTATTACGACGCCGGTAGCCGAGAAGTAGCATTTCCGCTAGGAGACTTCGTCTGGCGGAAAGTAGGGTACTGTCTTCGACGTATAGTAATAGCGATCCACGGGCCAAACTCATACAAGCTCTTCGTAACGGGCGAAGATCTATCAGAGGAACCTATAATCACCCCAGACACCGAATTATCTCGAACTCCGAAGGAATCTCATGAGACGATCGATCCTTCAACATCAGGCGAAAGCACGCAAGCCACGGTCCCAGCGAGAGGCATGGCCTCCGAAAAACGTCGCGCGGGACGCAGCGACGTCCAAGCGCGCACGGCCGCGAAGGCGGTATACGTATTGAGGACCGCGAGACTCGAACATTACGCGAAGAAAATATCGGTAGAGATGACCGCACCCCCTAAGAGGCTACGTAGGCGGCCAAAGGGACCGAGCAAACTCAACAAGCGGAGTCTACCAACTCAAGTATCCCCACGACGGCCCCGAAGAAACCCACTCCCATAGAAAGATTCTCCCATACCCAAAGTTTTTGATTCCAGATGAAAATACAGGAGGACATCATGGATAGCGTGGCTAAGGCGCTCTTCCAGCTGCACCGGCGGCCGCCCTATACGTCCTCAACGAGCGTCGTCGGGAGGAGGACGAAGACAGGCGAAGGATAACTAGGGTCAGAGCTGCAGTGGTCATCAGGAGTGAGGGGAGAACGGGGATGAGGATAGATGCGCATCACCCGGGGTTCCGAGGACCGGCGGCTCCGAGTAAAATTTAAATAAATAAAAAAGGGATCATAATAATTGTGGTCTATTATTTCGTCTTGAACCCCATCCTCCCCTATGTACTGCTAAATTTTCGAAAAGTTTAGTGTTAATGAACAGAAAATAGATTCTGGACTAGGCCCCATCCTTAATACCCAAAAAATGTTACCCACTCTACTGAAAAAATTTATATTGATTCCACATAGATCTATGTTGAAAATATACAGTAGGAAATCCAGTTAATAATCCACTTGAATTCCAACCAAATCCAGCTGAGATCGAGTTAGATCCAGATAAATTTTAGTTGGATCTTAACTGCATTTTCAGCTGGAGATTTTCAAGAGGGATGTTATGTCAATATTTGATGAACTTAATAACATATTTTGATTATACAGTCAAAATATTATACAAAACATTGCAACTAATTTAAATATAAATTTATATTTTATGAAATTAAACGTTTCTTTAAAATAAAATTAATAGTATTACGTCCAATCGTCTGTATAATTATTAGTTTTACTTATAGCATTTGTTCAATTATTATATTATTAAGAATAAAATTATTAATTACTGTACAATCTTTTATTACAATTATAATACCAAAAAATACATTGCATTTAGTTAAAAGTCAATAAAAACGCAATAATTTGAGAAGGTTGTGAAGCAAAATTCACCCCACAAACACGTGGTGACTATTAGAAAACTATTTCAGAGTACATACTCAGCCAGCAGGCTTCATTGTCCGCATGCTTAAAAATCAAATTTTCAATCATTCCCCTTGAAACTTTTTTGAATCTTTAAGATATGTTTCTATCTTGATTAATTGCAACACTTCTTTGAAAAGTTGAAAAATTTTATCTTTTGTAGAAAAAAAAATATAAATTAAACAAGAAATTTATTTTAAGCCTAGAAAATTGACCTTCTCATTCAAACAGTAAAATTTTTTAACTTTTCAAAAAAGTAATGCACGTAATCAAGGTAGGAACATAACTTGAATTTTTTTTTAAGTTTTAAGGAAATTTTCAATTATTGAAAATTTGATTTTTAAGCCTGCGGTCAGGGAATGTCGGCTGAATACGTATTCTATCAGTCTTGGAACAGTCACCCATAGTTTGTTGGGTGAATTTTGATTAACAATCTCTCAAATTATAACATTTTTATGGGCATTGAACTGAATTAAATTTATTTGTTGGTATTATAATTGCAATTAAGAAATTGTACAGTTTTCAGTAATTTTCACATTTTTAGGATTACACACTGGTTTGTCCCTTTACAGCATGTTTTGAAATTATATAGACATTGATAGAAGTGCTATAATAGCTATCCCGTAATTATTTCAAGTAACTTTCATCTGTTTAGTGAAATTTGATAAAGTTAAAGTTGTTTACATAAAATGATGTAATTTATAAATTTTTATTGAGCTTTTATAAGTAATTTATGAATTTGTTAATATCTATAAAATTTAAAGTATATGAAAGCAGAAATCTTTAACTTTATTTTAATATTGAATTTTAATCCAAGTTGATGAAAGTTACTTAAAGTATCTTACGATATGTGATTCTAGCATTGGAAGAGGAGTAATTGAATAAAAAAGATTTACAGGAAAATATCAAGTTTGTAAAATGTCACCTATAAACTTTTAAATATGTCCTAACAGTTCCGAAACTGATATTTTAAAATATTCATATATTCCGAATCTGATATGTTAAAATACTCATTAGTTTATTGAAATGTTACGACCGTCAAATTCCGATAAAATTGTGGCTACTTAGATATTTTCTTATAATTTACTCGCACTCCGCGTTCCCCGTTTCCAACGAATGAATGAATTTTCGGAGCTTCTCTTTTCCGCTCTTCAACGTAGACACGGCCTCCATGCACGGCCGAGAATTCTTCCCAGAGCTAAGGCAAACAAACAGAGTGTAGTAAACACTCAAAAATGCTAACGGCTCCTATAAGGAATTGGAGACCCTAGGCCTGAAAGTAATAAAACTAAGATGGGATAAACACATTCAGTACATTGTATTAATTTTAATATTAAATGATATCATAACTTATTGAAGTGACTGAAACTATTTATTTATTGAAGCAAATTAAATAACATTATGTTATAAGCAAATATTGAAATATGATACGGTACCAAATTTAGAATTTTAATATGAAGTATAAAATATAAAAGAAAAAAAATTCTTAAAAACATATTTTATAAACAAAATGAATAAACAGGACAATCAATAATTGAATATGCATTACAAATAATATCCCATGTAGAAAAACATAGATCGTCGTATGTGTGTATCGTGGGAATTAGAGCATAGAGGGTCCAAAGGTCTGGCTTATTTCGCAGCGGGGCCTACAGTCGCTTCGCTCGAACGCAGCCCTCTTGAGCCGCTTTTCCGAGATTCGTTTCTATCTGTGCGTACACGTGTAGTTTTATTACTTTCAGGCCTAGGGTCTCCAATTCCGTATAGGAGCCGTTAGCATTTTTGAGTGTTTACTACACTCTTTGTTTGTCTTACCTCTGGGAAGAATTCTCAGCTGGCTTGCAACTGTCGAACTTTCTCAGGGCCGAGATTATATCAGTGCGTACGAACGTAAACGAAGAAAATGAGATCGAATAAAAAGTATTTAATAAACAATTTCGCAATGAAAATGAAAAAAGTGGAGGGTATCTTGAGGGAAATTCCTGGCAAACTCGTAGGAGGGGGGGGGGGGCGGGGACTTTCATTCGAGGGCGATGGAATGGGGCTTGCCAGAGACTGAACTGTAGAGGGGCGCTAATACTTGACATGACAGCAAGACACGGCCTGATGACGCTGAACACGGGTTCAGCACCGATGTACATCAGACTAGGATTTGGTCGCTCCATACCAGACGCGATTTTTGGCGGGGGACAACACACAACTGGCACGTTACAGAAGAGTATACAGATAGTAACCGCCAGTATGTAAGCTTTGAAGTCCAAGATACACAGGACGCTAGACAGAGACAAAATGAGCACGCTCAGCGATGGAACGTTAGATGGATGGATCGCGAGTGGCTGACAGAGGTTGTGCAAAACGCAGCGCAACCATTTGACGGAATCTCGAGCGAAACCATCGGGTGTGACCGAGCGGAGATGCTCGTCAAATGAACGACAGAGCTTGTCACGAAAGCATGCAACGCCGCTATGCTATGGACAAGTAGGAGATACTGTGATTGACGACCCGCCTACTGGCGGACGACTGAAATCGCGGACTTGAGGAAAGGCCGCTACAAGACGAGAAGGAAGGCACAGGGCGCACAAAATCGCCCAGACGCGGCAATGCACCTGATAGAATATGAGGTAGCCTCCAAAAGACTGTGCATCGCGACTAGAAAGAGTAAAATCCAATGTTGGAAGCAGTTATGCGAAGACGTGGATCACAACCCCTGGGGACTATAAAATCTTAACCCGGAAACTAGGGAAAATGAAAGCAAACGCGATCATGTGAGCGCGAGAAACGGAAATGGTAATTAGCAAATTGTTCCCCACCCATCCCCTAATAGATAGCGCGGACTACTCGGACGAACAAATAGACGAGATTCCCATCTTCACAGAACGCGAAATCATGGAGGCCGTGTCTACGTTGAAGAGCGGAAAAGAGAAGCTCCGAAAATTCATTCATTCGTTGGAAACGGGGAACGCGGAGTGCGAGTAAATTATAAGAAAATATCTAAGTAGCCACAATTTTATCGGAATTTGACGGTCGTAACATTTCAATAAACTAATTTATAAGAAAATGTAAAGATATCGAAAGTTTTGTAAACTCCGAAGATAAGGATTATTTTATAAGATTAGTAAAATCTAAGTTACAGGGGATGCAAAACCCTACCTACAGTACAATACGTTTAATGATTTGAAACAATTTCTAACCAAATTAAAAAGAACTTCGCTCGTACTCAGAATTTACCACAAGTTCATACCATCCGGATGGAACAACAAAAAAAAAACTAACAAACTATTTTTTTTATTGCATTTACCAAGTAGTTTATAGTTTCTATAAAGAGATTTGTTAATATTACTAACCCATTTGTTAAATTAACAAATTACTTGGTAAATGTAATAAAAAAAATAGTTGATGCGTATTTTAACAAGTGACTTTGCTACGAGAATGTACGAAGAGGGCCAGGACGAAGAGAAGAGTTGCCAACCGATGAAAAGTCTACTTTCCTCGTGACAGCGAGGAGCTGTGTGAAGGTTATGTTCTTGCAATACTGTTACTAAAGACTGTATTTCAGGTGCTTCCAGTGTTGTTATTGAGATGAATTAAGTTTCCTATTTTATTGTATAGACTCATAAAAGTCTTGTTGTAGATGTTTCGTATATGAGGTGTATTATTCTTGCTGCTAGGGGTGGGAGCTGTCATATATGATGGGACAGTGCATTGGAGAGTCCGCAACAATTCTGCAGTGGTATGTAGGACCTCCAGCCAAGGCCGACCATAATATGCCAAAATATGTTTCTAACATGTTTCTTAGAAAACTTTTTTTTTACTATTACAAAGCTTCCTTTAGAAGGAAGCAATATTTGTACTTAACAGTGAAGAGTTGTTACAAAAATTAATCTTCAAAGCAACTTTTCTAATTAGATGAGTATTTCTGCCTTATAAGTAATCTAAGCGCTGTAAAGAATATTTTACTTTGTGTTTACTTATTTATTTTTCTGTGAAGCCAATATTCAAAGGATGAACAAATTAAATTAATAGCTTTTTTAATAATATAAACGGCATTTATTTGTGTAGCCTATAGAGCCTGCACGCATGAAAAGAAAGGTACTAGGTAAATTATATATATTATTTTACCAATAAGAGGACTTTTTCATATTTATAATATAATTTATAATAATTCATTTTTTTCAGCTCAAAATAAAATAAAACAATTTTATACATGATACCTTCTTAAAGTCATTTTCTCAAAATGATTTTTTCTAAAGTTTGTTTCAGAATTCACAGGAAAGCAATATGAGTATTTTAACATATCAGATTCGGAATATATGAATATTTTAAAATATCAGTTTCGGAACTGTTAGGACATATTTAAAAGTTTATAGGTGACATTTTACAAACTTGATATTTTCCTATAAATCTTTTTTATTCAATTACTCCTCTTCCAATGCTAGAATCACATATCGTAAGATACTTTAAGTAACTTTCATCAACTTGGATTAAAATTCAATATTAAAATAAAGTTAAAGATTTCTGCTTTCATATACTTTAAATTTTATAGATATTAACAAATTCATAAATTACTTATAAAAGCTCAATAAAAATTTATAAATTACATCATTTTATGTAAACAACTTTAACTTTATCAAATTTCACTAAACAGATGAAAGTTACTTGAAATAATTACGGGATAGCTATTATAGCACTTCTATCAATGTCTATATAATTTCAAAACATGCTGTAAAGGGACAAACCAGTGTGTAATCCTAAAAATGTGAAAATTACTGAAAACTGTACAATTTCTTAATTGCAATTATAATACCAACAAATAAATTTAATTCAGTTCAATGCCCATAAAAATGTTATAATTTGAGAGATTGTTAATCAAAATTCACCCAACAAACTATGGGTGACTGTTCCAAGACTGATAGAATACGTATTCAGCCGACATTCCCTGACCGCAGGCTTAAAAATCAAATTTTCAATAATTGAAAATTTCCTTAAAACTTAAAAAAAAATTCAAGTTATGTTCCTACCTTGATTACGTGCATTACTTTTTTGAAAAGTTAAAAAATTTTACTGTTTGAATGAGAAGGTCAATTTTCTAGGCTTAAAATAAATTTCTTGTTTAATTTATATTTTTTTTTCTACAAAAGATAAAATTTTTCAACTTTTCAAAGAAGTGTTGCAATTAATCAAGATAGAAACATATCTTAAAGATTCAAAAAAGTTTCAAGGGGAATGATTGAAAATTTGATTTTTAAGCATGCGGACAATGAAGCCTGCTGGCTGAGTATGTACTCTGAAATAGTTTTCTAATAGTCACCACGTGTTTGTGGGGTGAATTTTGCTTCACAACCTTCTCAAATTATTGCGTTTTTATTGACTTTTAACTAAATGCAATGTATTTTTTGGTATTATAATTGTAATAAAAGATTGTACAGTAATTAATAATTTTATTCTTAATAATATAATAATTGAACAAATGCTATAAGTAAAACTAATAATTATACAGACGATTGGACGTAATACTATTAATTTTATTTTAAAGAAACGTTTAATTTCATAAAATATAAATTTATATTTAAATTAGTTGCAATGTTTTGTATAATATTTTGACTGTATAATCAAAATATGTTATTAAGTTCATCAAATATTGACATAACATCCCTCTTGAAAATCTCCAGCTGAAAATGCAATTAAGATCCAACTAAAATTTATCTGGATCTAACTCGATCTCAGCTGGATTTGGTTGGAATTCAAGTGGATTATTAACTGGATTTCCTACTGTATATTTTCAACATGGATCTATGTGGAATCAATATAAATTTTTTCAGTAGAGTGGGTAACATTTTTTGGGTATTAAGGATGGGGCCTAGTCCAGAATCTATTTTCTGTTCATTAACACTAAACTTTTCAAAAATTTAGCAGTACATAGGGGAGGATGGGGTTCAAGACGAAATAATAGACCACAATTATTATGATCCCTTTTTTATTTATTTAAATTTTACTCGGAGCCGCCGGTCCTCGGAACCCCGGGTGATGCGCATCTATCCTCATCCCCGTTCTCCCCTCACTCCTGATGACCACTGCAGCTCTGGCCCTAGTTATCCTTCGCCTGTCTTCGTCCTCCTCCCGACGACGCTCGTTGAGGACGTATAGGGCGGCCGCCGGTGCAGCTGGAAGAGCGCCTTAGCCACGCTATCCATGATGTCCTCCTGTATTTTCATCTGGAATCAAAAACTTTGGGTATGGGAGAATCTTTCTATGGGAGTGGGTTTCTTCAGGGCCGTCGTGGGGATACTTGAGTTGGTAGACTCCGCTTGTTGAGTTTGCTCGGTCCCTTTGGCCGCCTACGTAGCCTCTTAGGGGGTGCGGTCATCTCTACCGATATTTTCTTCGCGTAATGTTCGAGTCTCGCGGTCCTCAATACGTATACCGCCTTCGCGGCCGTGCGTGCTTGGACGTCGCTGCGTCCCGCGCGACGTTTTTCGGAGGCCATGTCTCTCGCTGGGACCGTGGCTTGCGTGCTTTCGCCTGATGTTGAAGGATCGATCGTCTCATGAGATTCCTTCGGAGTTCGAGATAATTCGGTGTCTGGGGTGATTATAGGTTCCTCTGATGGATCTTCGCCCGGTACGAACGTCTTCAGGTCTTCGGCCGGGACCACTTCCTCTACCTGGACCATGGGACCGAAGAGCTCGTATGATTTTGGCCCGTGGATCGCTATTACTATACGTCGAAGTCAGTACCCTATTTTTCCGCCAGACGAAGTCTCCTAGCGGAAATGCTACTTCTCGGCTACCGGCGTCGTAATACCTTACCTGCTTGACCCGTTCGGACTTGGAGCGTAGCGCGGCTTGTTCCTGCGCAGCGCGCAGTCTTGACATGCGCGCGTTCCAGGCCTGCAGCAATTCTTGCTGTGTGGCTTCTGACGTGGAGTTTTCTTGCTCCCATCTCACGGTACCGGGTGGCGTCGGTTGTCTCTCGTAGTTCAGCATTGCTGGGCTGAAACCAGTGGAGCTGTGTTTGGCGATGTTCATTGTGAATGCTAACTCTGGCAAATTGTCGTCCCAAGTTTTGTAATTTTTCGTTATGTAGGACGCGATCATCGTTCTCAGGGTTCTGTTTTCACTTTCCACGGGGTTTGCTCTTGGGGGGCAGTATGGGGAGGGGGGGGGGGGGGGGAGGTCGTGGTATGGTAAATTTCTTGTTTCATCAAATATTCGTCGATGGTCTTGTTCTTACACTCTGTGTCGATATCTGAATGGAACGTATCCGGCGCTCCGAACCGCAGCACGATTCTTTCGTGAAATTCCTTAATCATGGTTCGGACGTTCGCCTTCCGGATTGGGATACATTCGACCCATCTGGTGAATAGATCTTGGAATACCAAGATGTATTCATACTCCCCTCTACTCCATGGCAATTAGCCGGTGATGTCGCCGGCTACATTTTGCCACAGCCTCTCTTCTGATCGTATTCCCATCAATCCGATGGGTGGCTTTTGAATTACCTTACACTGCTGGTATACCATGCAGCCTCCGCTAGCTGGTATACCGAGCGTACGTTTTTTCGCGTCCGAGATGTCCAGCAGTGGGTTCGTCGTAATTTTCCCGCATGATGGCATGCCGGTGTTCAAGCGAAACCACCAGCTTCCAGGCGTCATCATCGCCTATGTATTCTCCGAGCTCTTCGTAGGGTTTGTAGTGGTATAGGTTGCCCCCTATGGTTTTTCAATTCGGATTCTCTCTGGGGTTCATGATCGTTTTGTCGAGGTTGGCTAGGTAGCATTGATCTTTGGTACCCGCTGACCAACTCAGGGAGCCGATGGAGGTCTCCTTTCCCTCGTACATCCTGCATAAAGCGTCTCGCACGTAGTTCTGTGCCCCCTTCTTATGGATCACTTCGTAGTCGTGACCTTGCAGACCTAACGTCCATCTCACCAGCCGGCCTAAGTTCGGAACTATTCGATGGCCCATACCACTGCCAAGCATTCGCGCTTGGATACACTGTAGTTCCACTCCGCCGAATTTAACTTCCTGCTGGCGAACTCAAGTACTCTTTTCCCATCTGTGGTTTCCGAAAGAGGGCTCTGTAGGACGGGAGCTGAGTCGATGAGTGCCTTCAGCCTCTCGAATGCGTCTTGCTGGTCTTCTAGCCAGTCATATTTCTGGTTCTTCTTCAGGAGTCGTGTCAGAGGTTTAGCTAAGGTTGCGTAACCCTTCATGAACCTCCGGTACCATGACGACATGCCCAGAAAGCGTCTTAATTGCTTTAGGTTCTTGGGCGCTGGGTATTTCATCACTGGTTTAATCTTTTCCAGATCTGGCCTGATCCCGTCCCGGTACACTAGGACTTCGAAGTACCTAGCCTCGGGTTTACAAAACACGCCTTTCTGCCGGTTGATGATTAACCCCGCCGCCTTGAGCCTTGCTAGGACCAGTTTCAGTAGTCGTCGGTGTTCTTCGTAGGTTCCAGAGATTATGATGATATCGTCCAGATAGGCGAGCACGTATGGCTTCAAATCTGGACCGATCACCAGGTTTATCAATCTCTGAAACGTTGCTCCCGCATAGGATAAACCAAAGGGCATGCGTAGCCAGTGGTACAGACCCTTACGCGGTACTGTGAAGGCAGTGATTCGTTGGGACGACTTGCTCAGTGGCATGTGGTGATATGCTCCTTCTGATTTCGATCGTCGATATGTATTTTGCCCGCCTCAATTTTAGCAATATATCTTGCATGAATGGCAGAGGATACGCGTCTGGCTTTGTCTGTGCGTTGACCTTGCGGTAATCGATACAGAACCGGTAAGTGCCATCCATCTTTTTCACCATCACCACTGGGCTCAATTAGCCGCTATTAAACGGTTCTATAATCCTTTGCTCCAACATCTATTTCACATGTTGCCGCATCTCCTGTTCTATTCTCTCAGAAACCGGGAAATACCTCTGTTTAGTGTTCGATGTCACACGTTAGGCCGCTGCTGAGATGGCGGCTACGCCAGCCTCCAAGCTGGCTACTTCTAGCTGCAACCTAGCGTAGGTATCCTTGAAGTATAGGACATCCTCATCTGGATCCAGTATAGCCCTTAACTTCTTTACAAAGTTCACTCCCACATAAGATTCGTCATCGAAATGGGGAACTATACCCTCTCGCACGTTGCATGTTTCGCCCGCGACTGTTATGGGGATCATTATGTGTCCTACTAACGGACGGAAGGTATCGTCCGGTAATTTGACGCGCCCATCGTACTCAGTTGAGATGTCTTTTCCAAACGCGCTGGCTATTTGTAACCCCACCGCCCCCATTACGGTACTGGATGCCCTATTGTCGTATACGGCCCGGATTGTGAAGTCGCCGATTTCTATCTAGAGCCACCAGCGTGTTTCATTCTCCTCTTGGTACTCTCGCTTCTGCGGTTGTGCCGGGCGAGTTTCCTCTGCCGAGGAACTTGAACCCACTAGGTGCGAGTTGGTCTCTTGAGCCTCTCCTTCAGGAGAGTGCCAGTTTATTCGTTGCTGGGCATCGGTGTTCTCCGTCGTCGTTCCCGACTCGACGGATTGCGGTGCCATCGAGGTAACATTCTCTTTCGCCACCCGCTACCAGTTGCCACTTAGCTCTTGGGAGGATACGCTAATTTGCACAAGCGTGTCTATTCCCCTCGTCGATGATTCAACCTCGACTTGGATCGGCATCAATGAAGTCGTACGTCCTTCTGGACGGTACGTCCATCTTCGCGGCTGTTCAGTCTCTCCACTCTCTTCTGAGAGAGTTGAGTTCAATTGTCTATTTCGATCTACCTCGCCTTCCGGAAGGGCTCGTCTGGACGTGGCTGGACCTTCACTTCCCCCTTTGACACTTCAACGTCAGTGGAGGCGGGATCTGCGGAGCCTGAATAACCTTCCGGATGATTCGTCGGCCTCTGCAGTTGTGTGGTTCCCTCCCTTTCATCTGAGGGGGCGAAACGCGATTGCCCGACTAATCCGACCTTGCCTTCGGGGAAGGGTCGTCTGGGCACATGTGAGTGTCCATATGCCCCGTCGATGCTTCGGCATCGATGGGGAGAGATGCTGCGGGGAACGTGTTCACTTCTGGAATGGCCGCGGTCCTTAAAGACAACTCCCCGCCGCGTTTCCCGAGCACTTGGAGCAATACTTCTTCGTATAGCCCAATTCTCCGTATCCGAAGCACTTCAAAGGTTGCGTCGGATCGAATCTTTGCTTATTCCCCCCTAGCGGCGCGCCAAGGTTGTCCAACCTGGGATTATCACGCCCATTCCTGATCGGGGATTTGCTTGGTTGCCGTGATCCGGGAGACCTACTAGGGCTTCTCTGCCACCCTTTCCCCTGCCCATTCCTGGGCCGGAAGTTTTCGGTTCTATTCGGTTGTTGAAGATGTTTCAACTTCTCGTCTAACATCGTCGTGAATATCGCCGTAAGATCTGGCACGGGAGGCTTCGTTTCCTCCTACGTTACGGCGGATACCTTCGGCCTAGGCTTCTTCGTTCCATGGGCTGATTTGTATGCCATTTCTGGTAGTAGAGAGGCTTCGAGTAGTGATGGTGGACGTATGTTCCTATCCCGATCCAGCGTCTGCTCAGCGTCCGACGCAGCATCCAGCAGTGACTGTTCGCTGATAATTTCGTATCTTGGGACCATTTTCTGTAGATCCGCTCGCATGTTTCGATGTAACAGTCTTTTGTCTTCTAGTCTTGGCGATAACTTATTCATTATGCCGATCCGACACGTAAGATAGTCTCGAACTAACCCGTCTGGTCCTGGCGTTCGCAAGTTGGCTTCATTCAACAGCCTTTACTGATACTGCCGACTGGGGTATTACAATACGGTGGCACAAGAAAAATTTTGAAATTTAATTTTTGTTGTTGTAGCTGAGTGTACGAATTTCGCAAATCATATCGTTTTCGATTTCGCAGTTTTCGCTATCTATTTGTTTTGTCAATCCAATCAATCACAGGTATATTTTCGTAAAAATTTAATAAAAATTAACAAAAAAAATGTTCAAATCTCGTTTTCTAAATCGGAAATGTGTGTAAAAATTTTCGCAAAGTGTTCAGTAATGAAAAATAAATTCAGTCATTATTTGTTTTAATTTTTTTGTCATAATTATCTTTATCCCGAAAAGAATTTTAATAATATTTTAATACAAAAAATCCAGAGTTGAACCGGGCCACTTCTCCAATAATGATGTCCAAAATGGTTTCAAGTTTAGGTCAGAACGTTTTCGAAATCTTATTTTTTAATTTCGTAGAAAGTAAGATTACGAAAAAAAAAAACAAAAAAATTAATTTTTTAAAAGAAATTTAAATTGTTGGAAATATTCGATTTATGAAACAAAAATTATATACCAAACTTATTTCTTGAATAATTGTGTAATAATAAAGAAAAACTGTAGACGTCTTTCTCGTTTCGTTTTTTAAACATTCGGAAACAAAGCGCTTTATTATTTTATTTTCGAGGAAAATTGGATTCTTATGTTCCAAATGGTATTCGGGAAAAAATTTAATTTTTTAAAAAATATTCATAAATAAATTTCTTTCATTTTCTAAAATATCAAAATTATTAAGAATTTTTCTTCTGCAAAATTTTTTTCAAGTTGGTTTAACCAGTTGTATTTATTAAAAAAAAATAAAAATCCAGATTTTGAATTTTTCGATTTTATTTTTTACTATCGATAAACAATAATTTTATTGAAAAACAATTTTATAAAATGAAAAAAAACGAAACTCCAAAATTGTTGAATAAACAATAATTTCGAAGAAGAACAATTTTTGAAATTGAACAGTTCAATATATTAAATTATTTTTACAAATACTAAAAATCAAAAAAAAATCCAATTATCCGAAATCATTGTTTATTAATAATTAATGAACAATACTGCTGCAAAAAAACAAATCTTGATAAACAATAAATTATCATAATGCGTGGTGTTCCCGGACGGTCACCCATCCAAGTGCCGACTGCTACAAACGCTGCTTAACTTTACTTAACGTTCTCTGATAAAATTTTCTTTTTCAATAAAAATCTCGTAACTCAAAACAATTATCGAAAAAACAAAACAAAAATTTCGCTAATCCGAACACTGACCGCGCCAAATGCTGCTTAACCGTGATGATCGGTCCACCACCGGACCTTACTTCCTAAGGTTGCGAGTCAAAGCAAAAGTTGATTTAAATATTATTTCCTCTGTGTATGGTTTTCAACACACTCAGCTTGCCTTCTCGCATACACTTTTACACAATTCGGTGCGTTTTCAGCTTCGTCCACAATTTTTGCTCATCTCGTACTCGCGTGCTCGACCTATTTCGTACGTTAAAATTTTCAAATTACCGAAAAACAAAAGAAATTTTAATTTTCTGATTTTTTTTACTTTAACTAGATTTTTAATTATTTTAAACTATTGATTGTTAATCAATTATGCCTTGAATGGCGAGTTTTTAAGGGCACCATGTATAACGAGGTGCGCAATTATCAATAATAAAGTAATTATTAGCCGAGCTAATATCCTGCTAGCGTGCGCCACTCGCAACGCGTGTGCACGGCTTATTGCAGCTCTTACCTTTGCGGCGGCCGCGGTGACTCGCCGCTGTAGCCTTATCCCGATGTAGCTGTGCAGGCTTTTTTCACGTATACGCCGAATCCACGAGGATTCGTCTTCGTGACGAGTTTCCTCCACGCACTGGTTTTCGCGACCTGGAAGGAGCGCGAAAATGCGAAGGCTAATTCTTTCGCAATGCGAATAGCAATCTAGCCTTGCTTGTCGGCCTAACTCGATGAGAGGATCAGGCGGGTCCGGGTGAATTAGCGACACGATGATTTAATGAAAACAATAAAACTATATTCTAATAACAATATATATATATATACAAATGAACGGTAAAATAAAAATTCGCGTAGGTCGCTAGATAGAGATTTCGAAAAACCACGGTTTTATAGTAGAGAAAAATGGAATTGTTTTGATTAAAAAATTTTCTAATGATACGAAGAAAACTGCAATTACTGGTCACCACAATCAAAGAAGTAATTCATTATAAAGTTTTATTAAAATTTAAAAACACAAAAACAATCCCTCTACAAATGGACTGAAATTGACAGTCACACCCTACAGACAGATGGATAGACAAACGGAGTTGACATAGATGAAGACAGACTCGGGTCGGGTTTACTAGTCCCGCGTCGAGCACCTCCCCAGATGGAGGATAAGTGAATATAAATACTTTTTGACCTTAAATATATTTTAATACCAAATTTTGGATAAATCAATCGACGATAAATAAGTAATATCCGCCATCTACGATCCGCCATATTGAATTTGAAACCTGAACTCTAATTCGTTATCAAAGATATCAAAAAGTTTTTAGAAATCAGCCAATAATAAGAGAATATCTGCACACCATTTTGGTTCAGCAATCTGGAATTTGAAATTAAGGTCCGCCATTTTGGATCAGACATCTTGAATTTGAAATTCGAATTCGGTATCGTAATCAGTGATCGCAAAAACCCCAACATACAGAACTCAGTAGAAATCGGTTAACATTAAAAAATATTATTCGCCATCTTGGATCCGCCATCTTGAATTTGAAACCTGACATCGGATTCTTATTCAGCGACCCCTAAAATACTGTTAATGAGTAGTTTGGTCAAAATTATTGAGGAATTATAATTTTTTCGATCATTTTTGACAAAAAAATGAAAATTTTTTGCGAGATGCCTCACTTTAGACAGTTTTTTTGAGGTTAGAATTTTTTTTAAACACCTAACGGTATCAAAAACTAGACTTCTTGACAAATTTTTTCCTGTGCTCAAAATGCTCAAAAAAATTTCTTCCCCTAAATTGAAATGGGCAGGGGGGGGGGGGGTAGCTGATTTGAAAAAGAATTCCCCATACATATGAGTTAGAAATTTGTGAATGACAGGCTCTCGTACATTATTATCGAACGGAAATGGTATAGGTACGTAGTACTTAACGTACACTGTCCTACGGAGGACAAGGAGGATGAAGCGAAAGAGCTTTATTACGAAACTCTAGAGCAGGTAATCGACCAGTTTGCGTCTTAGGACACAAAAATAGTAGTAGGCGATTTCAATGCTAAAATGGGGACGGTGGAAATGTTTAGACCTAATATGGGAACGGAAAGTTCGCACAAGGTCAGCAACGGTAACGGCATTAGGGTCATAAATTGGTCAAAATCGGTGTACCGAAAAACTCGTGAAACTAATTGAAATATGTTTAAACGGAAGCAGAGGAAAAGTCTGAATAGGCGGTAATGTTTCCGAAACATGATGACGGGCTCTCCAAGGTGCTCTTTAACTTAATGTTAGAGTATGTTGTTAGAAAAATGCAGGTTAACGAACTAGGCGCAACAATTAATGAAACAACGCAGATACTAGGCTATGCAGACGATTTAGATATAGTGGGAGATGATAGGGAAACTGTGGCAAAAAACGCGAAAATCCGCACAAAGGCGTCGGAGGAGACAGGGTTAGAAGTGGGTGAATCGAAAACAAAATATATAGTTATGGATAGACTAGGCATCTGCGAAGGAGAGGGGGATATCAGAGTTTGAAATTTTACTTTTGAAACGGTTAGCGAATTCAGATATCTAGGCGTAACTATAAATGATAGAAACGAGATTAAAGCCGAGATAAACAAGAGACTCCATTCGGGTAATGCCTGCTTCTACGCCGCGAGTAAATTACTAAAGCAAAGGCTGCTGTCAAAGAACGTTAAAATAAGGATATATAGGACTATAATACTGCCGGTGGTTCTGTACGGGTGCGAAATATGGGCGCTCACTAAAGCGGAGGAAAACCGTTTTAGGGTTCTCGAAAATAAATTTCTGCGTAAAATATGGAGGAAACTGCACAATGACGAGTTACACAATCGGCACCGAATATTAACAGAATAATAAAATTGCGCAGGTTAGGATGGGCAAGACACGTAGCAAGAATGGGAGATGACCGTCCGGCAGCGCGAATTATGAAAGACAAGCCAAATGTAACATGACCTCTAGGTAGATCTAGACGCAGATAGGAAGACAACGTTAAAGTGGATCTAATAGAAATCGGGCGGGAGGGTGCTTCATGGGTGGGTTTAGCACAAGATAGGGATGCGTGGAAGGCTTGCGTAGATGAGGCGATGAACTTACGAGTTCCAAGTGCCACTTAACAAAAAAAATATATATGTATATAGAAAATCTGAATAATTTTACATGTATTCTGCATACTAGAAGAAACATTTTTTCTGAAATAAAAATATTTATTTTCTATTTCCAATTCCCAATGAATTACCCATATATAAATAAAACATTTTTTCTGAAATAAAAATAATTGAAAACTCTATCGAAAACCGTCTGATGATTTAAAAAAAATATCATGGCGGTTGCAATATGGCGGCTGCAATCATGTATAATTCTGTTTGATGATCAATATTGATAGATTAGAAACAAAAATACTGTTTTGTAGACTGAATCACCGTATCTATACGTTTTTGGCATATCTGAATTAGAATTCAATGTTCGTTAAACGCCATCTGGTCACTATTCGTCCTTAACCTTAAAAATACTTTAAATCGTTGAAATAACACTTTTCTACGATGAGTAATACAGTTTATTCACCACAACTTCATGTTTTCAGGATTGCTGAAGCCGATTCTGATATCCGTATAACTTCAACTAATCAGAGTTCGTCCCTAACCTTAAAAAATACCCCAAATTGCTAAGATTACACTTTTCTACGTTTAGGAATGAAGTCTAACCAACGTACCTTTATGTTTTCGGGGTCGGTGAGTCGAGTTTCCAACCCAAGTAGTCTTTAGTCGTCCCTAACCTCAGAGAATATAATATTTATCAAGTCTGACCACCATATCTTTTTTTTTAGATGGCTGAATCCAATTCAGATATTCGTATAACATTAACTGGTCAGTATTTGTCCCTATCATAAAAATATCCCAAAATCGCTTAAATAGTCTATTACAGCCAAATAGATTAAACTCGCCAATAAGTTCTCTGCATTTAACAGGGTTGAGACTGCCATTATGTCACTTAGTAGTCTGCAGTCATTATTGGATGTTTATCACCCGAATATCTGAATATATTTAATTTTTTACCTGTTACTAAAAACGCATACGCACTCCGAATGGTAGGTGCTTGTGGAGCCTCTGAAAATCTCTTCTAAGATGACGCTGAATTTTATTATGATCCTTCTCGCTATAATAGTAAATCTTGAGATTCTGGAATTTTTTTTCGCCCAGTTGAATAAAGCTGTGGCATTTAGTATGACTTCATTTCGATTGGCTTAAGGGGTAACACCAGTCTAAAATTTTCATTGCTTAATTTGATTTTTTTTTTGCTTAAACGATACTTTGGACCGTTAAAAATCATATCCAATTGGTTTTATACAGAAATAAAATTTGTAAGAGGTCCAATTCTCGATTTTGCCGCAGCGCCTCGGAGCGCGCCGTGACGGCTGAATCAGCCACCAGGGCGTGCTCTAATTTATCGACTATGTAGTACTCCTACCTGTCCAAATTCTATTGCTTATCGTCATTGTGGTTCCTCAGAAGTCCACCAGGGTGTATTAACACTGAATAGAAGTGTGTGTGTGTGTGTGTGTGTGTGTGTGTGTGTGTGTGTCTGTGTGAACTAGTACAGCTGCCAAGCGACGCCGTACAGACGCTTTATTTTCTTTCCGTACATTTTCGTTCAAATATTAATAACGTGTTTCGTTATTGTAAAAGTTTTCGAATAAACAATATGAGTTCGAGAGAAGTCGTGTATTGTCACAAAAAAACCTGGTCAAGGAGGAAGGAGTAGTGCAAAAAGACCGAAAATATCAAACCGACGACCGCAAAACCGCTACGAGCTGGAAAAGCCAAGCCTGGAGAACGTTAGTACATCGCTAAAAAATTATCAGATGTAAACTTTGATGATTTTGAAGTAAATGAAGGTTTCGGTTACCGAATTCTGAATTTTGTAGCAGTGTTCTCCGCGATATCGCAAGCTCTTGTATGTAAAAAGTACAAATCCGATGTAACGTTGACCGAAACTGGAAAGCGAGGCTTGGGTTTCAAAATTGTGATTTCCTGTAAAAACTGTCATCAGATTACTATTCCTAGTTGTCCATTTATTGAGAAAGGATATGATATTAATCGCAGAATTGTTCTTGCCATGCGATTACTAGGAATAGGATTGAATGGCATTATAACGTTTTGCGCCTTCATGGATCTCTCGCGGCCAAGTTTTCAATCGTTTTACGATACAGTTGTTAAGAAAATTTCCATTGAAGCAGAAGCTGTTTGTAAGCTCAGTATGAAAACTGCAGCTAAAAAAGAACGAGAAAAAACGGACGATCCAAATGGCATTACTGTATCTGGTGATGGTTCGTAGAGGAAGCGTGGTTTTTCATCTCTTTACGGATTTGTTTCACTTATCGGCTGGTATACTGGCAAAGTAGTCGATGTTTTGGTGAAATCTAAATATTGCAAAGCTTGCGAATTTTGGAAAACCAAAACTGACACCATCGAGTTCAAGGAGTGGAGCCAAACTCACAAAGATGAATGCCAAGCGAACCACATCGGCTTCGCAGGAAAGATGGAAGTGGACGCCGTCATCGAAATGTTCCAGCGCTCAGAATCTTTGCACAATTTGAAGTACGCTAATTACGTGGGTGACGGAGATTCAAAAACCTTCAAAGGAATCATAGATTCTGAGCTCTACGAAAAGTTCACCGTAAAAAAAAAAGAATGTATCGATCACGTGCAGAAGCGGATGGGTTCTGTCTCCGTAATTTGAAAAAACAAATAAAAGGACTTGGAGAAAAAGGCAAACTTACTGGCAAGCTCATAGACGAGTTGACAATTTATTATGGTTTAGCAATTCGTAGGAATCATGATTCTGAGAAGAAAATGCGCAATGAAATCTACGCAACGCTGGACCACAAATTGTCTACTGATGATCAACCGAGACACGAAAGATGCCCGCGCGGAGAAACTTCATGGTGCTCTTGGCAAAAGGCTCAAGCTACTGGAGAAGATTTTGTACATAAACCACCTCTCTCTCAAGAAGTTTATAAAGCGATTTCGCCAATTTATAAAGAGTTAAGCAGTGACGATCTACTTACGCGTTGCTTAGGCGGCTTCACACAAAATAGCAACGAAAGTTTCAATGCGACTGTCTGGTCTATGGCTCCAAAATCTTTCTCTAGTGCCAAATACGTGCTCGATACCGCAGTATATATTGCTGCAGGTATCTATAATGATGGCCTTTCAAGTGTCATGAAGCTGATGCAACACTTGGGCTTGATAATCGGACCGAACTGCTATAATTTCTGCGTGGAGGCGGACGCGCGTCGCATCGAGTTTTCCGAGAGATCCCTAACAGACAATGCCAGAGTGGCCCGGATCTCCTTAAAATCAGTCAGGAAGGAAGAGAAGGAGTCAGACATTAATAGAGATGGCCAAATGTACGGTGCAGGCATCGCAGATTAGAGGTATACAAAAATTTCAAGGATTTAAATGCTCCGAAAACTTTAAACGCGTTTTTCTCGAAACGGGTTTTTTCAAACTGGGCGCACTCATAGCTTCAACACCATTGCATGGATCGACTTGCAACTTTTACAGTAGCTTCACAAATATACTCTCCATCGAAGTACGTATTTTTGGTTTTCTGTTCCAGCTCTCACGGTTTTAGAGGAATTGGTGCGCCCGCGGAGCACCTTCAAAACAATTTTTTTTCCGTAGATCTGCTGTAGTGCCGCCATTTTGTACAAAAATCATAATAAAAATTTTTTTTTTCATACATCAATATGTGTTAAATGAACCATCTAAATATGAATACTATTCCTTTTCCCATAATCCCAGAATACATTGTCAAAATTAGGCCTTTTTTTGGCCTCTAGAGTGGTGTTATCCCTTAAAGACTTGCGCGCGTCGCTTCTCTTTTAAACATAGCTTCGATCCTATCGCATGCCCCCTTGCCATGAGCAGTTGCATAGTAATGCCATTCGGCTTCGATACCAAAGTCATTTTTATGGTTTACAAAGTTGCACATTTGGTATCTATTTTTATAGTGCTGCTTGGCACCATCGCAAACGTAAATAATTCTCTCAATTTTTGGGAACAACCTTTATTTCGGGAATTAGAATTCCTTGCATAACATACACGGCTGCAGTATCATGAGTTGTGCTATCTGATAATAGTACATGACTACAGCACATTATTTCTTTGTCATTTCTGTAATAAAAAACGACTGTTTGAACGGTTGCTTGATTGTTATTATAATAAAATTGTTGCGCGGTATTTTGCACAGCATACGAAAACTTTTCGAAAAAGTCCGTGTGAACAAGAACTTCATGACGTCGTAGATTAGTCTTCCGGTCTGATAAATAGTTTGATTGGTTTTTAGAAATGAAATGATGTGGAATTTATATTTGCAGCCATGTACAAAATTCAGTCACGAAGTCATTTGTTGAAAGGCACTGCTTAATAAGAGTACACCTATCTGTAGATTGCCACAGCCTGTGAAGATGACCTGTGCTATACCTCTTCTTTCTAAAACATCAACTATGTAATCTGCAAATTGTTCGATTTTGTGGCATAATTCGCACTTTTTCAGATAACATGCACCTTGCTGCTGTTTACACACTACTAAAAAGGATATGGTGGTCAGACTTGATAACTATTATATTTTTTGAGGTTAGGAACGACTAATGACTACTTGGGTTGAAACGAATGTCGATACTCGATTCAGCGACCCCGAAAGCATAAAGGTAAAATGGTTAGACTTCATTCTTAAACGTAGTAAAGTGTAATCTTAGCAATTTGGAGTATTTTTTAAGGTTAAAGACGAACTCTGACTAGTTGAAGTTATACGGATGTCAGAATCGGTTTCAGCGATCCTGAAAACATGAAGTTGTGGTGGATAAACTGTATTACTCATCGTAGAAAAGTGTTGTTTCAACGATTTAAAGTATTTTTAAGGTTAGGGACATATAGTGACCAGATGGAGTTTAACGAACATTGAATTCGAATTCAGCAACGCCAAAAACGTATAGATACAGTGATTCAGTCTCCAAACCAGTATTTTTATGTTTCTAATCTATCAATATTGATCATCAAACAGAATTGTCCATGATTACGGCCGCCATATTGCAACCGCCATGATGTTTTTCTTTAAATCACCAGACGGTTTTCGATAGAGTTTTTAAATATGAAGATTTTGACACGGCGAACATTAATATTGATGACTCTTTATTCTGGACAGCCCACTGTGCCCGTTGACGCGAAACGTTTGATATATATATATATATATATATATATATATATATATATATATATATATATATATGGATAATTCACTGGGAAATCGAAAACAAAAAAAAAGTTATTTTTATTTCTTAATAAGTGTTTCTTCTAGTATGTAGAATACACGTAAATTTTTCAGGTTTTTGTAAGCTCATACGTTTATAGTTGTTCGGAGCTAAATACGACCAAATTTCAATATACGTACATATGCACGATTCTTTGGGAAATCGAGTACAAAAAAAAATTATTGCGGAAAAAATGTTCCTTTTTGTATGTAAAGTAGTCGTGAATTTTTTCCGATTTTGGTAAGTTCATATATTCAAATTTGTTTGAAGTTAAATATGACTTTATTGCTAAAATGTGCATTTTAATAATTTTTTTAAGAATATTTCATGTTCTTTTGATTTTTTTTATATAAATATTGTACTTCTGCCATTTTGCGACTGTGACTATCTTAATGATTTTTGGTGTAATGGTTCGAGTGATCGAACTCACTTTTTTCAGGATTTTAAGTTTTCAAACGAGTTTAATTAATCGAAAGGGGCATTTAAAGGTTTTAGAACCATTTTTTATGACAAATTAGAAAAATTCGCTAAAATTTCCTATGTTGCTACTTTTTGTTAAAAATGTAAAAGATGACTACTTTCTCATATTTAGCCTTGATCAACATTGAACCTAAGGGTTTCAAAAAATCTGGAAAGATTCACATACATTTTACATACCACGATGTATGAGCCTTTACCAAAGATATAAAAAAAAAAAAATTTTCTCTCGATTTCCCAGAGAAGCACCCATATACAGGGTGTAAATTAAGTCCTGGGAGGGCTGAATATTTTCTAAAGTACTGCTTTTCTGGAAGAGGTCAAGGTCATTCCTTAAGTAACTTTGAACAAGGAACCCAACGGTGACCTTGAATTTGACCTTGAACCTCATTTTCAAGGTTAATTTGAGGTCAACCTCATTTTTTCAAACGGGAATCCCCATTTTTTTATAGCGGAATCGGAAAGAGCGGAAAATTTTACATCCGGATATGTATTGAGGTATGGGGTTGAGGTAACCCCTAGAGGTCAAATAGAGGTCAAATAATGACTTCTTAAAAATCTCTTGAGTTCAGTGGTAAAACAAAACAAACAAAGGTCATACCCTAGGTAAATCTTTACGGAGTACCCGATGGTGACAGTCGGTGGACTGACCTTGGATTTGACCTTGAACCTCATTTTCAAGGTTGTTTCGAGGTCAACCTCATATTTGCAAATGGAAACCCTTATTTTTGATACCGGATTCGGAAGGAGCGAGAAATTTCAAGTATGGATGTGTTGAACAAGGGATGTAATTGTGACCTTCAATTTGATTTTGGACTTGACCTTGAAGGTCATTTGAAGGTCAACTGGTTTTTTAATCGGAAATCCCAGTAATAATACCGAAAACCGATAGAGCGAGAAATTTTACATTCAGTCCTTATTCTCACTTTTAGTGTTACCCAGAAACAACGACGTGGACGTAGTAAGATCTGTTTCCTTTGGGGTGCTTGATTAACGTGAGTCCCCTTGCCTCTCCCTTAGAGGTCCAAAGTTTAATGGCAATAACATCTTGAATTTGAAGAAAATGAAATTTCGGTAGTAGATCCTAACTCAGCGACCCCAAAAATCCCCGAGTACTCATTTCCAGACAAAAATGTGCTGTTCCCAAGATTTTCATCCGCCATCTTGAATTCGCCATTTTGGATTTGGAAAAATCGAAATTTTAGTAGTAGATTCTAACTCAGCGACCCCAAAAACCCCCAAGTAAAATATTTCAAGACAGAATAGTCACTTAAAAGGAATGTTTACAAAAGAAAATGATTGTTAGATAAAATAAACGTCTGTTAAAATTGTTTCCAAACTCATTTCAAGTTTGTAAATAGGTAAAGACAAAGATTGATGTCAGGAATTTATCATTACAGTTTATGAGTTAGCGGTTCCTGAATTTAAGGACTCTTGCTAATTAAACATTTAAAAAAAACAGAATTTATTAGATATTTTGCGTTGTTTCTGGATTGTACTTCCGGCTGATAGTTTTCGAATAAAATAAGTTTTAGAGTTAAAATTGGTAGTTAAAATTCGTAGGTATTTAAGTACTCACAATTTATTTTATCTAAAAATTCCTTTTGGAAAAACTCGTTTTCCTTTGCAACTGATAAGTTTTTCTTTTGGTTTCAATTTGTGTACTATTCTTATGTAATTAAAAAAATGGCGTATGCTAAACTTTCGGAGCGAGAACGGATAAATTTGTTGATGATGCGTGGTTGGGGAGATCGAGTTCGATCTTACCTTGAAGTGCGCACACTGTTCAATAACAATTTCCGTAATCAAGATGGACAAACGCCTATTTCAAAATCTACAGTCGAAAGGACTGTACGGCGCTTCGCAGAATTTGGGACTATTAGTGATCTTCAGAGAACTGGTCGCCCAACATCTGTTGCAACTGAGGAGAAGCAGATTGATATTGCTCAAGCGTTTATTGAAAATCCGCATCTCAGTTTACATAGAGCTGGGCATGAGCATGACGTTTCTCATGAATGCGTACGAAAAATTCTGAAAAGCATTCATTTTCATCCTTATAAAATCCATTTGGTACAGGAGCTTAATGAAGATGATCCGGATCGTCGGCTCGAGTTTTGCGAAACGATAATGAATAGAATAGACGCAGAGCCTAATTTTTTATACAATATAGTTTTTTCGGATGAGGCTACTTTCACTTTAAATGGTGAGGTTAATAGACAAAATTGCAGATATTGGTTTGACTCAAATCCTGCATGGATGTTGGAAAACCACACACATTATCCACAAAAGGTGAATGTGTGGGCTGGTATCTTTAACGATACTCTCGTAGGCCCTTTCTTTATCGACGGTAATCTCACTGCAGCTTTATACGAACAGTTACTAAGGGATCAAATAATACCACAAATTAGAGAGATAGCAAGTGATGATTACGATGCAACTTGGTTTCAGCAGGATGGAGCAGCCGCTCATTTTGGTCGAGACGTTCGAGCATATTTGGATGTTCAGTTTCCTCGTAGATAGATTGGAAGGAGGGGTGAAATCGAGTGGCCGGCTAGATCTCCGGATCTGACACCACTCGATTACTTTCTCTGGGGTTACCTCAAGAGTAAAGTTTATACCACTAAACCAAACAATTTAGAGGATCTGCGCAATCGGATTATGCAAGAGGCTGCTAGAATTGATAGAGCAATGATTCGCGACGCTGTTACTCATTTTTACAATCGTCTAGCTTTCTGTCAAGAAGTTGAAGGTTTTCAGTTTGAGCATCTCCGTTAAACTTTGAACCTTTGAGTGAGAGGCAAGGGGACTCACGTTAATCAAGCACCCCAATCGTGAGAGGCAAGGGGACTCACGTTAATCAAGCACCCCAATCGTGAGAGGCAAGGGGACTCACGTTAATCAAGCACCCCAAACGAAACAGATCTTACTAGGTCCACGTCGTTGTTTCTGGGTAACGCTAAAAGTGAGAATAAGGACTGAATGTAAAATTTCTCGCTCTATCGGTTTCCGGTATTATTACTGGGATTTCCGTTTAAAAAACCAGTTGACCTTCAAATGACCTTCAAGGTCAAGTCCAAAGTCAAATTGAAGGTCACAATTACATCCCTTGTTCAACACATCCATACTTGAAATTTCTCGCTCCTTCCGAATCCGGTATCAAAAATAAGGGTTTCCATTTGAAAATATGAGGTCGAGCTGGAAACAACCTTGAAAATGAGGTTCAAGGTCAAATCCAAGGTCACTGCCGGGTACCCCGTAAAGATTTACCTAGGGTATGACCTTTGTTTGTTTTGTTTTACCACTGAACTCGCGAGATTTTTAAGAAGTCATTATTTGACCTCTATTTGACCTCTAGGGGTTACCTCAACCCCATACCTCAATACATATCAGGATGTAAAATTTTCCGCTCTTTCCGATTCCGCTATAAAAAATAGGGGTTCCCGTTTGAAAAAATGAGGTTGACCTCAAAATAACCTTGAAAATGAGGTTCAAGGTCAAATCCAAGGTCACCATTGGGTTCCTTGTTCAAAGTTACTTAAGGAATGACCTTGACCTCTTCCAGAAAAGCAGTACTTTAGAAAATATTCAGCCGTCCCGGGACTTAATTGACACCCTGTATATATTAAGCGGTCGGAAGTGGAGAATATGGTCGAAATGGCGGGAAATGTTGGAGTCTTTGAAAAATGCCTGAAACATAGAATTAAAAGATATTTCGTTTAAAATGAATATAAAATGCGAATGAACCAAAGATTGCAACAAAAAAATATTAATTGCAAAAATGTCGGAAATAACATGAAAATGGACGAAAAAAGACGAAAAAGTATTTTGCAATAACTTTATGTCATAGTAATAATTTATAAAAAGTCGAGGTTCATCCGCATTTTATATTTATACTAAAACAAAATTATTCTGAATCCTATGTTTCGGACTTTTTTCAAGACCTCCACGTTTCCCGCCGTTTCGACCCAATTATCCGCTTGCAACCGCTCAAAAAATATATATATTTACAGAATTTAATTCAGGCTTGACCTCCTCAGGGGGAGTCTGATCTAGCCGATGTTTTTTGCAATGCGTTTTTTTGAAAGATATAATTTATTTTTGTTTATAAAATTTTTGTTCAAATTGAATTTTTGACATTCTTATTTTTTCTTCAGATGTATCTTTATATGTAACAAAAATTTTATAAAAAAAAATAAATTATATCTTTGAAGAAAACGCATTACAAAAAACATCGGCTAGATCAGACTCCCCCCTAGGGGTCAAGCCTGAATTAAATTCTGTAAAAATCATTGCTCATTTTATAGACGGCAAAAATATTTTGACACAATCTAAGTTGATGTAAGTTTTTATATCTTAAATGAAAATGCGCTAATCTACATTATTGAATTTAAGCCTTTTTAACCACTTAGCGCGTGAATAAGGCGGTGCATTTTTCATGGTCACCGAGACTTTTAAGTATTCTTCAGAAGTGTACTTATGGATTTAAGGAGCCACATTTAAAGAAAATGTTTATTTCCAATTGTTAGAGACAGATATCAATAATAATACTATGAAAATACTATAAAAAAAATACTGGTATTATTGATACATGTTTATTTAACGATCAAAAATAACCTATTTTTAAATGTCCTTAAGTCTTTAAGTACACTTCTGAAGCATACTTTGAAGCCTCGACGACCATGAAAAATACACCTCCTGATTCAGAAACACGTGATAAGTGGTTAAAAAGGTCATAATTCAATAATGTAGATTAGCGAAATTTCAAGGGACTATAGAGGCCACTTACAGGGGTCAATTAGTGGCAATATCACGTATAATGTACACATTTAAGCTATAAAAACTTGCATCAACTTATATTGTGTCAAAATATTTTTCCCGTTTATAAAATGAACAATGATTTTTACTGAATTTAACTCAGGCTTGACACCTTACTCAAAATGTGCCTAGATAACAGTCGGGGCATAGCTCAGTCAGGTAAGAGCTTATTTAAAACATTTGAAAGCCACAACAGATTAAAACAGGCAGATGCACTATGATCTTTATTATTCCACTTAATTTTAGAGTACGTGGCCAGGGCTGTACAGGAAAGCAATGATGGAATTGTACTAAAAGGCTTTCTAACACAGTTTTTAGCATACGCATATGATATAGACATTATACGAAATAACAGGGAAACTAATATTTTAAATATCTTTGACCGACATTTTCAGTAATTTTAAATCCCCCGTCATATTAGTAAGTTTAAATCCTCTGAGTACGATACACAGTATCCACGTTTCCGGGATAACCCAACGAACACATTGCGGCCCTCCATTTTTCAACGTGTCAATTAAGGGTAAAGCTCCCTTGGTAGAAAATTGACCATCATTTATGACCTGTTTGCTATCTATTGATCAACTTTTGTGGTTAATTTATAGCCAACAATTACACCATAAGTTGACCACATATGAGTAAAGATAAATTTATAACCTCAAATACATGTATTAAAATTTAAATTCGTACAATGTTCTTTATGAGTTTAATCGAATTTACAATATAAAATTCAGTTTACCAATGCGAGATATATAAGCGAAGTTGCAGTATTGCATGAATTCTAAGTTTTAACTCCGATTCTACACATAAAATATATACCCATGATGCCCAGTATAGGTATAGTATAATTGCATGCACACGCGCACGGCGTCGGGCGCTTAGGTGGTTTGCACGCTAAAAGCATAAGAACATAAGACATAAGAATAACATTGATTACTATATCTATATACACAAGAAATAAGAGGAATACGTTTTTATCCCCCTATTTGTCGTACATATACATATACCAATCAATGTTACTCTTATGTTTATATTCTTATGTTTCTTTTGATGTTCTTATTCTTTTAGCGTGTATAGGCCTCTCCCAACGTACGTACAGATATGTATACATACACGGTGTGTTGATAGCTGGGCGTCTGGGGAGATAGCAGACCCTTACCTGTATGAAACATTTAAAGAAAAACGTAGTTTTGCCTTGTAAAATTTGCCCAATAGAATCAAGTAAATTTTACTTAATCACTAAAGCAATTTTTACTTAAGTTATTGAGCTAGAGCAGTTGGACAAGTTCAACGCAAATAAATAAGCAGTGTTTGTTGCAATTTATGTATTTATTTGTTAATTAATATATATTTATTAATGCAGACGATTAAATTAAACCAAAATTTATCGTACATATCTTAAAAGAAATGCAAGAGAAAATATTTGTAAGTTAGGTATGAATATTTTCAGCATGTAGGCTCGGTATACCACATGCTAGTACAATTTTTTAATTATTTGTTCTCTTTTAAGTATCTAATTCGTATTCAATTATTTTAGGTTAATTAAATTTTATTTATAAATAATTTTATAAATTACACCACCATTTGGCCATAAATCAACGGCCCTAAATAATATAGGCCATAAATTGAAACCACGCGGTAAAATTAGGCATTATATGGCGAATAGATGGTCAACGTTTCTACCAGACGATTTAAAACGCTACAAAACGATTTCTTGCCCAAATGATGCCGAACGACTGGAAGATGATTTAAATAACATCGCAATACGGTTTAAATAGCGTGGTTTCACTTTTAGCTTGAACATATGTAATGTGATTACTTTTACTAGATCGTTGCCGCCTCATTACAATGATCAAATGCATAATTATAATTTAGATCGAGTTATGGAGATGCAGGTTTTGGGTATTTTCTTTGATTCTAGTCTCTCTTTTTTACCTCATATTCATTATCTTAGTAACAGTGCTTCCAGATTTTTGTCCTTCATATTAAGATCATCTAAGGACTTTGAAAAACTAGAAACTATGATTGATCTTTATCAAACACTAGTCCGTTCTAAGTTGATTTATGCGACTCTAATTTCGTCCCCATATCATGAAAAACATTCCAAACTTATAGAAAAAGTTCAACATAGATTCACCTATTGACAGATCTTGCTCATTGGCAAATGCGTTGTCCCATACTATTAATATCTTTCGTACACCAATTTCGTTATTCAAATCATGTATACGAGCTTTAGTCGGGGAGTCAGGGAAACTAAAGGTCCCCAAATTACAAATCGATTGAAACAGGCTGGAAACAATTTTAATAGTGAGTTTTCTAGGATACTAATATGCCCTTAAATAGTCGCATATTGACCAGTTGCAGAAGTATTTTTTTTGATTCAACAAAACGCAAAAACCGTCATTTTGTCGGTTATCTCGTTGTATCTCGTGAAATATTGATTGTATCGAAGCAGTTTCTGTACAAAAGTTGTTCAGGAGAAATTTCTCTACAAAAATTAGTATTTCAAAAAGGAGAACATATTTTTTCCTGTTGAAAAATTTGCAACAAACATTGAGAAAGTGAAAAAGTAATATTGTATTATAAAAAATGTTAAAAATGGTTGAAATCTAACACAAATGCACTGTGATGTCTCTAAGTGTGGGGAATATGTGCGCACGAGACAGCGTCCATTTTTCTAAATGAACGACAGTTTTTGTGCGAAACTTTTGAACGTTGAGGTATTTTTTAATGAATCTTATTGGAATCGACAGCTTATAATAAGCACTTTCAATATACAAAAGGGCAGAATTTTAAATTGAAAATAACCTCTTTTTTATGAAAAACAATTATTGAATGTTCACATCTTGGGTAATTTGGAATAATGAGATCAAGTGCATTGAATTGTGCTTAAAAACCATGAATTAAAAAAAACGTTACGATAAGAGCAATAGGAGTCGGGATATTTTCTTTTTCCTGATTGTCGATTGCAGGCGACCTAACTAATATTTTTACTTCAAATTTGGTATGGTGATAGCAGAATATATGTTCTAATGCTGAAATTTTTTACGATTTATTTCAATGAGCTGGTTAGCTAAGATCGAGTTTAGCTTGGAGCGTAAATGCGCGCCGAGCGCAACTGTCATATCGAGCATGCGCCGCGGGAGGGGTACAGTAATTGCTTATGTAAGAAATATATTATTATTTACATTATATTAAAGTTCAATTTGTAGAGAATATTGTTATTACTCGTGCAATTTACGAATGCGTATAAACCGTCGTCAAAATCGCGGGAGTTGATCTATCGACCTATTGCGGTCGGATATTGCTCATAATATATGCGCCGCTTTTGATAAGTAGTGGGTACATACCCGCTCTATTTTGTAATAGACAATAATAAGTAGAAAAAAAATTTTATTTACGAAACATAATATTTTCTCTATTTTACTCGTTCCAGTAAAGAATTAAAAGCAAGAAATTATTAGTTAAAAAAACACTTCTTTGCGCGATTTCTGAGAATTGAAAACGCGATTCGAAAACTGAGTTAGCCTCTTCTTCAAACATTTTCCGAGATAACCCCTTTTTTCACTCAACCGTCAATATTATAATCTATGAGATACACCCAACACGCATTGATTCTTCCCGAATGGATTTGAATTTAACGAAATATACTTCAAACCTTAAGTTTAAACACGTTTGGGAAAAATCAATTCGTGATGTATATACATTTTAAATACTGTGTTATATTATTATAAGCATTTTTATACGAAAATAAATAAAGCGACCCTGAAAAAGAAATTTGATTCTGATGTGTATTTTTTGAAAAAGCTAAATTTTCAAATGTATTTATCAGTGGGTAAAGTAGGTCTGATGCATCTGATCTCCTTAAGATGGTTCGATACTGAAGTCAAAATGATAAGATGTTTCTAAACATTGAATATGCCATTCTTCTATAAAGTAAAACTACCGTTTTAAAGATAACTGACTTTAAAGTTTAACTCTTATACACGGGCTCTTATGAGAGTGACTTATGAAACTGACAATAAACTTAGAATGCGATTGTTTAAAAATGATAAGAAAGAAATAAAAAACAATGCAAAATATTGGAAAAGTATTAAAGACCATGTACGCGAAATTTTAGAACGAATGATAACACCGATTCCAAGTACTAAGCGAAAATGTAAATAGAAACAGTAGCTTGTTGACTGCGCAGGGAAGTGCGCAGTGAGAGGGGACTCTCCTTTCCTTACCCCGCGCGGGAGATCTATTGAACCTCCTTAAGAGGAAGTGAAAAGGTACATTCCAAACGCGTTTTCTGAATCCAGACAATAACAGAATCTTTTGAAAATCGAACCACATAATGTTACATAAATGCTAAGGGCATAATATGCCGTTTATTCAAAAGAAAATTATTTTTACAAGAATCTGTGTTATTGACTTCTTTATTTTAAACAGTTACTCAGAATAAACGGCTTACTATGTCCTTTCAATTTGTATAAGCTATGTCTGCTTCAAATTTTAAAAGATTCGTTTGTTATTTGCAGCCGGGAAACTGTTTTGAAATTTTTTCGTGGTAAGCAATGCGTATGGGGCTGCTGAAATTAATTAAGAACAAAGCGTATAATTATCTTTAGTATAAGAAATGACTGTATAAAAAGATGCTTTTTCAAAGTTTTGTTACAAACTACTGTTTGGAAATAACTCAATTTTAATTATTTAAGTTGTACCTTGTCATGATTTATAAAATCTTACGTAAGATGGGTGGGAGGGGGTTATGCTAATCTTATGAATTCTTACATAGGGGTGGGAGGGAGTCAAAAAAATGTGGAAAATCACCTTACGTAAGTAATGAAACATCCCCTAATCACAACGAATTTTTCTCATATTCTACGTTATATTTTCAGTATTTTCTAGATATGCTATTGGAAAAATTATATCTTTAACAGAAAATATGATAATTAGCTGCATTTTACGAAAATCGCCCTCGCGAGCGTGCTCTGAGCTAATAATTGCACACAGGAGCGGCTGGAATCGTTTGATCCCGCTATCATTTCACCTGTATAAAGGTTCTATTTATTTATTCTTCATGTGCTCTACTATCAGTGATGTATGAGACATATGTGAACGCTACGAAGGAGGCTTTAGTATATACCTATAAGTGTAATGTCAACAATGATATAGACATTTATAAGTAAACCAACTATGACATCGTCTTCTAGGGACTCTCAGTACAGACACTGCGGAGCTGCCGCCTGATTTATCCTATGCACGTATGCGTGACTAGCCGTGGTCAGTCAGTATCTGAGTGAGGTAGAAATAAAAATAACAATAACAATAACAATGCCAATGATAATGACAATGACAATGACAATGAGAATGACAATAATAATGGCAATGACAACGACAATGCCAATGATAATGACAATGACAATGTCAATGACAAGAATAATAATACAAATAATATTAAATATTTAATCGCAACTGAGAAATCTGCAAGAAGTAACACTTTTTCCATATTGTATAGTAAATACAATATAGTTCTGTAGGAATACTTAATTATTACTAAAATATGGAAGAATCATATATGACCGTAAGTAAATAGTTTGAAATCCTATTTCAATAGCAGCAATATTTTTACAGCAGCAGCAATACATTGAAGAAAATCGATAACGTAGTATTTGCCTCGCAGAATACTTTGAAAATGAAACGGAAGGCAAAAAAAAGCCGAGAAGAGAAAACTACAGTTGACTGGGCTCAGATGTTCTGATAAAAGATCGATAGGGTAAGGCAAACAGCAGCAGTGCAGTAGCAGGAAAGCTCACCGAGAGTCGTTGAGACGTGTAAAAGTCAGGAGCTCGAGAGAGAGAGTTTGGCTAAACGCGTGCTTCAATTCGAGAGGAGGCAGAAGCAACAGCAATAGCAGCAGCCTAGCAGACCTCGCGTTTCAGATATTTAAATCCTCGCCAGCTACTTTTCTGAGCCATTCTTGCCTCGGCTCCCTTATACACTCTACGCAGCTCCATCTTCCTGGGCCAAGTCGCTTTTTCTTGACATTTCGTTCCTTTTCAAACGCGCTAGGTGAAATAATACCAAAGCCGAATGCGCGAAATAAGGAGTGCACGGGCCTCTCTCGCTCTCCAGCTTTCACTCTCCTCCTGTACATGTAGATACGCCCTCGCGCGCAACCAGTCATTCGGGCGTGACGTGTATTCTGTCAGACGAGAGAAAGAAGGAGAGACAGCGATTTCGACGGCTGGTAGTTCTGCTCTCTCGGAACAAGAGGTATGTATATGTACGTGAATAGCGGAGGAGGAAAAAGCGTGGAGGCTCGCCGAGAAATACGTGCGGCGGCAATCCTTTTTCCTAATAGCTAGGGCTGTAGATGCGACTGGAAATGCGAGTTTTAAAAACAACCTGCCAGATACTTACGGCTCATTTCAGTGATGCCCGAGAAATCTCCCCTCCCCTCCCTTCCTCTCTTACTTGCCACTATAGCGAAAATCTCTCGGCCTTTATCTATGCTTATTATATAGAACATGTATATGCGTGCGTTGTAGCGCCCCAAAAATGCTTCTGGCTTATTCTTACGGTGGGTTCTTTTTGGGCTTTATTGCGAGAAATAGAAAAAGAGCACGGCACCGCTAGCACGCTCGAATTGACGCTTCAGTCCCCCAGGTATAAGAAGTCTCTTCGGCGTTAAAAATATTTATACTGCGTAAGGAACAGATAGATGTTTTGTGAGGATGTTTTCTATTCTTCGACGGATTTGCTGTTCAATAATCGAAAGGGTACATAGCGTTAGTAAAATTTTAATTCGTCTTATCTTTTGTTTTAAAATATGCAATGTTTAATATAACTAAAAGCTGAATATAAGGAAAATATTTTTTTAAAAATGAGGGATAAAAATTTTAATAAAAATATATTTTGGTAACATCATTTTGTTATTTTTTCAGAATACTTTTATTCTTTCAGAGATTTGTACTAACTAATACTGAAGAGAATGGATAACGATAATACAATCTTAATTTGTCATATCTTTTGTTGTATTGTATTGAAGACATTAAAGTATTTTAAAAAAATATTTAATTATAAAATTAAAGTTACAATATAAAAGAATAACTGAAAACTTATTTAGTTCTATAAAGTAATAATATATTTCATAAAACTTTGATAAAAAGGTTATTTTGAAACTAATATTCAAGTTAATACTTCAAAAAATGTAGATTTAAGGAAAATAAAGTGCACGTATTTACTAATAAAAAATGAAAATACCAAACTTTTGATGTTATAAATTGTATAATAAAAATGTCAGTGTTCCGGTTAAAGTTATTTGAACATGTAGTCAGAGAAAAATTCACAAAAAATGGTCTAAAAGAATCATCCATTTTGTAATACTTTATTTTTCAAAATTATAATAAGTTAATGTTCAATATTCTTCAATATACAATTATTTTGAGTGAAATCAGTATAGAAATCCGCAACGGAATCAGTGGGCACTTCTTTCAAATTGACATATCAAGTCTCAGAACAGATTCCACTTATTTACACGATTGATAAAGATATACCTATCTATGTAACAATTATTTATCCAACTCAATAAGACAAGAACTTTAATCAGTTTTTTTAACACGAGATCAGAGTAAAAACACTGTCTCACATAAAGCATGAAGTAGTTAGTAAACAAATCGTGCGCTAGAGAGGTTATGCTATTTTTTACATAAATAAAAACAAAACATTTATATGAGGCATTTCACGTCAAGTGTCCTGAGCCGAAAATAAACTGCAAAATCAACCACTTTTGCGTTCAAAACAAATAATATAGGACTTGTTTTTAAAAAATTTATTAATAATTGTTTTTATAATTTTTTTCATGAGCGTTTTGATGGTGATAACCAGTTTTCAAAATTTTCATAATTTGATCTTGAAAAATCAAAAAGAAAACTAAATTTGCATTTTTCTCAAGAAACGTCATTTTTTTAATACTTTTAAATGAAAGGTCAGTTTTTTTACATAAAAATCATCTTTGTCTCAAACGGTTTTTTTTTGGTAATTTCGGGTAACAGCTTCGAACACGTGACCTCCGCCGCACCGGTAATACCGCAAGCGTAACCACAAAGCGGCGAGTTGATTTATTTTTCGTCGGTAGGTGGCGAAATCTACTTTGTTTTCTATGCACAAATGAATAATGCAAATAAATGTATACGTAAGAGTGAACAAAGTTGATATTTTTAGTTTGTTTATTAAATTAAATATTGAACCATCAGTATTTAAAGTAAACGTATTCTAATTGATTCAATATTTCTGTATAGTTAAGTAATTAGAATATTGTATGTATATTAAATTCGTACATTATAAATTAAATACATTGTATTTTATTACAGATTTGATTCATATTCATTTTATTTAATTTCCTCTATCCATTTATAATCTTTTAATTTAGTTAAAAAAATTATTTTACATAATGCCACTGAAAAAATGATGTATCGTAGAAATTTAAATGTTTTAATCCTTTTTAAAAGAATAATCACAATGAAAGAAATAATTTATTTCATTTAACTGGTAAATTAAAAAATAAGTATTCTTCACTCCCAGCAGAAACTAAAATTTGTATAAAATGTAAAGCTAATTTTTATAAATCTCTTCGAGATTCTGATATTACCCCTCCAGTAGATAATAATTCTTTTGTTCAATGTGATAATGAATATCATAAAACCGGTTTTGCTACCCTTGATCAAATCAGAGAAAAGTTCAAACAATCTAATGATAAAAACGATAAAATATTATTGCTTATTCCCGTTCCAAAATATTGGTTGCGCGCAGAATTAATGTTAGAATTTAAATCCACTGAGCGAGAAGCAAGAACTGCGAAAGAATTGGTCTCAAAGCATAATATTTTAGCAACTCCAATTCCAAAAACAGGGAAATTACTATCTACTGAAACAAGTATTTTAGTACGTAAATTTTATGAATGAGATGATATAAGTAGATTTATGCCTGGAATAAAGGATTTTGTATCAGCGAAACAAGATGATAGAACTCGAGTTCACATGCAAAAACGACTATTACTTTGTAATCTTAACAAATTATATGCTCAATTCAAAATTGAGCATGAAAACGTAAAGATAGGTTTCACAAAATTTACACAATTTAGACCCCCTCACTGTGTTTTAGAGGGATCCAGCGGAACTCATACAGTTTGCGTTTGTACACATCATAAACATGTAAAATTAATGTTTAATGCTATTGATTTAAAGAATGTGTCAATACCTATAAAAAAACCTTGGAAAACTATCGTGATTGCATAAATGTAATTGTATGTTCAGATCCTAACGATACTTGTTTTCTAGGGGAGTGTAAAAATTGTCCTGGTGTAACAGAAATTAAAAATTATTTAACAAAAGTTTTCGATGATAAAGATATTTGAAGAAATTAGGTTTGATACATTGACACAAACTGATAGATGCACATTAAAGACTCAAGTAATGAAAATTGACGAATTCGTAGACGAATTTTGTGAATGATTATCTAAATTAAAATTACATCATTTTATTGCTAACCAGCAAGCGCTATTTTTAAAAGATCTTAATTTTAGTTTGCTGAAAACTACGCGTTTGCCGTTCAAAATTCAGCGCAATCTTTTCATTGGAATAATAATCATGCTACAGTATTTACAGTAGTTGTTTACTATATAGAAGCTGGTAAACTTAAACATAAAAGTATGGTTATTTTATCTGGTAATTTAAATCATGACGGTATTGATGTTTATGAATATCAAAAAATTATTCTTGATTATTTAAACTCAAACTTTATGGTTACAGAAATTTATTACGTAACAGATGGAACGGGTCGGCATTTTAAGAACAAAAGTAGTTTCGCCACTCTTCTTGCTCATAAACAAGATTTCGGAATCACTGCTGAGTGGCATTTTCATGCTACAGCTCACGGTAAAGGTACATGTGACCATATAGGGGCTAATTTGAAAAGAGGTGCGAAATGGGCTAGCTTATAATGTTCTGCAGGAAATCATATTCTTGATGCTACAGTCTTATATTCATGGGCAAAAAATTACCAGAAAGAAACAGAGGTATTTTTTAGTACCAAACAAAGTTATGATTTAACTGCGAATGCTTTAAAGAAAGATTCGATAACGCAGTAACGATTCCAGGCACATTGCAGTATCACGCATTTATACCTTTCGAAAGTGTTAAACTAAAAATTAAGAAATTTTAAGACAAAGCGAATTAAAGCCAAGAAAACTAATTTAGGTGGAAAAAAGTTTAAGAAAATAATAAAACAGACGAAGCAAACCAAAACTAAGAAAAACAATACGATTAAAAAAAAAGTTACGAAAGTAGTAAAAAATTCTAATGTAAACAAAATTAAAACTTAAGAAAATATAAGAAACGTGTATGTATCATACATAGTACATTTTAACTACACTTTTTTATGAGGTAGAAGCTGCGCTGCCAAAAAAACTCTTTTAAGACAAAGATGATTTTTATGTAAAACAACCGATCTTTCATTTAAAAATATTTAAAAATAAAAAAATGACGTTTCTTGAGAAAAATGCAAATTTAGATTTCTTTTTGATTTTTCAAGATCAAATTATGAAAATTTTGAAAACTGGTTGTCACCATCAAAAAGGGCATGAAAAAAATTATAAAAACAATTATTGATAAATTTCTTAAAAACAAGGCTTATATTATTTGTATCGAACGCAAAAGTGGCTGATTGTGCCGTTTATTTTCGGCTCAGACACTTGACGTGAAATGCCCCATATACATCTTAAAGAATATTTTAAGAAGGATAAACAACATATATATTTTCTCGCATAGGATAACTCTATTGGTCTCTACGAACCAACATGAAATTTGCTGGACTCATCAGCAAGATGACAAACAGCTCTATCTTACATGCAGGATGATATGTTAAGAAGGAACTGAAATCCAGCATCCATCTAGTGTTGAAAAAGGGAAAACCATATTTGTATACTATTCTTCATATTGTAACGTACGCAGACGGGCTTACGTTGACATGAGACACTCATATCGGTTCAGAGGAGCACACATGCTGACGAGGATGAATCCTTATCTTACGCGAGTCTTCTCTCGTCTCTGGAGCGACGCGCACAGGCAGTCAGGCCTGATCCCCGATCGAGCGAGCATCTAGCTTTAGGGGCGAACAGACACCTCTCTCTCCTAGTTACTGAATAAACGATCGTCAACCCCATTCCTTGTCTTCTTCATTCGAACGTCCCAACCTCATCGAGACTCGACACTTAACTGTGCCGAGTAAAACACACGATGAACCGGACGCATTGCGTTTATTCTCTCCGTTACAATATTCAGAAAAAATATCACACCATTCATATAAATATATGAATATCCTAATAATTCAAATTTAATGACAATGCTGTTCTCATCATCCATATATTGAAAGGTTGCTGTCTTATTTACAGTCCATTATAAACCTTTCATTTAAAACTTTTTCGAGAACATAGGATTATATCGACGGTCCCTAAGAAGAAAGACGTATCTCGGCATTACGTTTAAGAAGGTCATAGTTCGCCATGAATTTAAAACGACGTAACTCGTCACAGATGACTGAAGCCAGAGATCAAAAGTCTTAAGGGACTTACACAATTGCATAAAAAGTTATGTCATTTCTTGTTAATATTATTATTATCTAAATTAACATTTTTATCAACTCGTGTGCAAAAATTAATAAAATATCTACAAAATATTTTACTTTATCTTCTAGTTTACTTTAACCCGCACTGAAAGGCCCGGGATAAAGTGAACCGATATTTTTCAAAAATAGTTAAATAATAATATTAAGTAAAACTGAAAACATAATATGTAAGGAGTCGAAATCTTTACATTAAACCCTTTTTAATTCCTAGAACCTTGAACACATTGGTAATGTGTATATACTGACGAAAACAAATAATTTATTGTATTAGATATAAAAACAAATTGAAAAAATAAATTTAAAGAATACAAGAACAAGATCTTATAAGATCTTAATCGTAAAATCTTGTTAAAATCTTGACTGGCATTAAAAAGTCTTGTATCTGTCTAAAATTTTTTACGTTTATATTGCCTTAATATTTATATTGTTATATTATTAGGCACGACCACTCCAAGGGAGAGTCTTATATTTTTGTCATAGCAAAAAGTGTGATAGCTTCGAAACTAACAAATTATTGCATAAAAACATGTTTTAACAATATTGGAACATATTTCAAGCACTCTTTTAAATGTATGTATGGATGTATGAATGGATGTAATCAAGTTCCTCGATTAACTCAGCAAAACCACAATCAAACCGGCTGAAACTTAAAAAGCTTACTTGTCTCGTCATAATCAGTAAACGTATCAATTTTCACCCATATCGTTGAGGGTATTACCATATAGTATAAGTATTAAATATATCGAAAATTCGAATTTTAGCTGTATCTTGAATAGATTTCATGTTTTTATTAAATTTTCCAAAGTAAAATTGTAGATCTCGAAAAAATACAACTTTATTATATTTAACATATTTACGAAATCGTCAATTAACCAAAGTTTGTCGAGAAAAACCTAAATTAATCCTCAAAAAAAGCATAAAAAAATGATTTAAGGCCACAAGCCACAATTGAATTATAACACAATTTATGCTAAAAATATCCATGGTAAAGTGGTAAATATCGAAAAAATACAACTCTTTTGTGGGAAAGCTTCGCTTTTCGCATGCCTTGCATCATGTGCATGCGAAGGCGTTTCAGATCGAGCCTGGATCGCTCTGAAGCGCCGAAGCGGCGAGTCACGCAGCCTGACGGCCGCAGGCCACCAACCGCGTGGCGAGCTAGTTATATTTATAATACAGTGCATACTGTATTATTCATAAAATATTTTATAAAATAAGAATGACTGACTTTAAAATTTTCTTGTATTTTCCTATTTTATTTTGATTTATAATCTGTGCTTAGAATTTACGAAAAACTAAATTGTTTATTAAATAAATGATTTCATTAATATAATAGTACAAAACTTCGCCAAGAAATAAAATACTGTTATTTTTGCATTAGTCATGGTTATTAAAATTATTTCGAGTCTCAAAATAAAAGTCATGAAAATCAAGACCATATCAAGGCAAGATAAACGTCAAATTTTCGGAAAAAAACAAGACTTTTTAATGCCAGTCAAGATTTTATGATCAAAATCTTACAAGATCTTGTTTTCTTTAAATATCTTTTTTCAATTTGTTTTTATATTTAATACAATAAATAAACCCCAAACTAAATAAATTGTTCCAATATGAATTTCTTTATTCGAAAACATTATTTTAAATTGTTATATTTCTTTCTTATTAATAGCTCAAAAAAGATGGGGTGTTTTATCTTCGATTGTTGTCAAAAGATAAATTACAAAAAATTATAAGCGTGTGATCATAAATTGCATTATCGATTTCAAAATATTAAAATAGAAAAATCTTTATAAAACAAAAACGAATCGAGGAATCTTTAATTTCCTTTCTGATGCATTTCTAATAAAAGAACATATTATCCGTTAATCTATTATAAGCGACATTTATGTAAAGTATACCCAAAATCTATAAAAGTTACAACATATTAAATCAGACATCTGTGGATATTCTATTTCTAATGTTACTCAATGATGACATTTTTCCTTTTACTATTCATTTAAGAAAACACTTAACATTTTGCCAATACTTTTCCTCCATAGATGTGTAATATACTATTGAACATACGTATACATATACGTATACATATTATAACGGGGTACTTGGTCATTCATTATATTAATTAATCGACTAAGCCAACGTCCTGCAGGCATGCGCCACACGCAGCGCGTGTGCGCGGCTTGCCGCCGCTCTTATCTTCGAGGTGGCTCGCGGCGGACCGCCGCTGTAGCCGACCTCGGCGAAGCTGTGCAGGTTCTTCCCGTATATACGCCGAAACTACGAGGAATCCTCTTCGCCGCCGTGGCCCCCTGCTCCTTCTCGCTCTCGTCTTCCCACCTGTTGCCGCGCGCGGGCATGGCGTCTCATGCCCCTTCGCGCCTTCTCGTTCGCGAATTATACGTGGCTCGTTACATCCCCCTCCCAGACGTTGCTTGCCTCAGTAAGCAACTTCTGCCAATCGAAAGCACGAAGTCGCGAAACGAATGGGGAAAGGGTCGGACAAAAGGGGGTTGAAGAAGATAACTCTAACTCTGATTCCATTCTATATTTTTTTTTCTTTTCTTTATTTCCTCTCTTTATTTTTGTTGCGGTCGTCCAAGACCTTCACGATCCCATCATTAACCTTCCCTACATTTGGGCACCTGGACGGCCATCGAGCTCCCGGCCTGTGGCATATGCCACAGTACCGGGTCTCGGCCCTGGCGGAGGCGCTCGGTTGCGGCGAGGGGTCGCTTGGGGCCCGTAGGACCCCGGTCCCTTCTTCTTCCCGCTGTAACCGGGCCAGCTCTGCCTTGGCTTCCGCGGCTGCCAAGCGCGCGGCTTTCTCTACCGCGGCTGCCTCTTCGGCTTGCTGCAGCCTCTTTTTCCATTCTTCCAACCATACGGGAATGTACTCAGACAACTCGCGATGCCTCTAAAAGGGGGTTGTTCATCCTCCCGTAATGGGCGCTGAAAGCATCCCATGCCGCAATGGCCTCGGGCATGGAACGGCGATACTCTGTCCCGGAGGTCTTGGCCCTCTCGAGCGTCCTCTCCGTCCGCTCCCATGCGGACCTCCAAGGTTGGACCTCCGAGACTCGCGGCGCGCCCTCACATCTGCTTGCTTCGGGCCTTGGGTCGTTCTTGACCGGCCCCTCCTTAGACGAATCCGTCTGGGTCGCCATCTCCCGAGTGGGAGGTTTCATGGGGATTGGACTTTCCTTCAGCGGGTCCGCCGGAAACTCCGAAGAGTCCCCGGCCTTGGGTACCCCGGGTGAGCCAAACCGCCCAGCCTCTGAGTCCTCTCACTCCTCGATGACAACCGAGTTCTGGGCCTGGAGCTGGTGGCTCCTTTTTTCCTCTTCGAGCCGCCGACACTCGCTGAAGACGTGTAGGACGGCCGCCACTACACCGTCAACCATGCGCCCCAGGCGGAGCTCTAGGAGGGCCTCCGCCACCTCTTCTAGGATGTCCCTTTTTGGTGCCATCTGAAACAAAACGCATCGAACATGGGGAAAACCGATTTTTATGGGAGCGGGATCCTTCGAGTTCGCCGAGGGGACGGACATCCCTCGTGGTCTTTTCTCTAAAGTTTCCGCGGATTTCGGTGGGCTTTTCGTCGACGGCCCGACTTCTACATTTCTGACGGCGTATGCTGTTTTTCGCGGTCGTCCCCGTTTTGATTTTGTTGCGCCTCACGACGATATTTCCGGTGGTATTTCCCCCGCTGTGGTCGCAGTTCACGCTGTTTCATCGGGTGTAGGAGGGTCGCGCATCTCCATCGCATCCTTCGGTGGTTGAGTCGTTGCCACGCTTCTTCTTCCGGAGTCTTCGATATCTCTTCTGCCAGATTCACGCCCGGCACGAATATCTTCAAGTCTTCGGCCTGAACGAGTTCTTCTACTTGCCCCGTGGGGCCAAAGAGCTTGTATGAGTTGGGCCCGCGCAAGCCTATTATGATGTACGGCCCTGAATATTTGGGTGCCAATTTTGCGGTGACACTCATGGTTGCCGAGGACAGGACTCTATTTTTCTGCCAGACTATGCCTCCTAACGCAAACTCTTCTTCTGCGTCCGGCATCATAATACTTCGCCTGCTTGACCCGTTCGGCCTTGGAACGCAAGGCAGACTGCTCCTGCGCCTCGCGCAACTTTAGCATGCGGGTGTTCGAAGCTTGCGTCAATTCTTGTTGAATGGATTCTGACGAGGAACTTTCCTGTTCTCTACGTACGGTACCAGGGGGCGTTGTTTGTCTGCCATAATTCAGCATCGCTGGGCTAAAACCAATGGAGCTGTGTTTAGCTGTGTCCATAGCGAACACGAGCTCGGGTAGATGTTCGTCTCAGGTCTTGTGGTTCTCGGTTATATAGGACACAATCATCGTCTTAAGGGTCCTATTTTCCCTTTCCACGGGGTTTGCTCTCGGGCAGTACGGGGGAGTTGTGGTATGGTAGATATCTTGTTGCAAGAGATATTCATAGACAGCATTATTTTTAAATTCTGTGCCGTTATCCGAATGGAAAGTCGCTGGTGCTCCGAACCGCATCACGATCCTCTCGTGAAACTCTTTAATGACGATTCGGGCGTTTGTTTTCCGGATGGGGATACATTCTACTCATCTAGTGAATAAATCTTGGAACACCAAGATATATTCGTACCCACCCCTACTCCGTGGCAATTGTCCGGTGATATCGCCGGCTACAATTTGCCATGGTCTCTCAACCGTTCGCACACCCATTCTCCCGATAGGCGGCTTCTGGACCGCTTTACATTGTTGGCAAACCATGCACCCGCGGACATGTTCTTGGACATCCGCGTACGTGTGTGGCCAGAAGTATTGCTGGCACTCTCGGGCATATGTCTTTTCTCGTCCGAGGTGCCCAGCGGTCGGGTTATCGTGGTTTTTTCGTATTATGGTGTGCCGGCGTTCCTTTGGCACTACCAAGTTCGAAGCATCTTCGTCGCCTACAGTGTCCTCGATCTCTTCATCTGGCTTGTAATGGTGGAGGTTTCCCCCAATGTAATGGTGGAGGTTTCCCCCAAGTGGGGTTTTCTCGAAGGTTTGTGGCTGTTTTCTTGAGGGTAACTAGGTACCATTGGTATTCTGTACCCTCTGACCAACTCAGGAAGCCTATCTGTGTCTCTACCTCTTCGTATATCGTGGACAATGCGTCTGGAACGTAATTTAGAGCACTTTTCTTGTGGACTACCTCGTAGTCGTGACCTTGTAGGCGTAGCGCCCACCTCGCCAGACGGCCGGTGGGGTTTTTTAAGTTGCATAGCCATGACAGGCTCAAGTGGTCTGTTACCACTCAAAAGTGATAACCCTCGAAATATGGCCGGAATTTCTTGATGGCCCGTACCACTGCGAGACACTCGCGCTCGGGTACACTGTAATTCCTTTTTGCCGAATTCAGCGTTCTGCTGGCAAATTCTAGTACCCGCTCTTCCTCTTGCGTTTCCTGGAGGAGTACTGCACCAATTCTGGTGTTGCTAGCGTCAGTATTGACTACGAATTATTTATCTGGCAGAGGACTCTGTAGAACAGGGGCTGAGGTGATCAGCGCCTTCATCTTGTCAAATGCGATTTGTTGGTCTGCGAGCCATTCGTACTTTTGGTTTTTCTTTAAAAGTCGAGTCAAAGGCTCGGCCACCGTTGCGTAGTCCTTCATGAGTCTTCTATACCATGAAGATATACCCAGAAAACGCCTCAATTGTTTCAAATTTTTGGGAGCCGGGTAATTCATCACCAGTTCAATCTTTTCTGGGTCTGGTCTGATCCCGTCCAGGTTTACCAAAACTCCCAAATATCTGGCTTCTGGTTTGCAGAACACGCATTTCTCTTTGTTAACAATTAGTCCTGCGGTTTTCAACTTCGCAAGTACCAATTTTAGCTGGCGTTTGTGTGCTTCGAACGTATCCGATATTATAATAATATCATCCAGATATGCAAGAACATATGGTTCTTAATCTGGACCAATTACCATATCGATCCATCTTTGAAACGTTGCGCCCGGGTAAGATATACCGAACGGCATTCTTAGAAAGTGGAACAGCTCTTTTCTCGGCACGGTAAAGGCCGTAATTGGCCGAGAAGATTCGTTCAGTGGTATATGATGGTAAGCACTCCTAATGTGAATCGTCGATATGTATCTTGCCCTTCTCAATTTCCGCAATATATCATACATGAAGGGTAGAGGATACGTATCGGGCTTCGTCTGCGCGTTGACCTTGCGGTAGTCAACGCAGAACCTGTAGGTGCCGTTCTTTTTCTTTACCATCACCACTGGGCTCGACCAAACACTATTAGATGGTTCGATTATTCCTTGATCTAGCATCTCCTTTACGTGCCGGTGTATTTCCTGTTCTATTTTCTCTGAGACCGGGTAATACTTTTGCTTTATGGGCTTGGCTGATTCAATAGCTATATGATGTTCGATGTCACACGTTAAGCCACAAGTGTCTCTTTGGCCTTGCAGCGATTCGTCTAGGAGACTCTCTAGCTCTTGGCGTTGCGAATCCGTGATATAGGCAATAGCGACCTATTATATGGCGGCTACGCCAGTGTCCAAACTAGCTACCTCCAGCTATACTCTCGCTTGGGTGCCCTTGAAATACAATACGTAACATTCATCCTCTAGGTGTGTGACGATACCCACGCGTACGTCCCGCGTTTCTCCTGCGACTGTTATGGGGAGTGTTATGTGACCTACCAGTGGGCGGAACGATCCATCTGGTAGTTTCACTCTTCCCGCATACTCGGTCGAAAGATCTTTTCCAAATGCGCTGGCTATCTGTAAGACGACTGCTCCCATTACGGTGCTGGACGCTCCATTGTCGTACAGGGCTCGAATCGTGAAATCTCCGATTTCTATCTGTAGCCACTAGCGAGTTTCATCTTCTTCCCTATATGCCCGCTTCTGCGGTTGCATGGGTTCGGGTTCCACTTCGGTGGACTTCGAGCCTGGAAGAGATGGTCCGGTCTCGTTGATCTCATCTTCGGGATAAGACCTGGGGGTTTGTTATCGTGTGTCAGAGTTGGTCGCCGTCGCTTCAGCTTCGGTTATTTGTACTGCCACAGACGTTCCTTTTGATTTATCCTCTCCTTCGGGGAAGGTTGTTCTCGTTCGGGTTGATTGTCCTTCTGGACTATTCTTTGGTCTCCGCTGACGTTGGTTCTCTTTCCTCTTTTCCGAGAGGTTGGAGATTATCTACCCGTCTTGTACGATCTCACCTTCGGGTGCGGATTCGTCTGGACGTGGCTGGACATTTATTCTCCCCTTTGGCACTTCCGGGCCAATTGGGGTTGGGGCCGTAGAGACCGTGCATCCTTCTGGATGCGTCGCGAGTCTGTTTGTTGAAACTGTTTCCTCTCCTTTTCTTAAGAGGATAGCGCTCCGACACCCCTCCAAATCGACTTCGCCTTCAGGCGAAAGGTCGCTTTGGGGCTTGTTCATGTCCGCATTCCCCATCGCTGCTTCGGCTTTGATGGGGATCGTCGCTGCGGCGACCGTAATGGATTTAGGAATGGCTGCGGTCCTTAATTGCATTCCTATTTTCGATTTTCTGCTTCTTTTGTCCGATGGCTGGTTTATAAGCCAGTTCGGCAAGCAGTGACGCTTCTGGTGCTGGTGGTAGACGGTACGCTCTTTCTTGCTCTGGTGTTTGTTCTACGTCCGTTGCCGCATCTAGTAGCGTTTTTACGATTATCATGTCGGACCTCCTGATTAGCTTCTGCAGATCTGATCGCATATTTCGGTGCAACAGGTCCAGTTCGTACATCTCCTCAAGCCGTGGGGATAGCTTAGTCATGATCCCTAACAGGCATGTGAGGTAGTCTCGAACCATCTCATCAGGACCCTGCGTCCGAATATATGTCTCATTCCGCAGCCTCTGTTGATATTGGCGACACGTGCCATACCAATGTCTGGCCGAAGTTGTGAAATCTCTCCAAGTTCTCCATTTCATCTTGTTATTTCGATACCAGGTTGCTACTGTATCTGTGAACAGTTCTGAGAGTGCTTCCAGGAGTTCTTTGTCAGATAGGTTGGCCAGTGTGTTACAGTTTTCGATTCTGTCGAGGAAAGCATCGATGCTCTGGTCCTTTTTTCCAGAGAATTTGATGTTCCACTTCCTAACCACTTGACCAACGTCTCTTGGGTTGTCACCACGCCTTGTCGTTTGGTCGAGGGTCTCCGACCAGGGTCTTGGGCTTGACGCACCATGGTCTCGTCGTCCTTCGCCAGTTGTGTAGAAGTGTCTTTGGTTGGCACTTAAGCGATCTGCCGAGTGATCTGGGCTCGCTTCACTTCTCGGCCGTTCGTCGCTAGGCCTATTCTCTTTTCGTTTCTCGGTTGTGCAACTTTGTCTCCGATTGCCGGTTGTGGGCCTCCGACTCGCTTTCTCCCCCCCCCCCCCAGGCGTGACTCGCCGTGGGTTGGTGTGTCGGTCTACTCTCACTATCTTCTGTTTGTGTGTCTTCCAATAGCGTGTACGTGTCTTGGAAGTTCACCGATCGCCGATTATCGTCATGCCTCGTACTGGACAGGATTTCATCTTTCTTCAGGTTTTCAAACTGTTCTCTGAGAGATCGCGTTTTGTGAATTAATTCCGCCAGCGTGAAATATACATCTTTTGGTATTTGGAATTGATTTCCATTCGCTGATACCAGTGTTATCATTTCTTCACTTTGTGCTCCTGATCGACCCTTTCTGAATGATCTCGTCCTTGGGTAGTGTTCTCGGGAGGACCACACAGTGTTAGTTCCGGATTTTTGTGTACTTCTGAGTCAGAGAGTAACGCGGCAAGTCTGTGATCTTTTGCGTTACCTGTGTGCGTGACCTCCTCGACCTCCGCTGCAATTGTGGCATCGATAATTTGTCGGCGCACTCGGGCTCGGCCATTGATGGTATCCGTTTCTGGCTCTTGAGTTGCTTCAAAGTCGTTAACCGAGTACTTGCCTAGCAACCATTTTTCCGATCTGTGTGCGCGAGCGAAGTGATGGCATTCTGTCGACAGCTTCAGCTGTGATAGTGTTTCCTCTATCTTTTGGCAACTTAACTCCATAATCTACTCTTCTACATACGAGATTATGACGTCTGACATCTTGTAAGAAATATCCTCTGAATTATACTGATCTTCAGCTGTCGCTTTATCTGTCTTCTTTCTTGCTTACCTATTTTTCGCATCGCATATAATAATACTGTGGCACAAGGAAAATTCTGCAATCAAATTTTCCTTGTTGTAGCTGAGTGTACGAATTTCGCAAATTGTATCGTTTTCGATTACGCAGTTTTCGCTATCTATTCGCCTTGTTGGTTCAATCAATAACGGGTATTCTTTTCGTAAAAAAAATATAAAAAAAAATATATAAAAAAGAATCTTTTTGTTCGTCACAAAACTCTTCAGAGTTCAAATCTCGTCTTATAAAATGGAAGTGTGTGTCAAATTTTTCGTTTATTGTTTAGAAAAAAATATTTTATGTTAAAAACATCCAAAGCTAAATCGAGCTACTTCTTCAATAACAGGAAAATTAATTTTCCCAAAAGAAATCTAAAAATTCGGAAAATTTTGTAATTTTCCAAAAAAACAATTTATTCATAAACAAATTTCTCCCATTTTCTAAAATATCGAAAATTATTATGAATATTCCTTCTGCAAAATTTTTCCAAGTTAGCCTAACTAGTTGTATTTATTAAAAAGCATAATCCGGATTTTGAATTTTTCTATTTTATTGTTTATTATCGACAAACACCAATTTTACCGAAAAAGAATTTTCTAAAATAATAAAAACAATGGAAATCCTAAAATTGTTCAATAAACAATAATTACGAAGAAGAGCAATTTTCCCAATTGAACAGTTCGATATACTGAATTATTTAAAAAAAACTAAAATTACAAAAATAATTTTATATTCTTGAAACCATTGTTCAGTAATGTACGATGAACAACAATTATGCAGAAAACTAACTTTCGAAAATAAAGCAAAGATAATCAAAAATGGATTTTATTTCTCTTAAAAATTTCAAAAATCCAAAAGGAATCTAACTTTCCGAACCTATTGTTTATTAGTGTTCTATAAATAATAATTTTGCCGAAAAATAATCTTCTAAAATAAAGTAAATTTAACAACGGCAGCAACAACAGCAGCAAGAACAGCAACAAGAACAGCAACAAAATGTTTAACATCAGCAAAAGCAACAAATAGTAACAAGAAATAGCACAAGAAAAAATACAAAGACTTAAGTTTTAAATAATTAAATATGGATTTTGAATTTCTTGATAAAATACAAAAAGACTCTATTCGAAAGGAAAAAACATGTGACAATATCAATTGTCTAAATAAAATCATTAACAATAAAAATGATATTATAATGCATGTAAATATAAGAAGTATGTCTGCAAATTTTGATAAGTTAAAAATTCTATTACAAAGTCTAACTAGTAGACCATGTATTGTTATATGCACTGAAACTTTTGTACAAGTAAATTATAAAATACACGATTTAGAGGGATATACTAGTTATTATAATGAAAGTAACTTAAATTATAATGATGGTGTTATGGTTTTTGTTGATAAGAATATTGTACACAAAACTAAAATTATTAAGTATGGAAAGATTAAAATAATAAATACTCATATCACATTAAATGATAACAGTAGTATGGAATTTTCCGCTGTATACAGATCTCATCACATACCTAAGGCAGAATTCATTCTAGATTTAAACAAGTTCTTGAATAATAAGAGAAATACTAAAAATCATTTAGTTATAGGTGATTTTAATATTGATTTACTAGAATCTGATAATATTGGTCAAGAATTCCTCTGTAACTTCTTACAAAATGGATATTTTCCTGGTTTCGTGGGAATTACAAGGCCACCTATAGGAAACTGTAAAGGATCTTATATTGATAATATCTTCATTAAAACTAATAGCCTAAGTACAGTTACATATAAATTAAAACATTCTTTAACAGACCATTACCCTATTTTTATTGCTATAAACAAGATGAAGACTAAAAGTAAAGCACCCACTACAATAATAGACTATAAAAAATTAAGAAACGTTGCCAAGACAATAAATTGGAATGGAACTATGTCAATACATGATCCTAATATTGCTACTGATACACTGTTAAGCGAAATAAAAAAATGCATTGAATTAGCAAAAATAAAATTGAGGAAAGATAATAAGACACAAAGAAAGAACTGAATCAACTTAAAGTACAGTACAAAAGATATGCCAAAATATTAGATAAGGTAATTACAGATGCAAAAGTCAGATACGATAAAAGTCTGATCCAAAATAATACAAATAATCCCAAAAAACTGTGGGAAATTATAAACACAAAAATAGGGAAAAAATTAAATCTAATGATACTATTAATTATATTAAAGTTGATAGTGAGAAAATAACAGATAAACGTTTAATAGCTAATAATATGAACAATTATTTTTGTGAAATAGGTAAAAAATTGAGTGAGAAAATTGATAAATATTCGGATGCTGATTTAAAATTACCAGATATGAATGCAAGCTCCATCTTCTTAAAACCAACTAGTGCGCATGAGGTTGCAAGTATTATTAATAATTTGAAATTAAAAAATGGAGGAGTTGACAAAATAAATGCCAAAACTTTAAAAATACTTTGCAACAATATTGCTGAACCTTTAGCGCATTTAATTAATTCTTGTATTGAAAACGCTGTATGGTCTGATGCACTAAAAAAAAGCGGAAATTATTCCTATATACAAGTCTGGAGAGAAGCATAATATATCAAATTATAGACCTATTTCATTAATATCAAATGTAGCTTAAATTCTTGAAAGAATTTTATATAACAGAATTTATGATTTTATTAAAAAAAGTAATATAATATCTGAACACCAATTTGGTTTTATGAAAAAAATAGGTACAAAGAATGCTCTCAATTACATAACAAATACACTATACAATAACTTGGATCAAAGTAAACCGATACTTATAATGTTTCTAGACTTAGCAAAAGCTTTTGATACTGTAGATCATAAAATATTATGAGATAAACTTTATTGTTTAGAAATAAGAGGAAAGGCGTTGGATCTGCTTTCAAGTTATCTTAATGATAGATATCAAGTAGTTAAAATAAATGTTAATGAAAGTGATAGCATGTTAATAAATACGGGTGTTCCACAAGGCACAATATTAGGACCTCTACTTTTTATACTATACATTAATGATATCCTTTGTGAGATCCCCCTAGAGACAATATTGTCATATGCTGATGACACTGCAATAATAGCAAATGGTAATACTTGGAGTGAAGCGCAAACAACTATGAATAAGTATTTAACAAAAATTGATAAGTGGTTAGCAGTAAACAAATTATCTTTAAATGTTGAGAAGAGTGTTGTTATGACCTATGGTAACTACATTGATAGTGTTCCATCTTAAATAGATATTAAGATTAAGGATAGAAATATAACTAGAGTAGAAAAGTGCAAATATTTGGGAATAGTATTTGACTACAATCTGAAGTGGGATAAACACGTTCAATATATAATACAAAAAACGAAATATCTAGTCTATATTTTCTATAAAATTGCCAAATCAATGCCAACAGAAATATTAAGAATGATATATTATGCATTTTTTCATAGTATAATAAGTTATGGAATATTAGCTTGGGGTGGAGCTTATAGAAATAATAGAGATTTATTGCAAAAATTACAGAAAAAAATTTTGGAAGTTATTAATAAGATTAATAACTTTTTTTAATAAGATTATTAATAAGAACAATTTTGTTGAAGATAATCCTATGAACTTGGAACAACTATTTACTTTTGAGGCGTCAAAATATCATTATACAGACCTAAAAAGCCAATATCTTGCATCAACTAGTATAACTAGGAGAAAAAACGTAACTATACCTAAAAATAGCAAAAGGGTTAGCGACAAAAATAGTTTTAAAAAAGCAATTACAACTTTTAACAATTTACAAAATGATTTTCAAACTTTAAATATAACTAAAAATTCTCATAAAAAGTTGCTAAAAGATTGGATAAGATCTAATTAAGAAGCGCTGTGATACAATTTTACTGTTTTGTATATAATTTATCGCTTTATATAAAAATACGAAAATTGTTAAGAAACTAAAATTTTATATGCTTAGTTTTTAAGTCAGTTTTAGTTTTAAGTTAGTATTAAGTATATATATATTTTTTTTATTTAATATTTTGTATAATTTTTTTTTTGTGTTATGTCTTAATACCAGACCTGCGTATAGGTAACTAAGTTTACCTCTGCCGGGTTTTGCGGTTTGTATATAAACTGTATCTCTTTCTGGTTTTCAATAAATAAATAAATAAAGAAAAAAAATCGAAAATGAATTTTATTCCTCTAAAAAATGTTAAGAATCCAAAAAAAAATCCAATTTTCCGAAAATATTGTTTATTAATAATTAATAAACAATACTACTGCAAAGAAAAACAAATCTTGATAAATAATAAATTATCATAAGGCGTGGTGTTCTCAGGCAGTCACCCATCCAAGTACTGACTGCGACCAACGCTGCTTAACCTTGTATAACGCTCTCAGGTAACCTCTTCATTTTCCAAAAAAAAATTTCAAAACTAAAAAAAAAACTTCTTCTTGTGATAATTGTTTATTGTGTAAACAGTCACCAGATCGAAAAAAAATTAATTTTTGCAATAACAATTTCAAATAATACAAAATAAATTTTACGCCGCTCCGAGTACGATTGCGTCTAACGCTGCTTAACAATGATGATCGGTCGACTACGGAATCGCTGAGCGCAGCGCGGGTGTCTCTGCGGCTGAATTTACACAAACTTCACTACCGTGATTGATTGCGTTTTGCTCTGACTGCTTATAATTATTCGTAATTACGCTCGACCTTTTTATTAATTAAAATCGTATATTATAATTTTCTCTTTCTTAAGGTTGCGAATCAGAGCAAAAAGTTGATTAAAATATTACTATTCCTGTGTATTGTGTTCAATACACTCAGCTTGCCTTCTCGCATACACTTTTACACACATCGGTGTGTTTGAGCTTCGTGCTCAATTTTCGCTCGCCTCGCGCACGCGTGCTCGACCTATTTCGCACGTTAAAACTTTAGTCACCGAAAAAAAAAAATTTAATTTTTAAATTATAATTATTTTAAATTATTGATTATTTTAAATTATTGATTATTTTAAATTATTGATTATTTTAAATTATTGATTATTTTAAATTATTGATTATTTTAAATTATTGATTATTTTAAATTATTGATTATTTTAAATTATTGATTATTTTAATTTATTGATTATTTTAAATTATTGATTATTTTAAATTATTTATTATTTTAAATTATTGATTATTTTAAATTATTGATTATTTTAAATTATTGATTATTTTAAATTATTGATTATTTTAAATTATTGGTTATTTTAAATTATTGATTATTTTAAATTATTGATTGCTAATCAATGATGCTGTTAATTGCTTAGTCATTAATTATATTAATTAATCGACTAAGCCAACGTCTTGCAGGCATGCGCCACACACAGCGCGTATGCGCGGCTTGCCGCCACTAGTTCCTTCGAGGTGGCTCGCGGCGGACCGCCGCTGTAGCCGACCTCGGCGAAGCTGTTCAGGTTCTTCCCGTGTATACGCCGAATCTACAAGGATTCGGCTTCGTGCGGAGTTTCCTCGACGCACTTGATTTTCGCGACCTACAAGGAGCGTGAAAACACGAAGACTAAACGCTACTGTATATGCACAGCAATGTCGTCTTATTTCTGGCCTAACTCGGTGCGAGGAGCAGGCGGGTCCGGGTTTATTAAGGCACACTGATTTGATAATAATACTAATAATAACTATATTCTCAAATATAAATAGATAACTAATTTACAATTACTTTACATATAAAACAAGTCGGCAATAATAAGATAAAAATCACGTAGGTCGTGCGTCGTTGCGTATTCAATGCGACCGTCGTTGAACACGCCATCGGATTCGCAGAGAGATACGATCGCGCGCGCCCTCTCTGTCCCGCGAGCTGTACGGAGTCCCTTTCGCCTTGAGGGCACGGCACGCTGTTCGCATGCGCTGTGCGCAGCGTGGCCCTGGAATCGTCCGCGGTTGCTACGAGATAGCCCTTACCTCTACATTACAGTTCGTCGATATGATGCGGTGTGTCGCCGATGGGATGATGTAGGCGCGGCGCCGACGATGTAATGCGGGCGAGTCGCCGACGATGTGATGCAGACGCGTTGTCGACGATATGGTGCAGGCGCGTCGCCGACGACATTGCTCGTAGCTACCTGAACGAGGCTCTCCTTCTGATTTCTCGGCGCTTCATTGCTGCCTTTTTCTTTTCTGCGTCCTTCGTCGGCGTGCACGGTAGCATCTCAAAAAATGGCGTCGACTGCGTCTCTCTTGAGCGGCGAGGCACACGGCGTGAGGGCACGCGGGCATGAGATGGCGCCTCATGCCCCTTTCGCGTCTTCCCGTTCGCGAATTATACGCGGCTCGTTACAATATATAATAAATTTGATTGTTTCTTTGTTTCTTTGTTTGTTTGTAGGTTTATTACTTCATTACGCACAAACTACTGCACCTGGCTTAATAAAACATCAACGATTCTCTTTGTTATTTCACGAAGATGCACATAAGCCATGTAGGAATTATATATACTGTATTGACCTTAATAGCGGGACGAAAGTAGTATATGATTCCCGCAAATCTACTTTTTACCGCAAATTCTTTTTCCTGCAAATGCATTTTTATTTAATTATTTTTCTCTATTAATATACATTTTCAATAAATTCTAGTTGTCACTAGAAGTCCCTCTTTTTAAGTCACTAAAGTGGCCAAGGTTAAGTCAGGAATAAAGTTCTATATGCAATACGGGAATAAAGTCGAGTATTCCCTCGGGTGATTACTGTCCTCGCTCGGTCAGTAAATCCGCCCTCTGGAATAATCTTCGACTTTATTCCCTTGTTATATAATGTACTATTATTCCCGACTCAACCGTAACTGCCACTTTATTAACCTGAAAAGCGGGACAAAAGTAGCATATGATTCCCGCAAATATACTTTTATTCCACACTCGACTGAAGTGGCCACTTTTTACCTCTGAAAATCGGGGCGAAAGTCGCATGTATTTCCGTAAACACATTTGCGGGGAGAAAGTAAAATTTACATCTTTTTTTCTTTTACAATTATTTTTACAATACTATTAGTTTTATAATAAATTGATATACATCTAGTGGTTTTTTACAAAAAATAAAGATATTGTAATTACAAAATAAACTAAATGTTTATTTACATATTTTCCATTTGATTTACATATTCTACATAATGTACATATACATAATGTACATATTGGAAAATTTTAAAAAGAACGTCGGCCCCGCTTTTTAGGGTCAAGAAGTAACCACGATCGAGAGTGGAATAAAATACTATATGCAACACAGGACGGAAGTAGATTTTTTCATCAGGTGATTACTGCCCTCGGGAGAAGATATTTCCTGGGAGTGATTACTGCCCTCGCTTCGCTTGTGCAGTTTTCTTTTTGAATTTTGAGTTATTTCTTTCTCTGTCCATGGGTCGCACTCTTCAAATTAATAAAGTGCCACAGTTAAGTCGGAAATAAACTTGTATATGCAACACGGGAATAAAGTCGACTATTATCGAAATTAATAAAATATCTACAAAATATTTTACTTTATCTTCTAGTTCACTTTAACCCGCACTGAAAGGTGCGGTATTTCTCAAAAACAGTTAGATAATATCCCTATAGTAAAAGAATTATTGTAATCACTGAAACCGGAAATAGGCGTAACGCTCAATTAATAGTATATTACTCACCAAGAGAGTACAGTAGGCTATTGACGTCCGCGAGTGACCTGCTGCCTGAGATAAGCGCCCCGTAATGCTAAATTAAACGTGTATTACTTTATCATAGTGTTAAGAAAACCAGTGTGGAGATGATAGAAGGGTTGGGTAGCATAAGGAGACAGAATCAAGAGGCCGAAGGCCGCGTGTGGCGCGCTAGTTTTAACTGCCATACACGTTAAGTTTTAAATTTGATTTATTGAAGTTCAATATATTTATTTATAGTACGAAAGACCCTTAACAATATTATTTTATTTTATTTTGATTTTTATTTCAATTAACGGACAAAATGCCATATACAGCGTGACCGTGGGTCAAGAACAAAAATTATTGTGTAGTTGAAATAATACAAATTTTAAATTATAACTATAAAATATTATTTAAACTCCCAAAAATAAAAGCGACCAATCAGAATATGAGCAATGTTCACATAAGTTTTGTTTATAAAATAAGTTGATGTTTTATAAGAAATTGCACTTTGTTTTTACGAAATTAAATAAAAAGTGTTGAGCAAGTAAAAATATCTCTAATTATTTTTTATACTCTGCAATATATCACAAAATTAAGAAAATTTTAATAGTGTATGTCAGATACCACGTTTAGCGGTAGTTATGCCTTTGACCTTTTTTCTTCTACCATTCTCTCCTTTTCAATATTAAACATCAATATCGTTTATAGTATACAGACTTTTAATAAGATTGAATAAATTAAAAAATTTCTGGAGAATAAAATAGTCATCTCTGCTCTTATCAAAATCAAGGGATGCAACCCTTTAGAGTGAAAGCGATTACCACAGAAGCGCATTTTGATAAGAAACAAATTGGTGTTGGTTTCATCGGAAAATTTCAAATCGTTTTTGAGATATTAATAAAAACTGTTTTTGGGGGTAAATTTTGAGGGTGGGTTTCACCCCTTAAATCGCCGAATTAGTACGTAAAAAATACGTGTCTAATACTTTTTCATGCACTACAACATATCACAATATCAAGAAAATCGGTGATGTACACCTCGGGTAGTTTCCTTGTAAGTGTTTATTTTGTCTTTATATAACTGTAATATATATATATATATATATATATATATATATATATATATATATACATATATATATATATATACATACACACACACTAGGGGGGTACCCCCCTGCTCGCGCCGCCCCCCAAAGCATCATGAAATTTTTTGTTTTTATGAAGGTTTTCTATTTTTCCACACCACCCGGGAGGTAAATAGATTGGCGCGTTTTTTTGTTTTGTTAATTAAGCTTTTTTATACATTCAAATTTATGTTTTATTCAATTCATTTATAAATAAATATATGTAACTCATACTTACATTTATTTATATTTAGGTTTAAGTATTGTATTTTTTGACGTATATATTTATTTTAATTTTGTTTTTTATTTGAATGTAATATTGTAAAGCTCTTTTTAATTCGTATATAATAATCTATATATGTAGATTTAATATTAATGAATATAATTAAAAAAAATAATTCTTTTGAATGTAATAAGAATTTACATTACTTTAATTTTTGTTTTAAATTAACAATATATCTTGTTATAGTATATTATGAAAATCTTAAAAATTTCACTCATATAAATCTAAATTAATTTGCATGTATTTTATTTATGTGTTATACTTTTTACATATTTTTTAGATTTATAATAGTAATAATGAAGATGAATCCACAAATGTATTTTATAAAATTTAAGTCTTATAAATCTAAATATGGTAGCATGTATTTTATTTGTAATAATGTGCATACTTTTTGCATATTATTTAGATTTATAAGAATAATTTATATTATATTAATCAAAAATATAACATTTAAAACATAAGTCTTATAAATCTAAACAAATTGCATGTATTTTAGTTATGCATACTTTTTGCAAATTATTTAGATCTGTAAGAGTATATAATAAAATGGAAAAGATTATAATAATTCAATTTCATTAATATCATTAATATAATTTTATATAATATATTATAAATTTGAATTATATTTTTGGGTATATTTTTAAAATTGGTTTTTAAAATATGATAAATTGTTAAAGTACGTAGATTATTTAAATTGATTTTATACATACGAATAATTAACAAAACAGTGGTATCCTCAATAGGCTTAATCCACTGTGTAGGTTATGAAACTAAATTTAAAATATCGCCATAAAAACATAAAGAAGTTCATGGACTTTAGACAATTAAAAGAAGAAATTCTTTGATTGTTTGAAATTTTATCCATTCTATTGGTTAGAGTTCCGTAGATTTTTTTTCTTACTTATTCGTCTATATTTTCAATTTTTGTTATTTTATTTATATTTATATGAGCATGTATTTAATAAATGGTATTTGCAAAGTGTAGAAGAATTCCATGATATATATCGATATTTTTAATTTTATATGTAGCTATATTGTTTTCATATCTAAATGATAAAATTTCTTTGGCTAATATTTTAAAAACATCGGGAACTTGTTTCCAATATTTAAAAATATGTTCATGATAAATATTGTTGTCGTAATATTGTTCTATAGAATCATTTAAATGTCTTAATTTATCTTCTTTTATCAAGGAATTGTAATATTCTTCATACTCATCTTCCATTGAAAAATTTGAAATCGATAAAAATTAAATTTGATGAAATCCCGAAAAAAAAGGATACATAAGTATATACATTTAAGAATACTTATAAAAAACTATTAATTTAAATAAAAATATTGTTTTGGGTGAATTATTTACAGAAATTCAAGGTTTTTTAAGAAATAGTTTGATCCAAAGAAATAAAAACAATGAAAATGAATTGTTTGAAATATTTCTGATTGAGGTATTATATAACAGTTACTACTCAATAAGCTGAAAAGTTTGGGTCATTGTATAATTGTATATTATATAATTTTTAATCTAGATTTTTAATTTGTTATTACTTTCCTATAATTTTATTTTTTATTATATTATACTATTTTCAAATAATATTTACATTAAGCTGCCCTTAACCTTCAGCCAATTAAAACAACTTTTTTTTAATACTGAATATTATTTATAAAGTTATTATATTTTAGAAAAACCAAGAAATTATTGATGAAAAAAAAGAATCAGAAAATCAGTAAAATGTAATAAATTGCACTGATATGTATAATGAATAAAACACTTTATAAATTTATAAACATTCACAATTATTATTATAAACAATTTTTATATGTATAATATGTATATAGAAAAAAAACAAAAATAAAAAATGATAATTAATAGAAATAAGTAAATGAGGAGGGCATGAGGAGGGCTGGGAGGAGGGCTATGAGGAGGATACAAAGAAGAGGATACAAAGAGGAGGGGCGAGGAGGGGCGAGGAGGGCTAAAAAATAAGATCAAAATAACGTATTTTTTGAAACGATATTACCTTGTTTTGAGAAGGAGAATGAGGAGGGCAAAATGAGGGGCGAGGAGGGGCGAGGAGGGCGTAAATCTTATGAGATTTACAAACAACTATATAATATAGGAAGCTGGCCGCGCTGACGCCTCGAGCGCGTCACAATCGATTCGGAGTTCGATCCGCGCGCGTCAACGCCGTTTGAGTCTCGCCGACATTTTCCCGCGTAGAAGCGAGTACACGCGGAGCGATCTGTTGCCGCGACGCCGCATTTGGAGTGAAGTGCGTACGAAGATATCTCCCCACTGTGATGTGAGTGTGGAGGCGCGTCCCACGAGTAGCCAGAAGAGAGCGGAGGAGAAAGAGAAGCGAAGCGGAGAAGGAGATAGAGAGAGAGAGAGAGAGAGAGAGAGAGAGAGAGAGAGAGAGAGAGAGAGAGAGAGAGACAGAGAGAGACAGAGATAGGGTGATCGTCCTCGAGGCACATATAATTAAGGTAAAGGCTAGCCCGCGCGTTTAGATATAATATAAACCGCGAGCGGTGTACAGGGCTGCTCACCGTGGGCACGCGCCCTAGAGTACACCGAGGTGCCGTGACACCAGGCGCGCGTACGGCCCATCGTGAGGGCAACGCGTCCAGCGGCGAACGAGTTGGGCGCGCACCGTCGCTTGGTCTGCGCGTATTGTTAAATTCGTTGTTATTATTGTTAATCAATTATTGTTAAACTCATTATCGCTATTTATTAATCTATTATTGTTAATTTATTTATTGTTGAATATAGTCTATTTTGTTATTAAAAGTTAAACTCGCGTGAGTCAATTTTCTCCACGATCCGCCTGCTCCACGACCGAGTTAGGCAAACGCGAAAAGCCGTTACATTGGCGCGTTGCGACAATTAGCTTTCCGCGCTTTCGCGCTCCTTGCAGATAGCAAAAACCCGTGCATCGAGGTGACTCCACACGGAGCTGAATCCACTGGGATTCAGTGAACTTTGCAGCAGGACGGCCAGAGCTGCGGCAGCAAGGCAGAAGCTCAGCGGCGTTGCGCCGCTGGCTTACCCCAGGTAGGAGCAATAATGGACGCCAGCGACGCGTGCTGCGCTAGCTAATGCACGATAGCAGCTCGGCCGACGGCTTATTAGCCACAGACAATTGTTATTAACAATTGTCCCACCTATTACAATATATATATATATATATATATATATATATATATATATATATATATATATATATATATATATATATATATATATATATATATATATATATACATGTTCATGTATATATACGTTTTGTATACATTTTGTATAGATATATGTTCATATATATACGTTCATAATTTGGAAAAGAATTCTGATTTTTTCTCTGAATTCTGTATGCAGAATTTCTAAATTATTCTTCCAAATTCAGAATTGAGAATGTTTAGAAAAACGATTATCTTATTCTAAATGCAGAATTTCCAAAAATAATTTATTTATAAACATTCATGCATTTTTATTTTTACACACTTACGCGCGCATACAAGGGTATATGTATACGTACGAAGGACGAAGCAACATATAATATGTTTATGCCCATAAACATGTAGTGTGGTTATAAATTTATAATTATATTGAAAAGTACGTATTTTGTATTTAGGTCCTGCTTGCGGTCAATAAGTGAGTAATTGATCAGAATATACATAAATTCTCGTTCAGAAATTTTGGGAAATTTCTTTTTTAGAGTTCTATATTCTGAATTTTTGATGATTCTATTTAAGTTCGGAATTCAGAAATTCTACAGTTTTAAATTCTTTGTTCTAAATATATATATATATATATATATATATATATATTTATACATATGAAAAAGAGAGGAAATATCAAAGAACAAAAGAATAACTAATTTTCTTGTTTCATATGTCACTCCTTTTAGGTGTATATAGAATTTGTCGTGTTTACATATCGGTCGAAAAAAGCCATCACGTCTTACTTGTAAGCCGATGTCTTAATTAATCCCAGGACACTTACTTTCGAATTTATGTATGCGTGTAAACAGTCAAACAAAGCTACAGTTTTCGGTCAACGGTATTACAAGAGATGTTACGATAAATATAGTTGAAAATGACTCTACGAGAAGATCGGCGCATTGTCACGAGATGGTAGTAAAGAGATGGAAACAGTCTAAGAGTGGAAAAGAGAATGATTCTGATTATGTGAATGAAGAAAGTTATGCGAATGAACAATCGGAAATCGTCATTGAAAGAAATATGTGTATTCAAAGAAAAGTTGAGAGTGTAAATAACGATAACCTAAGAAAAACTGGTAACAGTTCAGAGTATGTATTTTTAGATGTTTCTCAGTTATCTCCTCTTTTAAAGAAAGTTTTTTATGCGTTGATTTAGTGAGGAAGTTCTATGACATTTGAATTATCAGTCATGTGCTGTGGATTTTCTCGTAAACTAATTTTAAAATGTTTTGATTCTGAGCTAAAAGATTTTAAGTCTAGAAAATGTACTGTCGATACGTCAAAGCGCGTGAAAAGTGTAAATACAAAGAGACCTAGATATGATATTAATATTCGTTTATATTTCGCATTCTTATCTGTAGGAATCGGAAACGCTGGAGTAGAACAGTTTTTCGGAATAATGAACATACATCCATATTCAAAATCAGTTTTTGATGAACGTGTGAACGTAGTTGTAAAGTCAACAGAAATTATATTAAATGAATGTCAAAGATTAGTGAAGCTAGCTTACAAAGAATTTTTCTCTGAAAATATTCATAATCAAATCAATATTGGAGAAAACTATAAGAAAAATGAAAGGATACAGTTAAATCGAAGAAAAATGAGAATGAACCTTTGAATTTTGGTGCAAGTTACGATGGTTCCTGGCCCACCGAGGTTATAAATTTAAAAGCGGTTTCGGTAGCGTAATAATTTGGTTTGATTTGGCGAATGGATATGTGTTAGACTTCGATGTTGTATCAATATTTTGTCAGACATGTGCTTTAGCAGCTGCAGGGTTAGGCGAAGACTATCCTGAATTTCATTTTTGGTTACAAGGACATGTTGGAATCTTCTGGGGCTATGGAGATCACAGTTGCTGAACAACTATGGAAAAGTTCAGAAAAATATGGATTCCGATATAGTACGATGCTCTCAGATGGAACTACATTCAATCACTTAGCAACATTGAATATTTACGGATCAGAGTATGAGCTAAAAAAAGAGGAATGTATAAATCACGTGGCAAAAAGGTGAGCTGCGTTTTTGAAATTACTATAAAAAGAAATTTGCAATATTATTCACATATTTTCATACATTGTTAAATTTTCATTTACAGACTATATACAAGAATAACAAATATTGTGAAAGAGGAAAAGAATCGCAAAGTTACTTTAGGTGGTAAGGGTCATGGAGCTTTGAAAAAAACACGATAAAAAAGTTTTCAGAATATTATAAGAAAGCTATATACAGGAATAAAGGTAATATTTAGGTACTTATATATTTCGAATATTCTCATCTTTCTTAGAGAAAGTTTTGTAATAGTAAAACAAAAGGTTTGAAAAATTCTCTATAGTTGTATGTAACAAGCGTTTTATATTATTACGTTTATCAATTTATCACGGCGACTCTACCGACGGCATTCCTCAGCACGATTATTGCCCAGAAGATCAATCATCTTGGTGCTTTTTCGAAAGAGCCAAATCAAAAAGAAAGGATCAAGGTCCTCATAAGGATAGTATAAATACCCCTATTAACGAAGTGTGTCTAGAGAAAATCCTCCCATTGTATGAGAGGCTGATTGATGATTCATTGTTCATATACTGTGCTCGTTGCCTCACACAAAATGCTAACGAAAGTTTGCACAGCATCATTTGGAATACGTGTCAAAAGAGATATTCGTATCTCAAAAGAGAGTCAAAATGGCAGCTTCAATAGCTATTAGCGAATATAATTTAGGATGTACAAATTCATAAAATAGCTAAACCTACCACTCGGTTACATTACGCTCTCAAAGCTGAAAAAATTGGACAAGGCAAGACTACATAAATGCGACGTAAAAGGGAGCGAAAAGTATAAAGAAGCTCCACGAGTTATCAACTTGGTTGGGAAAAGGAAAGAAGAATCTTTTCTACATAATGAAAGAGTATCACACAGTGCGGGAATGTTTTGATAACATACATTTTACAATATTTATTCCTCAAAGTATAAAACATATAATGTTTTACGATACTGTAACACCACATTTTATGTGTGTTACATATGACCGATTTCATCTCAAATCATGCAGGCCGACAGCACCTATCCCTCCGAATCAGCTCAAATTATAGTATATTATTCTACTCGGAAAATAAGCGTATACGTATTTTTTGATTTTTCGATAGCATCAAAATTGCATGTGTTATGCTTTTTTCAAAAATGACTCCTCAAATTTCGTTTCTCAAAAATCGAAAACTTTTTTCTTTTTAAATCGTTCTAATTCGTCTTTTTATGGATATTTGAAAATAATTCTGTACATATTCGATGCTGTTGGTGATACTCTTTCGATCTGCCAAGTTCAAAAATTTTTTTACAAAAAATCAAGGATGATATGGCATTTTTTATAAACAATGAAAAATGCTTTTTTCTCAAAAATCCATCTTTTTTTTTACTCAATTTTTTTTATAGATAGCTAGTCTCAATACCTATAGGGTCATATACATGACATTTGGAATATTTTTGTTTTTTAAGAAATATAAACGAAATAAGAAAAAAATTTTATGTACCCCTAAGTATAATGATTATACGTATATAGCAGAGCATGAATCTGTGCATTAGGCGAATACGTGTACGATTATTTATATATGTGTGTGTGTACACCATAGAGGAGTATAACGCATGGTACTAGAATTCTCCGCAAGGTGGCTAAAACTCATCTTTTGCTATCACTTAGATAATGTTAGTTATTTTAGCTTATTTAAGGAACCCGGTCTAGTTATCTTAATATATATAGTATTACTTATACATACTAAGATTTCTCTTGAATTATGGCTGAAATTTATTCAACAAAGAGGCGCAAGTGTTCAAACTTTTTTGGATCACACAAAAAAAAAACGTATATGATGCCACTGTTAAATTTAGAAAATTGAAGAATTTAGCAGAACTTCTTCGACAAAGTTTTCCTAATAAAGCAGTGCAGAGTTCGGATTATGTATGCTTCAATTGTTATGAACGCGTTAAAAATATTGAACCAAAGGAAATAATTGATGCGATTCATTCAGACAATTATACTGACTAGGACAGTGATACTGAAGACCATGATTTTCGAGCTAGCACCCCAGAGCGGATTGAGCATTTAAACGAAACCTTAATTTCAAGTTCTTTTGGTAATGTTTCGCCACTTAAAAGGAAGAGAGGTATTGATGATTCATCTGTACAAAGATACATTATTAGAAAAAAATCAGAACTAGTATCTTCATTCTCATCTGCAACTAGCTCAAAATTGTCAGAAGCATACAATGTTTGCATTGATGAATCACATGATGATTTGACTCAATGCTTCTGCAATGAACGGCTCAATAACTTGCGAGTAGCGCTTGAAAATTGTGACAGTATCAATGAGAAAATTAGAATTTTAACGTTGCTTCCTTCGTCATTAACAAAATCTAGTATTTTATCAGCATTTCCCGAAGTAACTGTTTATATAATTGACAAAGCAAGAATGCTTGTAACAACTAAGGGAATATATTCTGAACCTGACGCGTATACTGGTCATCCATTGGACGAAAAGTCTACAAAAATTGCCATGGAATATTTTCTAAACGATGACTTTAACTGTACACGTCAAAGCCCTAATAAATGTGATGTTGTGACTGTTCAACAAAATGGAAAAAAATAAAAAAAAAATACAACGTTATTTGACACACAGTTTAAAAGAGACGTATAAACTATTCAAATAAGAAAACCCAGACATAAAAATCGGTATAACAAAGTTTTATACATTAAAACCAAAGTTTGTTATGTTGAGCCCGTCGAAGGAAGTGTGTCTGTGCATTTACTGTGCAAATTTTGATTCATACGTTAATAGTCTAAATAATTTCCTAGGAGGCAAACATTCAGACCTCGATAGAGTTCGTTCTACACTTTTATCGGCAATTGTTTGCTCCAATTTGTCCGATAAGGGTCTTTTTCAATAATGTACTTTATGCCCAGGTTCTGAAAATATCAACCTAAGTTTGTTTGGATTAGAGACAACTAATGAACATGAGGAGATTGTTTTTGATATGTGGGAAAATGGCCATCTTGTGAAGAAAAGATTAACAATCTCCAATTTTTTTAGCGATCTTTCTTCTTGGACAGTCAAAACAAGCGTTCATTTAAATATTAAAAATATACAAAGAAAAGCTATAAAAGAAGAGAAAGAAATAGCTGCAGCTAACTCAGGTCATTTAGTACTGCATGGTGATTTTGCTGAAAATTGGGCAGTGATTCACAGTAACCGTATTCAAGGTACTCACTGGGTTAATCAACAGGTCTCTATTTTCACAGCAGTTTGTTATCAAGGAAAAATAACAAAAACTTTTGCTGTCATCAGTGATGATAGAAAACACGATTCTGCCCATGCCTTGTTAGCAACGGAAAAAATAATTGATTCGATGAAAAATGATTCAACAGATTTAATAGATCAAATATCGATTATAACAGATGGAGCCGCAATCCACTTTAAAAATCGATTTCAATTGTATGAAATAAAAAATACTTCCATCAATAAAAAATGGTTGTTTTCAGCTACAGGTCACGGGAAAGGTGCATGTGATGGTGTTGGCGGACTAGTCAAACACTATGCAACTAGACATAATCTTCAGAACAGTCATATTGAATCAATACAAGATGCCAATGCTTTTGTAACAAAAGTTCAATCTTAAACTAATCATATTAAACTAATCTTACTACCAAAAGAAGATATTGAAGTTTTTAGACAAAATAAAATAAAAGAGTGGCTTAAGGCTCCTAAATATAACGGCATTCAGAAAACCCATGTATGGAAAGTAAATGTAGGTAAAAAGAAAAAATCTTATACAGGTCGAACTGCTCTTCATTCTTTAACAAAATTGTTAAATAAAGAGAAACAGAAGAAGAAGAAAATCAACTGAAAGAATCGTGTTAGCAGGAAAGTTAGAAAAAGCAATAAAATGTCTAAAAATCATAAAAAAGGGAAAAATACATAGGATTTTTTCTTGCACGACAGTGCTATGGGGGAACATAAATTTTTTTTCTTATTTCGTTTATATCTCTTAAAAAACAAAAATATTCCAAATGTCATGTATATGACCATATAGGTATTGAGACTAGCTATCTATGAAAAAAAATTGAGTAAAAAAAAAGATGACTTTTTTGAGAAAAAAGCATTTTTCATTGTTTATAAAAAATGCCATATCATCCTTGATTTTTTGTAAAAAAATTTTTGAACTTGGCAGATCGAAAGAGTATCACCAACAGAATCGAATATGTACAGAATTACTTTCAAATATCCATAAAAAGACGAATTAGAACGATTTAAAAAGAAAAAAGTTTTCGATTTTTGAGAAACGAAATTGGAGGAGTCATTTTTGAAAAAAGCATAACACATGCAATTTTGATGCTATCGAAAAATCAAAAAATACGTATACGCTTATTTTCCGAGTAGAATAATATACTATAATTTGAGCTGATTCGGAGAGATAGGTGCTGTCGGCCCGCATGATTTGAGATGAAATCGGTCATATGAAACAGTCTGTCGAACCTGTAGGCATAGTCGAAATGAGCTGCTCAGTACAGGTCCGATGCTTGACAAATCATACATTGGAAAAACCTAATACCAAATGGAATGCGCAGATTGAAGATAGGCTCTACGCAGCCTCGTATACTACCCTCTACTACACTGTGACCTAATACCTGATCCACAACACTATCCTATTCACTACACACACACACACACTAGTCACTGCCACAACCTTTCCCCTGGTGTCATCTCTCCTTGCTCCCTTCTTCTCGAACCAACCTGAAAGCACATACAAAGGGTATTATTACCCTAGAAAGTAAGCGAAATGGTATTAGAACAATAACCACCTGGTTTGATGTCTAGAAAGGCATATATGGGGTCACCTTGGGTGGAGCGGTTGCTTCTCCGGATACTCCAGAGGCCTACAGCATAAACCCTAGAATATATAAAGAAGGGTTAGCCTACATCAGATACGAAAAACATACTCGAACTCTCTTACCTGGTTTGGAGGGGTGTAGAGGCAGTGTGGCCTATCAGACGCAGCATCGTAGCCCAGCTCCTGGCCCGCTTCTCCATAACAGTAGCAGCAGCAGTCACAGAAGCACTCGCCAGCCACCTAGAGGCAACCTAGCATTAAGGGAAGTAAACAGACAGAGGTATATAAAACACTGACCTCACCTGATAGCTGTAGTGGTAGTTGAAGAGAGCAGTGTAGCAAACTGCTGAGTAAATATAACCTTTTCAAGGTTAACCGCGTCCCACTACTGTTGCTGCAAGTACGCAGTCCTGGGACTTGCAGCTCTCGTCTTCGTCCCCCTTTGCCGCGCAGTTGCTTATGTGCACCTCCTGCTAGATCCCTCGTCGTACTTCCTCGTCCTGACTCCTAAAACACCGTCTGCAAGCGGTCGACTACGTGCCGCATAGCGTAATGTCACTGCAGGCAGACGCTCCTCTTTCCTCTGCACCAGGTGCATGCGCTGTGACTTCAGCCAGGCTCGGTCGAGGCTAGCGAAATTCGCGTGCAGTGCCGCGGGTACGAAGCGAGAGATTCGCTCACTTTGTACTGAGCCGCGCTCGTACGCGATACCTCGTGATTTACTTCCTCCGTTGCGAATACTCCTGTAGTAGCTTGCTCCGATTTGCGAACTTTCGTATTAGCTTCCGTACTTCGATTTTCCCGTCAATCTTCTCGTTCCGCGTGTGCCAACCAACTTGTACACTACGTTTTCGAAGGAGGCCACAGCGGATTTTGAAAAGAGTAAGTTGCACAGAATACTATTGTGCTTACTAAAAAAAAATATTGCTTTAGTACTCCACCTTGAGTACTTAGCCTTTGTACCTCGCTTACCCACACCAGTGTACGACATTTCTTCTTCTTTCCGTAAATATATCATTATCGCTTTTTACTTCTTTTTCATACTTTACGAACGGCTTCAGATATATTTTTTGGGGACCTACAGTTTATAGTGGGTTCCGAACCACTTCTCTTGTTTATTCTTCTTCTTGTTCTTCTTTTTCTTCTTCTTCTTCTTCTTTTTCTACTTCTTCTTCTTCTTCTTTTCCGTCTTCTTCTTTTTCTTCTTCTTCTTCTTCTTCTTCTTCAGTCGTAGCTGTTGTTATAGTTTCAGCGTGTTCTTCTTCTTCATCATTTGCTTCCCCTTCTGTTTCTTCTTCTGCAACAATTCTTACTTCATTGAGATCATTTCAAGAGCGTCGAAAGCTTCCTTTGTTATAAGCACTTCTTTTGCAAATGTTGCAAATGCTAGATAGGTGTCACTTTTGATTAAGTCTTCTTCACGTATGTTATTGGTATTTAAATGTTCAATGAGATTAGACCTGAGTTTTCAAATTTTTTGCAATATTTCAAACTGTGCGTGGGAGAGTCCTGTTCTTCTCCACACGAATATTGGTCGCTTCGTTCAAATCCAAATCGTTTCTTGAAAGTTCTGATTCCCATGACCTGTAATAAATTGTGCAGTCCATCTGCTTGGGTTTAGCCATACTGAATTTCTTCTTTCTCTTATGTTAGGAAAGTATTTTTATGTTTCTTAAATATTCTGGTTATTAACCTCATCCCAATTTTGTTGCCATGTATTTATTTTATCTTCGTATGCAGTTTTTCTTGCATTTTGTTTTTGTTCGTTTTCCGTGTTTTCTGGATAGTTCCCTTCTCGTAGGTATTTATAGTTTCCTATTTTGCAAGGTATTCCTTTGCGTATCTTATATATTTCGTCTCTTCTTTTATATTCAAGTATGATATGAATGTTTCCAGTTAACACAGTCATGGATTGGGCTGATGTTGTTCGATAAGCTCAGTTACCTATATTAGACATGTCGTTGGCTCATTTCTAATTTCTTTTCCTGTGCTTTAGTCAGCTGGTCAAACCTGCCAGCTGCGGCATATGTCACAATTGGTACGTATAATCCTTTATATATTACATTAATTGCTTCGAATCCGAGTTCTTATTCCCTTCTTGGAAGCCTGCCTAGGCTTTCGAAGAGTTTTTTAGTCTTCCGAATTATATTTTCTATATGGGTCCCTACTTTGAGGCCCGTGCTAAAGTTATTCCAAGATATTTAAACTCTTCTATTCTTTTAATTCTCTGATTGTTAATTTTTATTGTGGGATTTGCTCTAATGTACAGTTGTCCTTTAGCTAAGATCATTGTACATTTCTTTTCTGATAGCTGCAATTTTTGAGTTTTGCACCAGTTCACGATTTCGTCTATGTATTTTTGACCTTTAATCTCGAGTTGCCTTCTCAAGTGTCCTTCTACAATTGCTGCTTGATCATCTGCAACCGCTAGTGCTTTACATCTAATCTCAATTAACTTGCAGAGTTTAATATCCATTATTAAATTGCATAGCATAGGTCCTAGCACGGAACCTTGAGGATATTCTTTATTTATTTCTTTTATGATTCCATTTAGACCTTTTCTTATAAGCACTTTACGGTTCTTTAAGTAGTCCCTTATGAGCAAGTAGATGTTTATGGGGCACCTTTTCTTTTTGAGTTCTCTTAAGACGCTGGGCCACCAGACATTTTCGAAAGCGCCCTTTATGTTCAGAAAAATTGCAAGCACATATTTGAATTTCGAATTTTTGACTATTTCTCTGAGGTTTGTGATGACGTCTTCTGTTGAAAGGTTTTTTCTAAATCCATATTGTCTTTGTGAAATTTGATTATCAATTGCTGAGTTGAGCCTTTTAAGGATAAGGACTTCTAGAATTTTCCTAAGGATTGGAAGCAAATAAATCGGCCTGTACGAACTTGGATGGGTGGGATCCGTTTCTTGTCCTTCACGTATGGTAATTACTTGATCAATTTTTCATTCATTTGGGAAAACGGAGTATTTACGACATGCATTCTATATGTCTAAGAGATCATTTTCAATAGCTTGCAATGCTTTTTTGATTATTGCAAGATCAAAGTTGTCAGGTCCAGGTGCTTTGCCTATCTTCATTTTTACAATTACCTCTCTTAGATCTGACTTTTTTAATTTCTCCGCATTTCCAGTTCTTGGTGGATTTTCTATATCTCTTCTTATTTCCTTTTGTTCTTCCGTTTCGCTTTGCTGTCCGTCCACTGGGAAAAGTTTTTCTAGTACAGTTTCTGTTGTTTCTGTCCAATCTGTTGTGTATTAATTAATTTAATCGTGACCATTTAACTGTACGATGCTTGCAATTTCCTTTATTTTCACTTTATCTGCTTGAAGTTTGTAAGACATACCCCAGGGATTCAACTGTCCTTCTCTTGTCACATAATATTCCCAGCTTTTGGCTCTAATGCTAGCTATTAGTTTTGTGTATTCATTTCTTTTTGTGCGATAATCACTGTACAAACTTGTCTTCTTGTTCCGATCTTCTTCTTTTTGGTATTTTCTTCGTGCTTTGTTGCGGTTTTCTTGATGACAATAAGTTCTTCCGTCCATCATGGGACTTTTCTTGCCACTTTATTCTTTCTCGGGATTGCAATGTTGCAGGCCCTTCTTAAAGATTTTGTTAACTCTTTTGCCCTTTGGATGACTTCCTGTTTTGATTTCATTTGTGTTTTCGGAACTGAATCCCAGGATTTTTTTAGTTTCTCTTGGAACAATTTCCAGTTCACCTTTGATGTTACATATCTTCTATAATTATGACTTAAAGTTTCACTTCCATCTATATCACATCTAGAATTGTCTTCTAGGACTATGCTCGTATAGATCGCTCTATGATCGCTTGAAGTTCACCCTTTTTTGACTCATCAGTCCTCGACCCGACTGTTGAGGGGCCTGCGCCAAGAGTGACATCTGGGTAACCCTCTCCAACCTCATTTGCAACTGTTGCCAGTTCAAAGAGGCTGTTAGCGACTGCAAGGATCCAATGTGCTATGAAATTTTTAAGCTTTTCTCCATTTCCATCAGTACTAAACGGACTCCATATTGAGGATTTTACATTTGCATCAATGCCTATTAGAATATTTTTCCCATTTAGTATTCTTAGAACTTTATCTAAATGTCTGAGGTGTTTTTCAATATCTTGACTTAGCCGAAAGTATGCACTTGCTATATAAATACTATTTTTACCATTTGTTAATAGGATTGTAGTGCGTTATATAGATTTGTTAGCTGTAGTACTGATAGGTTTGGATTAAGCACAGCAATGGCTGCCCATGGAGTATCGCTGTCATCTTTAATTATCCTGGTTCGTGTTCCGAATCCTTCTATTTTCTTTTCCCTTTGGTAGGGTTCTTGTAACAGTAGTATATCTATTCCTTCTGTTATGGCCTTTTGTTTAATTTCAGGAGTCACCCTTCGGGGTTTTTCTTGCATTGAATTGTGCTACTTTTATTGTATCTTTATTATTATTGTTATAATTATTATGTCACATAATCGGTTGAGTTAACTAATCTCTCCAGGGCTTATGCATTGGACACTTTTTGTCCATTGTCTCGTGATTGTGATCCCTTTATGCTCGCAAACAATTTACACATTTACGCAGTTGATTTTTGTTTGAGTATTCTGTCCCTTTGTGTCTCACTGCTGCGCAGTGTGAGTCAGCATTTTCGTTTGTACAGTGCTTAGCAATATGTCCAAATCCTTGGCATTTGAAACATCTTGTTACAGGTCTTGCAGCTTGCACGATTGCCATCCAATGAAGATCTTTCTCTTTTCTGAGAGTTTTATCCTCATTTCGGGAGTGACTTCCGCTATCCAGCTTGCCGTTTCTTTATTCTTCTTACCAGTTTGGAACCGAAGTGCAAACGATTTTTTAAATTCTTTTTCTACATCAGAAAGTTCATGGTTTTGTTCATAAACTGCTTTTGTGACTTTTGCTTCTGACATATCCTTTGGAACGTTATATTTTCATAGTCTTGGTGATTTCTTGTTGGGCTTTCAATTTCAAATTTGGCTCGCAGTGTCTAGTTCCTTTCAATTTTTATAAGGTCTTCTTCTGATTGAGTTTCTATTATTAATCCATTCCTGGATTTATTAATATTTTTAATTTGGAGTTTTTCCTTCCTTGGATCGAAGATTCGTATGAGATCACTTTGAGCTTTAGCAAGATCCTTTTGATCATTCTCTCCTTCTTTAGGTTTCATGACAATAACTTTGGCTGGCGCTCTAATCGTTGCTGTTTGGCTCTGGTTTTTTGGTGCTATTAATTTTTTTGCTACATTTGCATATGATGCATTTTCCTGTGATATAATACCTTTATGTGCATAAGCATATTTGGGTATGTCATTTCTCCTAAACTTTACGTTAATTTCTGTTTAATTCTCTGATTCAGCAATCTCATGCAAATTTTGTTCATTATCCAAGGTTTCTTTTCCTGTGTCTGACTCACTCCAGTCTAATGTAGTGGAGTTTTAGGCAGCAGGCCTTCTCCACTGTTGCTTGAATCCCTTAATCTTTTGAGATTAACTTCTATTTCCATGTTTAGAGTTTCTGAGGAGGTAGTCTTTCTACTTTTTTATTTCTAGAATCACTTTGTTCCTTCTTGCTTTCTTTTCTGTTTGCTTTATTTTGTTTATCCAGTATGGAGGGCTTGATATTTATTGTTGATTGCAGTATTCTTTTGCTATCTTTCTTTATAGCTCCTATTGAGGGTCTCAAGACTGCTTTTGCGTTTTTGTTTTTGTTGTTATTTTGCTTATCTTTTTGGGGTAAGGGTGGGAGTTTGTGTGCAACTTCGAACTTTCATTCATTTTTGTGCTCATTTTCATTTTTGTTTGTTTGGTTGGTTGACTTACTTTGACTTTTAGCCATTATTCTGTGTTGGTTTGTTTTGCCGACCGACTCCTGTATTGTTTGTCGAGGGATATTGTAGATTCATCCCTCCGACAGTGGTCTCGGCGGTACAACACATCACCCCCTAACGTCTCGCACCCAGGTGCCACCTGGAATGCTTCGGGCAGTGATGCGTTTTACACTTGCTGCTACAGAGCAGCTCGATTGCCTGTCGAGGACAACCCGGGCCCTAGTACTATCAAGCAGCCTAGGCTTGCACGAGCTCCCTATCCGAAAGAGATGACTCCTAGTTTTTTCGCTGTACCCTCAACCATCGGGGGTCCACTACCACCCCCCGAGGTTGCAGTGCAGGGTCAATCAGCTCAATATTTTCTTTCTTTTGACTTCAAAATCAACCCTGGGCACCGCTCTAGGGGTACCAGAGCTGCAATTTTGGCGTGCTGAGATGCAGCGTGCGTTAGTCTCACTTTGGTGCTGCCATCGCACGGCACTAAGTGTTTCCCCTTTCTCACGTGCAGAGCAGACGTATTGCAGTTTGATTTTCGAGAGAGATTGTGCTTATTAAATATATCTATATATATTGAAAATCTAGCATCGCGTGCGTTTGTCGAGCATTGCGCTACGCGTCTTCCTTTTGCATTCGTATTTCACCGTCGTATATTCTGTAGAATTCGCATCCCTGAGTACTGACTTCTTCCCCTCTCGAAGATGTACCGTTTCCCACCATTCCGCCGTGCTCACCGCAGTTAGTTTAGATTTATCAATAATTATATGTTTCGATAAAACACTTGCAAAATCGTGCTGCGAGTTCGCGCAGCTGGCGCTCAATACAATTGTAATATAATTCGAATAAACCCAGAAGTGTTCATGTTTTTATCCTAATTTCCTATGTCGTACTTTATTTAAAGCCTCGAATAAACATAATGTTAAAGCCTGCATGTGCGGCGCAATAATCTTGGCTTTAGTAGCTAAATTTGTTGTCCTAATACATAGAAGGCATACAATACATATAATGTATTACAATAAGAATTTAGGTATATTCCGATGAATTAATTACCTATTATTTTTCTATACATATCATTCTTGTATAAGTATACATATTTTCTAATGTAATTATAATTTAATAAATAAAATACATTTTTATGTATATAAACATAATTTTATGTTGCCTTGTCCTATTTATGCATGTAAGCACGTGTTCATATCCGCGCATAAGTGCGTGGAAGTAAAAATGCAAAATTATTTATAAATAATTTATTTTCGGAAATTCTGAATTTCGAATAAGATAACCTTTTTTCTAAACATTATGAATTCTGAATCTGAAAAAAGAATTCAGAAATTCTGTATACAGAATTTTTATAATCATAAAAATGAATTAGTACGAACCTACGCCAAAAATTCATACACCAAGGTGGAAATTTTACAAAGCTGATTGAGACAAATATGTGGCGCCCCCGGTTTACCGACGCAAGCAGTCCCTCTAGATCTGCTCTCGGGAGCTCTACTAGCCCGGCCGAGGATGCCATCCAGGCGCTCGCTTTCTCCCCCACCTCAAGGTGGCGAGAAGTGAGTCAGTTCTCGATTGGCTCTCGTGCAGTTCGCACGCAACAGTCAAGTCCCTATATTTCTTATCCAGATATTTCCTAGGTGAGAGAAAAAATTACACGATTTCACGGGCTCGCTACCTTCCTCTCGTAGCAAGCTGTCTTGCAGGACGTCTTCTCAGGCAACCCCACGCCTTCGCGCATTCTAGCCAAATCTCGAATCGCCCTCGTTTCACGAGAGCCGCGAGTAATTCGAGCGACCTCGAGCGATCTTCGCAAACGCGCAATTAGCCGCCTGGCAATCTACAAACTCTTTCGCACAAACGACCTCGTTCTCAACTTCACCAAGAGTCGAGCCTCTTGTTCGTCTTCACAACAAAAGAAAATGCCGGGCGCTGCCATCTTGACGATTTCATCGCCTTTGTGCGGTCCACATGGTTCCGGCCGTCTCGAAAATAATTTCCGCCTTCACCTGTCAACACAGTGCAGCAACCGCCGCACGCGCCGCCATCGCAAACCAGTGCAGAGCATCAGCCGACGCGTGCGTCGATAAGCGCCTAAGTTGCCAACTAACGCAGAGTAGTGGCCGCCGCGCAAGCCGCTGAGCACCCGCAGCTATGGACGCACCGATGCCTCGCTGACCGCCGAGCATCGCACAGCGCTCTACAGCGTCGCAGCTACCCACAGCACTGCAAGAAGTCATGGCCCCTCCCTGATGAGGTAACAACCCGGTGCACACTACCCCCCTTCTGGAGGTTCGACACGAGGCTCTGATTCGCCAAGGTCAAGGTTACTTTTAACGCCAACCAGGTCCGCTCGGATAGAAGGAAGTTCGACCTGTTCGTCTCCCACCTCACCCCTGACGTCATCAGGGAGGTGTCAACCCACCAGAAGCAGACCGATTTGAGCTACTCAAGCAGGCGATCACGTCACGCTTGACTGATTCTTCAGACCAGAAGCTCTACCACCTATTCTCGGAACTTCAAGTTGGCGATAAGAAGCCATCTCAGCTTCTCAGCTAAATGAAGTCTCTCGCCCGCACAGCCGTCACAAGCGACGCCCTGTGTGTCAAATGGGTCGATCCTCTACCGTCCGAAGTAAGTAGATAGATAGATAGATAGAGTTTTATTTGCACATGTCAAAAATATACATAATCATGTCATTATAATATGTGCGTTAACAATACAGATATACATATCACAGCTTTTTTACAAGAGTTCGTCATAGATTAATATAATATTGCACAGTTTTATATCATGTTCTCCTATCACGTCACAGTTAGGACTTATCGGTAAATTAACAGTCAGCTTAAAGAAAAACAAAAAAATGAACAGCGAAAAATTAATTTTCACCCTGTATATTTCAGAGTAAAGTTGATACACCTCCACACACACACACATACATACACACACACACACATACACTCTCACACACACACACACATATGCACACACACGCACACACACACGTGTACACACATGCACACACACACGGACGCACACGCACAGACACTCATACATACACACATACATACACACACACGCGATCACAGATTCACATCCACACACTCACTCACACACACACAAACACTCACACACGAACGCACACGCACAGACACTCATACACACACAAACACACAAACACACATATACGCACACACACTCACACACAACAACACACACGCATACATACACGCACACACACACACACACTCACACATACACACACACGTGTACACACATGCACACACACACGGACGCACACGCACAGACACTCATACATACACACATACACACAGACACACGCATGCATGCACATACATGCGAATACTCACACCAAACTCACATAGACACATACACATACACACACATACACACACTAACATACACTCATACATACACACACACGCGAACACAGATTCACATCCACACACTCACTCACACACACACAAACACACACACACACGAACAATCATACACGAACGCACATGCACAGACACTCATATACACACAAACACACACACACACACACACACACACACATATACGCACACACACTCACACACAACCACACACACGCATACGCATACACACACATACACGCGAATACTCACACCATACTCGCATAGACACACACCCACACAAATTTTCATAAAGGTAGCTTTTTATCATCTTTTGGTTAAGTTCGTTGTCCAGATTATGAGGACTTTTATTTTTCAAAATAGTTGAGGTTATGTTTTTTTTACATTTTTTTCTGTAGATTTTAAATTAAATAGTTTTTTAAGATTCTTTGATACATTTTGATTTATATAATTTTTTAATTTTTAAGATATTTTTCTTTCAACATATTTTAAACTGCTTATTTCTTGGATATTACGCGTTAATTTTTTACTGATCAAAGCTAATTTTTTTCGCTTTTTGATGAAGATTTGACACAAATTTCATTATAGAACAATGGAATAAAGTCGATCATTTTTTCGTACTCCCTTGCTTTTTCTTTTAGAAAGTACCTGCCCTTCTTTTACTCTTCTTCTAGCCATTTATCTAATGAGTATTTCCCTTCTGCTCTTGCTATTCTTCTTCACTTCCACAGCTTGTCCCTGTCCTCTTTGCTCTCGAACAGGATGTTTGCTTTTACGTCACTTACTTGCCTGAGTGTCCATTTGCAGTCCCTATCTTCTCCCTTACCCATTCCGCTGCAACCTTTTTTTTCCAGTTTCCCTCCTTTCTGATGAATATAATTCTCTCTCTCCAGTTTGCCTCTCTCTTGCTTTCCTCTTGGATCATTTTTTCCTCACTTTTTCTTCGTCTTCTTCGCAGTTTACCTTCCTATTTTTTGCCCTTATGTCCGTGCCTTCTATCTTATTTTTCAATTCCTCTATATCTGCACTTTTCTCCTCATACATTGTTTTTAACTTGTTTATCTCCATCTTATGTTTCCTTCTTTCTTTTTCTATTAGTTGTAGCATTTTTTCCATTCTTTACTGTACTATCTTTTATCTGCGTAATTTGCACTCCTGTATCTTCCCTTTTTTCCATTTTTTGTTATTTCTTCTTTCTTCACTCAATCATCTTTTGTAAATCCATCTACTTTGTGTTTCCTAACCTCTTATACCCACGAATTGCGTCTCCCGCTATATCTCTTTCCCTCTTTTTCTTAAGGGTCCTTCCATATTATTCCCTGCCTTTATCCTAAAGGTCGTTCTATATCGCTTCTTTCTTCTTCGAGTGTGCTTTCGCTTGATGCGCATACAGGTACTTCTACATTGTTTGTTCTTTCTGATGTCTCTTGTTTTTTTATATTTCTTTTTCTTACCCATTCTATTTCCATTAGTCTTACCAGTGCTTTAACACTACCATTTATTCTTTCCTTTCATGATTTTTCTATTGTTCCCCTTCTTTCGCATGTTTCGAACAGATGTATTAGTGATTCCTCTTCTTTGCAACATATTCGGCATATTCTCTCTCCTTCTGTTGTCCAATAGTTGCAGGTCTTTGTTTCGTTTCCTAATCTTTATCTTCCTGTTTTTGCCAACAAATCTTTCTTTTTCTCTCCCGCTTTTCTTAAATATTGCGACATTTCCTGTTGATCTTTTATAACTTCCTATAGTTTTTTTTGTATATCTTGATTCTTCTATTTCCTTTCTCCACAATTGATTTTGTATGTCTCTATTTCTTTGTTCTATTCCTATCTATACACAGTCTCCTTGTTCTTCCAGTCTCATATACTCTTTCAATGAATATCCCCTTTCTTCTAGAAATTTTTTCCTACGGTTAGCTATTTCCCTCATCCTCTGTCTTCCGTTTGCCTCTCTTTCTATTTGTGTCCAGCATTTTGCTAGAATGGTTCCTTTCCTTGCCTTCTTCAATTTTTCCTGGTCTTTTATTGCTCTTTCTCCAGCTCTTATTGCTAACTTATTCCTTCTTGTTTCTACCATCATCAGGTGCCTTGGGATGCATCTATCTAACTTTAATGACCATCTTATATATTTCTCTTGGCCTCTTTCGAATTCATCCTACTGTTTCCATCCCCATATCTCCACTCCACACATTAGGATACTTTATATCATGATATCAAACAGTTGCATTCTTAAAATCCAATCATCCTTGAACAGGTTCTCAGCCATGTTCTGTATCCTTCCTATACTTTCATTCGCTTTCCCTGTTAATTTCCTTATGCGTTCATCTTCCTTATTTCTTTCGTTAGCATGTGACCTAGGTAATTGAATTTCTTAACCATTTCAATGCTCTTATCTTCTCATTTTAAATTCATTTTCTTCTTTCTTTCCCTGATTTTCTACATACCATTATTTTTGTGTTTCCTATATTTAATTCTAGTCCTATTATTTCTATATATGTTTTAAATCTTGTAATCGTTTCGTTCGTACCTGTTTCATTGTTTGTCATCAGTACTATATCATCTGCGTATGATATGTACGATATTTTAATCCGTCCTAATACCAGCCCTCCCTCCTGCGTTTTTCTCAATTCCTCTTCTAAATCCGCAAATGCTAGATTGACCAGAATCGGGCTTAACAAGCATCCTTGCCTTTGTCCTTTCCCTGTTTTGAATTCTCCGATTATCCTGTCTCCAATTTGTACTTTACAATACGTGTTTCATACAGTTCTTGAATTCTTCTTGCTAATTTTTCCTCTACTCTCTTCTTTTTCATCATCTTGCATATTTCCTTTCATATTATCATGTCAAATTTTGCTTTCATATCTGCAAACAATAAGAGTACTTTCTCGCTGTCTCTTCTTATCTCTTTTTCCGTGAATGCTTTCACGCAGTATGTTGCATCTATTGCGCCTTTTCCTTTCCTAAATCCCATCTGTGTATCCTTCAGTAAGCTATGTTCCTCTAAGTATTTTTCCATCCTGTTTCTTAGAATTTCTGCATAAATCTTGTATCCTGAATCCATTAACGTGATTCCTCTGTAGTTCTTGATATCCTCTTTTCTTCCTTTTATGAAAATTGAGGTTACTATTCCTACTTTCCATTCTTCTGGTATACCTCCCCCCTTTCATATCTCATTGATGCACCTCCATAGGTCTTTTCTTTTGTTTCTTCATCGCTATATATTCATGCCGCATTTAGTATCTTGTCCTCTCCAGTTGCTTTCATCTTCGTAAGATTTCTTATTGCTTCTTCTATCTCTTCTCTTTTTATATCATTTTCTGTTCCTGTCTGGCTTATTGTTCGTTCTTCCTGTATTGTTCTTTCTTCGTTTTTATCTTTCCCCTCTAAAACGGTCTTATAATGCCTGTACCAATCCTCTTCTTTTATATCTTTTGGTAGTTTTTGCTTCTTTGTTCTTTTTCTTCTATTTATAACTTCTATTTATTCTCAGAATTTGGTCTGTGACGTAACTTTTCGTATTTCTTTTATTATTTTTTCTCCTTCTTCTTTCTTCTTCCTTTCTATTAACATTATGTACTCTCTTCTTATCCTTATGTATTTATCTTTTTCTAAGCTTTCGTCCATTCGTTATCCCATCAGCTTTCTTCTCTGCTATTTGGGCTTTTTACTGATTTGAACCGCATTGCGTTCTTTATCTTTATTTTTAAGTATTTTCACTTCTTTGCATTACCTGCTCTTCTTAACCATTCTTTATATTCTGCTTGAGCTTTTATCGACCAGTCATTTACTTTTATATTTTCCCCTTAATGCCGTCTTATTTTCTCACCCCTTATCTCTACTTCTATCGGTAGGTGATCCGATTCCCATCTGTTCTCTACCTTCAATTCATTTACACTTTCTCTTCTCTTTTCATTGGTTATTCCGTAGTCGATCGTTGAACATCCTGCTCCACCTATGAATGTCAATTATCCTTCCTCATCTCCTTCCATGTTGCCATTCATTACGTGTAATCCTTCTTCTTCCCCTTTCCATCCCCCTTCATTAGTCTCCTTGCATTGAAGTCTCCTTCTATCAATATTTTCTTGTCCTATTCGTTTTTCGCAAGTTCCTTTAACCTCAACCAGTTTTCTTCTTTCTCTTCTCCCATGTATACCAGACCGACATGCCAGCTTTCTTTATTTATTGTGCATTTTGCTTCTATAATTTCATCCGTTTTTATCCCTTGCGCTGCTGACTCCTTTCCTTTCAGTTCCGTCCTTATTGCTAACATCACTCCTCCTTTTGCTCTTCCCTTGTTATGCACTCTTTTCGCATTCTTCCATATCACTGTAAAGCCTTCTAAGTTCTCTTGTCAGAATTCTTCCCGATTTTCTTCAATCCATGTTTGCGTAACTCATATGATGTAAAGTTTCTTTAAATATCTCCACTCTTCTCTCTTCATTTTATTAGCTTCTGCTATGTTCCAGAACAATACTCTTGTATTTTCTTGTTCTTCTATCCGCCGTATTATTCCTTCTCCGTTATTTTTCTTTTCTATTTTGTTATGTTTCCATCTGTTCGTTGTCGATTTTTGGTCTTTATCCTTTCTCTGCTCCTCACTCTGTATTGCTGTCTTTTCCGGGTTCTCTCCTGTCCGTTGTTCCTATTCTCCGCTTGTTCATCTTGTTCATCTTCTGTACTTCCTCTTTTACGAAACAATTTTTTACTCTTCTCATTTAGGTACCATTTTCATTCCCTATTCTAAACTTATTATAACTTATCTTCGCTTTTTCATCCTTCTTTGCTACTTCCTTGATTTTATCGATTACCAACTCATTGTTTCTTCTTTCTTTCCATGTTGCATCATGGTCTATGTATATTTTCTCGTTACCTAGGATATTTTTGGCTTTCATTATTTCTTGCTTCTCTTCCCGTTCTTCGCACTGTTCTCTTAATTTCTCTTTTTTTCCTTTTATTATCCATGTTTTCCTTATATTTGCTCTTACTCCTAGTATCTCTTCTAACCATCTTTCCACTTTTGTACCTTTCGATCGTATTTCTTTCTCCGTTCTCTTGTACCTTCTAATTTCTTCATCTTCTTTCATATCTTTTCTCTTTGCTTTTCTTCATTCGCTTTCATTTCTTCCTGATCTATTTATTGCAGTTCCAGTTTCTTTTTTATTTCTTCTTTTAGTTTCTCTATACCTTCCTTTTGCTCTTCTCTCCATTGTTCCATTGTATTTCTTTTCATCTGTTCTAACTCATTCTTTCAATTGCTTTCTAGCAGTTTCACATTACTCGCTGACTCTTTTCATCATTTCTTCTAGTTCATCTCTTCTCTACTTTCCCTTTTTTTTGTATTTTCTTTTCATTTCTTATATTCCCATCTATTTTCTCTCGTTGTTTTATCCCTTCATCTTCTCTTTTTACCTCTTCTTTTTTTCTTTCTTCTTCTTTCTTTCTTTTCTCTTCTCTGCTTCTTTCTTCCTTTTTCCTTTTTTCTTCATCTTTGTATTTCTCTTTCCTTCTCTTCCGTGTTTCTTCTTCCTTTTCTTCCTGCAACTCTGAACTCATTTTTTTCGGTTTCCTTCTCATCACTACTTCCGTATTCTTTTGTCGGAGTTCTATTGAGTTTAGAGCTTCTTTTAAAAGCCCCACTCTCTTTTTCACTGTCCCTTTGTAGCGACTGTGTGTGAGTGGCGTTCTTACCCTTACCATTGGCTGCCATATTTGGATTCTTCACCTCCTTTCCACTGCTTCTTTCCGGGATATCCGGGTTTTTGGGGTCTGCTGGCTGCTACCTGACAGGAAACTCTTTATGGAGTAAGGCGGGATTTTTATCTCTCCTACCTTAAAGCCTTTTCCATTATTCGCTCCTTTTTCTTTCTTTACCGTCCCCTAACCTTCTTTATTGTCCGGGGTTACCCACATGTTCGTAGGTGTTCCCGTATCCTCCATTCTGAGTTCCAGATAACTGAAATAAATCGGCAGCATTTTATCTGAAACTTTACAGAAAGGTAGCTTTAGGTATTTTATGAGATATTGAGGTTATGTAATTTTTAAAATATTTTTTTGATTCCTTATATCTCGAGAACAGTTCAGTCATTATTTACCATTCAGATCTCATTTTTCCGTGTAAAAAATAAGATTCAAAATTAAAAAAAAAGTTCAAGATACCTCTACTTGGTTTTATTTTATAAAGATTTATCGATTTTTCGGTTTTTGAGTTTTAGATTTTCTATTCTTTTGGTATAAGTATGTATAAAATTATCTATTTTTACTACCGTAAATTTTGGATAGGCTCTTTTCTTTCTGCTAAATAATTTTTAGAATGATAAAGACGTGACTATACGGAGGGAAATGGTCTAGCAATAATAACTTTTATTTTAGTAGTAAATGATAGATTAATATCAGTTATTGCTATTTATCTATTAATATGTACTAGCGAATGTAGGATAATCTGTTAAATAAGTATTGTAAATATAGTGAATAGTATTATTTTAGTATAGTGTTGTTTTAGCTATTTTTCCATTTTTCGATTATTTAGTTTTAGTTTTTCTATTTTTCACTTTCTCAAAAATAATACATTGTTTTGACAAAAAAAATTATTTTGTATTTTGTAACGTAGAAACATATATGACTTGGGGAGTTTAAATAAGCTACTCTCAAGAAATGTCCACTGTATGGATGTGTGTTTCTTTTTTTAATCTATTTTTAAATTTGCTTTAAAATATCTACAACCATGGTCGACTTATTTTGTTTTTATATCGATTTTTCAAAATTTTAAAATTGAAGTTTTTTGAAAATATTTGATGAAGTGCTTTTTTATAAAGCGAATTATTTTCGCAATAAAGTATTTATATAATCCTCTATTTGACACCGAAATAGATTCCAAATATACTGTTTTTCATTAGTGTGTATAGTAAATTTTTTAGCCTCTATAACTCGCAAATTAAATTATGAAATCCATTGAAATTTTTACTGAAATTAAAAAGATCTGTTTGAGAAATAAGAGTGCCAAATTAGTTGGCAGCGTTTTTTCTTTATGTTAAAAATAGTATGATCAATTTAGTGTAGTTCTTAGAAAGTCGTATCGGTTTTTCACCACAAAATTAAAAACCGCTGCTACTTCATTGGCACTTAGCTTCCTCAAACTAAATAAATTGTTCCAATATGAATTTCTTTATTCTAATACATTTTTTTAAATTGCTCTATTTCTTTCTTATGAATATCTTAAAAAACGTGTGCGTTTTCTATCATTGATTGTTGACAAAAGATAAATTACAAGAAATTATAAGTTTGTGGTCCACAATTGCATTATCGATTTAAAAATATTGTAAATAGAAAAATCGTTATAAAATAAAATCAAATCGAGGAATCTTACAAATAAAAATTCGTTTATTTAATAATTAAATAATTATTTTTCAAATTAATTATATAAATGTATGGAATATTCTGCATAACTTTTAACTTTTAAGAAACTGCGACGAAATTAAATAAATAATCATAAAAATGACAAATTATTATAAAACAAAAACAGTGGTTGAATCTAAAAAAATATTTCTTTTCATCAAAAAACAAAAAAGATAAGCGATACATAAAAAATTACCGTGTAATGCCCAAGAAAGGCAATAAAAAATTAATAAAAATAATATAACTTCAAATATCTTAAAAAATAAAAGTCTTCCTGATATGGTCAAAGAACTTAGGCAAGAGATAGTTAAAAGCGATCTTTCTGTAAATTGTCAAAGAGAATAATGCCGTTTTACTTAAGTTATCGTACGACATAGAAAATTGATATTTTTTACAAAATTATTTATTTCTCGAAAGCAGAAAAGAATTAAGATTCAAAAATGTTTCTAATATTCTTCTCCATATTTCTAATTACCTTAACTTCTTTCAATAAATTTTCTAGTTATATTTCCGAGATATGACCAATTAAAATAAATTACGTTTTCGTGTATAACAAAAAAAGAGAACCTATCTTACCTTATAAAAAAATTTGGGTCGGAAAAGATAGCTAATTTTAAGCTGCTTCAAATGAATTTTATTCGAATTGATTATATTAATTTTAATCTTTAAAAAAAACAAATAAACTAAAACCCAAAAATCGAAAAATTGATAGAAAAACAAAAGAACATCAAAATATAAAAAAAATTATTCATCAGCCCCCTTAGTCTGTCAAAAACAAAAAAGTAAACCCTGAAAGATTAATTTTTACCGTGGATTACTCGAGATGCAGAGGGCTGTGTGTGCGTGTGTCTGTATGTGTGTTTGTGTGTGTGAGTTGGTGTGTGTATGCGCGTGTGTGCGTCTGCGTGTGTGTGTGTATGTGAAAAAATTACTCTGAACATCCACGGTCAAAATTAATGTTTCAGGACTCAATAGTTTTTTTAGAGGAGGTGGCTGAAAAAAAACGTTTGTTGTTTTTCGATGTTATTTTGTTTTTTTTAGTGTGTTTCCGATTTTTGAGTTTTACTTTCTCGGATTTTCTGGTATATTGAAAATTACAGCATCGATTGATTTTTTAAGCATTTGAAAGAGAATAAACTTACCAACCCGTTTCGACCCGAATTTTAAATAAGCTATTTTCTTTTTTCTGTTATACATGAAAATATCGTGTTTTGTTTAAACGATGATATCTGGGAAATGTAGCATGGAAATTTTTTGAATAAATTTGAAGTGATTACAAATATGGATAGGAATATTTTGTAAAACTTTCAAGCCTTTATCCTGTTCTTTTTTCGAGAAGAAAATAATTTTGAAGAAAGAATTTTTTTTGGCGCTGGATAACTTGAGTAATACGTCATTATTCCTTCTAAAAATTTCCAGGAAAGTAGTTTTTTAGGCACGACTGCTCCAAGGACGAACCTTATATTTTCGTCATATCAAAAAATGTAATTGCTTAAAAACTAACAAATTATTCCATAAAAGCATGTTTTAACACTATATGAACACATTTTTAAATGCATGTATGGATGTACGTATGGATGTGTTCAGTTCCTCGATTAACTCAGCAAAACCACGGTCAAACCGGCTGAAACTGAAAGAGCTTACTTGAAAACCCGAATACGGACTCATATTTTGCGCCGAAAGACAGTTAACAATTTGTGAATAAAGTGACTATTTCTCGGGTTTTTCAGTGCCTGTACGCGAGTGCATTAAAATTAAGTACATTTGGTTATGGGCTCGTGAAGGTCGAATATTCCTTCGAAAACTCAAAATTTGAATTTCGTTTCGATCTTGACCTTGTGACGTCACGATCATACTATCGTGATGTACGTTCGAGCCTAAGCGCAGGAGAAGGAGAGAAAGCTTTCTCTGTCTCTCACTCTCGAGCGACATGCTGGGCTGCGCTCTGCAGTTACCGGCCGAGCGCTGCGCTTATATACGGAGCGAGCACATGGCCTATGTTTCGCTCAACCGCCGCTCAATGCTGCGCGCTCGCCCCTTCAGCAGCAGCCATGCTGTTTGCCGTACGGCCGGTGGGGTGACATAACCTCACCATCAAATCACAGCGAGGTGCTTCTGAAGCTGCTGCCTCCCAGTGCTATCGACCTGGATGGATAACGACACGAGCAATCTTCGAGAAACTGCTGTATTAGACTAAGTAGCATCTCATCCATTTATCTATCTACATATATGAAAGTGACACAGTGTACTATCACTGCTTCTGCCAGAGACATCATTTGCTTCATGCCTCGCAGTCAGCGATGTTGCTTCTCTTCAAGATTATGTAGCATAATCAACATAGAGCCATCGATGCAAATATCTTGCTACGCTCATTTAAGACCCTTCTACTTAGTTCTGTACATCTACTTTTAACATTGAGCGTAATTTATTAATTTTTACTCTAATTTTAAGGTCAGACTGTGCACAAGCAGTCACTTCTTGAAGTACATTCAAGATGTACCACAGCGCCAGCAATATAAGAAGCAGCACCCAACCGTAGCAGTATCTACACTGCGGCACTCTGCTCCCCCGATGCCAGTCTGGAGCTTCGCTGCTTTGCTCTCTCCAGATGCTGCTCAGAGCTTGCTGTGCAGTGGTACTGCAACTGCTGCCAACGAACTATTTACACTGTTCAGCTACTCGACAGGCTTACAAGATAGCCTGCTTCGACCGCTTAAACCAGTCGAGACCCTGACTAGCTAGTCTGAGCAGCCTCCTCCTGGTTTATAGACTGCTGGCCTACCTTCGACCACAGAGGCTACTCGGGTCACTACTGCTGCACTCTGACTCTACATGCTAACCTGAAGCTCAATACTCCAAGAATGCTGTCCAGAGTTTGCTGTGCAGAGTACTACAACCACTGTCAACGAGCCGAGTCTACACCATCGATCTATCTGACAGGTCTTTGAGATAACCAACTTCAACTATTTGAACCACGCGAGCCCCATACTGGCTAGTCTAAGCGGTTCTTGGTTCATAGGCTGTATGCGCTCTTAGTAAAGAGGTAACTTATTTATTTTTACTTGCGCGTTAGTGCTGTGCGACAATAAGACAACCAGTAGAGCTCCAGATCAGCTAAACTGGCCAGCTTCTAGTCAGCAAGTCGGACTAACTGCAGCTCATGGTTGTCATACAATACTGCACGACTGCAGTAGCATGCCGCATCCATCTTGACTGTCTTCTACAGAAAGCCTATTCGCTCCTGGACCTTTGGCGCACTCGTACCTTATACAAACTTGCTTCTTGTCAAGCATAGTCCCACAACAGCTACTAGAGGAGTCGAGCATTGCATAGCAGCTTTAACTTAGACTGTTTTAGTGATTATAGTGCTGCATTATATTACTATAAATTTATTTCATATTTATTTACAGGCAGTGGAAAGGTGCTATTTTATAAAACCTATTTGCTGCAATTTAGGTTATATGTGTTGGTCCCAGCACGGCCCAACATCAACAGCAATGACTCCACTACCTGTCTGCAAATCACCTTATGTAGGAGAGCCTGTCATTGCAAGCTCTTTAGCGTAGACTGGCTTTGGCTTTACGAGTCCAGCCTCGCTACAGCCACCACCTGTCATTGAGCCTTGAAGAACTTTTGGGACACTTTATATACATCCAACTGTAGGGCTTCGCCACCTGGCTGCGGAGTAAGCATTGGAGTCTACTCTCCTCCAACACCTGCCAAGCTGCCTGACTCAAACTTCGAGTCTAACCTCCACAGATCTGCATATTTGACGGGACATTGTAGTGGACCAGACTGTCAAGTCGAGCTCCGGAGAAGCTTATCCGAGCAGCTCCTAGTCCTGGAATTCCACCGATCAACTGCACAGAAGATTTCGACAGCTTGAATCTAGCTTTGAGACTTCAACCCATGCTCGAGCAGCATGTTGAGTGTAGCTGAAGCTTTCGCTACTCTTTCTCATCTAACTTTTTATTTATATTTTTTGTTTTTAAATTTTTTATGGTGCAAACTTTGTCCTCGAGTGTGCTTCACATGACTCGAGCTGAGACGCTCTTGCCATTTACCATCAAGGACATCGACCTTGGCAACTTTAGCAAAGCTCCTGATTCACCTGGCAGCCAGCAGGGGCACTCGTCAGCTGTTTATGAGGCCCACCACACCAGGACTACTGCCTAGCTGCGAGGTCCTTCGAAATGGCACCTGTCATGCACTCTGGTCCAGCTACGAGCTAACACCCTCGTCACCTAGATAAAAATTTAAACAAATTGGCAAAGATGTATTACTAGGGGGTTTTGGGGGTAGCTAATTACGAATCCAAGGTTGGATTTGTAATCAATAATAAATCAGCACACATTTTTTGAGATTCTAATTAAAAAGAGATATAGCAATTTAAAATTAATTTATTAGAATAAAATTTTTTATATTAGAACAATTAATTTAGTTCGTAGACGCTAAGTGCATTATCCTACCTATAGTCACATCCCGCATTCACCCAGGATTATACCTGTGGAGCGGGTAAAACTTGTATCGGGAGATAACCGACTCCGGGATGGTCGGTGTATTTGTTCGAATTGGATGTCTAAGTCACATTCTATAGGATTCAGATCACCGAGTCCGATCGTTCCACATATCCCCCTCACTTTGTGGTAGGGCTGTGCAAGGATATCGATTAAACATAAAATAATCGATTAATCGATGACGAAAAGAAATATAATCGATTAATTGACTTTTAATTTAATCGATTATTTTAAATAATCGATTTTTAATTTAATCGATTATTTCAAATAATCGAGTTTTAAAGAACCTACGCATATTCTTCGAATTCCAAATAAACGAGAGGAAATATTCAAATTAAATATTTTATTATAGTATTTTTATTTTTATTTATATTTTCATATATTTAGAATATATCAGTTCTCTATATCTTCATTCTCGTTATAGCAAATGGGTGTTCCCAAGTGCGGTAGGGCAGATGCATGTATAAGTGGATAAACGTGCGGGTGAGTAGATGAGTAGGGTGGATAGAAGCATGGGTAGATATATGTTTGGGTGGTTGGATTAGTGTGCTAGTTAATAGATCGGTAACACTATTTTGTATAAGAAAAGCTTTATATTGTTTAAAATGTGTAAAATAAAGATTTTTATTAATTTATTGGTGAATACATCCATATAATAAGTGCACATAATTTTTAAGCGATGTTGCGACGACTGATTTTTTGTCTTTTTCAAGCTAACAAAAGGTAATTATTTATTTACAAAAAATAATTACATTATAATTCACAAATTATAAAATAGCAACATTAATAATATGGCAATTTTTACCTGATAAGGTTGACTGTTAGTCATGACAGTTTTGCTTTGGCCTTTCGGTTCGCGTAATACTATAGTAATCTAATAATAAATAATAGAAGTATAAAAACAAAAATAAATGTGCACAGAAGTTAAGACTAAGGTTATGTATTGGAAAATTACCCTTCTTTTTTTCTCTCTCATTTTAAAATAAAATGACAATTTTTTTTCCTATTTTTAAAAATTTTCTAAAATTAATATTTTTATTTTAAAATTTATTGTTTATTATTCAATTAGCTCCAAAATCTAGTCAGTTCTAAGTTAAGGCATACCTAATATGTTTGTAAAATTTCAGCATGTAACGTGCTTTCTTTGAAGCGTTATGGTGGACTCAAAATTTGGTTTCATACATACGTAATACGTACACTCATAAAGACACACAAACATACATACATATATACATACTTACACATTAGAAACATCGAAATTTATTGAAATCTCTCATTAAAAAATTTTCATCTTTACGAAGCTGCCTCTTTGTGGAAGCAAAATATTTGGATCAGAGTGACATACACACACGAACATCACGAAACTATTTAAACATTAATCCTGGAACAAAGTCAGTCAACAATATGTATAAAAGTAAAGATTTATTTATTTATTTATTTATTTATTTATTTATTTATTTATTACCAGAGTATAATGCAATATATACATGCTATTACATCAAGACGTACATAAAATAAGTCTGATGTAACTCACATCCTATAGAGGTAGTCAAGCTACCTGTACATAGGTCCGGTTTGAACTTAAAGCTATAAATTACTTAGAAAATACGAACTTATAACTAAGTTACTAGTTATGTGTGCCATAAAGTTTTTAATTTCAAGAATAAGTGGTGTTTATACTTGAGAAAAAATTCACTGCTAAATTGCACTAGAATTTTTATAATTTTGTACTAAATAATAATTAACAACTCATATATACTTTATTCTATAGAAATATTTAAATATTGAATAGTTTAATATTTATATGCTTAAAAGTTTAGTCTAATCCATTTTTGAATTTCTTTTTAATGGTATCTTTATTACATATCAAATTATTGAGATCATTGTCCAAAGTATTAAACAATTTTATAGCCACTATGTTACTGTTCTTTTTGCCAATTGTTTTTGTAATTTTAGGTGACGATCTACTTTTATTTCTGGCTTTACTACTTGACATAGTATACTGATTTCTAAGGAAATTATAATTATTGTAAAAAGAGTCGAAAAAGAAAGATTGTTGCAAACTTAGCGAATAGTTGTGTATTATAAATTTGCTCTTACCCACTATTTTTAGAATTATATTTTGCTGTCTTGGTAATAAGTTTATGTTATTGTTGTATGCTCCTTCCCAGTCTATTAAGCTATAATTCACAATACTCTGAAAGAATTTGATGTATATTATCATTAAGGTTCCAATTTGCATCACTTTAGAGATTTTAGTAAATATAAATGTTAGGTACTTTGTTTTATTTATCACATATTCTATATGTCTATCCCGTTTAATGTTATAAGCAAATAATAATCCTAGATATTTATAATGTTCAACTCTATTTATATTCTGATTACCTATTTGTAAACACAAGGTGCTGGGCACACTAGCACAATAATTACCAAATGTCATATAAACGGTTTTTTCGATGTTCATATATAGTTTGTTTAAATCTAGCCATATAGATACTTGATTTAGGTAATTGTTCATTTTTTCTTTTGCAGCAATCCATGCGTTATCAATCGATAGTATCACTGTGTCGTCAGCGTATGATACTATCAAACCTGAGGGCATGGCACTTAGTAAATTATTTACATATCATACAAACAGTACTGGTTCCAGAATATTTCCTTGAGGAACGCCAATAGCAATATTTCTGTATTCACTCAAATTATCTTTTATTCTTACTTTCTGTTGTCTGTTGGATACGTAACTTCTTAGTAAGATCAAAGCGTTACCTCTAATCCCATAACATTCTAATTTTAGCAAAAGTATTTCGTGATTTACCGTGTCAAAAGCCTTAGCCAAATCTAAAAAGGTAACTATATAGGTTTACTCATATCTAGATTTTTGTAGATCAGATTAGTTATCTATTTAAAAGTATAGTTGTTTCTTTAATAGTTTATTTGTACTTATGAAATCATATGATATATTATATATTATTTTTCAAATATTTTTGCTAAATTTGAAATTAGTCAGATTGGCCTAAAGTTAGGGACTACTGCAGCATTTTTTTACAGATGTAGGCCATATAGACTTTCGATACATAGATTAAATATATAGACCAATGGCAGTAGAATACTGTTTGAGATGGTTTTTAAAGTTTTCATATTTATGCGATCAACTCTGTCGGATTTTTCTTTCATGTTGTCTATTATATTTCTTAGTTCCAGAGGGTTCGTAGGAGCGAGGAATATTGTTTTGTTGTACATTGGTGTAAGTTTTAATGTCGAATTTTTCGGTGTTGTAATCTTTTAGTTCAGTCTTGTACCAATATTGCAGAAATATTTGTTCATACAGTTCACTATTTCTTTTGTATTGTCAATTTTCTTATCGCTATCATATATATAAGTAATTTAATTATCTATGCTCTGTTTTTTACCTATTTTAGTTTTAACAATTTTCCATAACTGTTTAGAATTACTAATATTAGTCTTTACTAGATCACTATCATATTTAAATTTGGCATCTTTGACTACTTTATTTAACGGCTTTTCATATCTCTTGTACTCTTCTTTTAATTATATATTTGTAGGTTGTCTTTTTCACTTATTGTATAGGTTTTCTTTGGTTTTACATGATATCCATAATCGCGTTTGTGATCCATGTGTTTCTGGGCCTTGCATTTGTTGTATTCCTATTTGATATTTGAGTACTTGTTACCTTTTATATGAATTTTTTTTATATCTACTATAAAAGAATCTATTGCAGGATTAGAATTGTACGATGACATTAGCGAGTTCCAGTCTATTTTGTTAACTATACTTTTTAATTTTTTGTAGTTTATAATGTTATTGTATTTATTATTCTGTTCCTCCAGTATTGTTGTGTCCAGTGTAATGAGTAACGGATAATAGTCAGTAAATGTGTTGGTTACTTTAAATAAATTTACTTTAATCCTTAGCTGCCACACTGGGGTCGTTAGCGGCAAAGCCTCAAACGTAGAACAAGTCATTTTTCGAAGTTTTTTGCAAATTATATTTTGTAATATATTAAACTGTAAAATTTTTGCAAGCCACATATACTATCTTATATAACAATAGTTAAAGACCAAATATAATTTTTTTCATTGCAAAAAACAAATTAGTTTACTCAGAATAGATCAATATGTGGCTGGGGTCAAAAACGTCTCAGTGTGGCAGCTATGGCTGGCGCCAGAAGTGTGGCAGCTAAGGGTTAATTGAAACTTATGCAGAAATTCCTGAAACTTATGCAGAAATTCCTGAAACTTATGCAGAAATTCCTGACTAATATTATTTATATCTAATAGATCAATATTGTAATCTCTTATCACATAATGATTCTTATAATTTTTGGTTTATTCATGAATGTTTTTAGTTGTATTACAAATTCTGTTTTGGGAAGATTGCGTGATCTGTATATATCAGAGACCACGAAACTGTTGTAATTATCTATTTTTATACTAGAATTTATAATACTCAGCCTTCCAATTTGTACTATTTCAGTATTTTCAATTATGTCATTCTTAATGTATATGACTACTCAGTCATATGTGTTAATTTTGCTGTTGTTGTAGTATATTTTATAACGAGGTAGTTTATAAAATATACAGGGTGATTCATAAACAATGCAACATTTTTATATCACCGTAATCAGCGTGTAAAACTGAGCTTAAGAAAGTTTGTCCGAAAATTTTTCCGATGAAAATGAGCTCAGGAAAAGCCATTGAAAGTAGCCAATCAGAGCGCGCGTATAGAAGCAGAAAATTTCCCCCCGCCAGGCTAACCATCTTGCCCCGGTGGGAGGGGGAAACTGGCGCGCGCCGCCGCGGTTCGCTGCGTTAAGAAGTATGGAGTCACGCGTGCCGTGCGATTGACAAGAGCGCGACAATTGAATGTGCGGTCGACGAGCAGCTGCCACGTTCGCCTGCACTGCGGTCATTTTCCAAATTGCTCCACAAGCTCAAAGCAAGAAGCCATACAACATAAAATGGCTCCCGCGTAACACTGGTGGATCTCGATGCGAATTCATATTCGATAGTAGAGATCCATTTCAGCTAACGAATCAAGAAAAATTCAGAAAGATTGACTACGATCCGCTGCGTTTGAGCTGTTACGCTCAGCAGCGAGTTTCTGCTTCACAAATCTGTCGCGAGTCACGGCCGAGTTGCCTTTCGAGAGTCAAGCTCGTTTTCGATTAATTTTCAGTAATGACGCGATAGAAATTTTCTGCGATACTCGGCGGCCGAGTTCAAACACTCAGTTCCGAGCTTTACCTAGACGTATCTCTCGTGAATCACTAGGCGAGTTGCCCTTGTAGAGTCAAGCTCGATTTCGATTAATTCTACGAGGTGATGCGATAGAAAGCTCCTGCGATGCGGTGCGGCCGAGTTCAAGCACTCAGTTGCGAGTTTTACCTCTTTAAATCTCTCGCGGGTCACTAGGTGAGTTGCCCTTCGAGAGTGAAGCTCGTTTTCGAATTATTTTACGAGGTGACGCGATAAAAAGACCTTGCGATACACGGCGTCCGAGTTCAAAGACTCAGCTGCGAGTTTTACCTCTTTAAATCTCTCATGGGTCACTAAGCTAGTTGCCCTTTTTATTTACATAAATAATCTAAAAACTAGTTATGATCACAGTCCAAAAGTTTTCGACACGGAAAACGTGTCAGTCAGTTATCTGAATTATATGCAAAAAGCACCTTTTGTTTATGTAATTATTAATGGCTTGAAAAGGTCCACAACCGTTGGACGAAACGTTGCAACTTATGGAAGTGTGTTTTTAATTTTGTTTACTAGGGTTAACTCTCACATTTGTAATTAACTTTAAATTAAAAAACATGGAGAGTACTACGCAGAATAATTCTTAAGGATTTATAAAATTCACTTAAAAATATATTAAAATTACTTACTGTATATGGGACAAAATTTCTTGTTTGTGAATATTTAAAAAACTTTTTAACTGCAAAATTTCGGAAATTATAGGCCTTGAAGCAAAAACGCTTTCGTAAATACTGTGGAGACGTTGCGAACTGAAATTTTATGGATCATCGAAAGTTGATAAAACACTTGCAAAGGTCTTGTATCTATTTGCGTTTTTAAAAAAGCGAGAAGTAACAGACACCTTTCCTAACATTCTTAGCGCAAAATTATTGACACATTGAGGCACATCAAAACAGAACAGTTAAATCAATAACCTACAAAAGACAACTTCACATATTAATTGTCGAACATTCTAATTGACAGACCTAGGTTCGAACAGTAAATATTTATTCTTAAAAAAAGAGTAATAAATATGACAAAAAAAATATTGTATACAGTCATGAAAAAAAAACAATATCTGTTATATAATTTATAGATTACCGAAAGTTAATAAAAAACGAACTTGACTCTCGAATGGCAACTCGCCTCGTGACCAAAGAGAGATTCAAATAGGTAAAACTCGCTGCTGAGTGTTTCAACTCGGCCGCCGCGTATCGCAGGAGCTTTTTCTCGCGTCATCTCGGAAAATTAATCGAAATCGAGCTTGACTCTCAAAGGGCAACTCGCCTAGTGACCAACGAGAGATTTAAAGAGGTAAAACTCGCAGCTGAGTCTTTGAACTCGGCCGCCGTGTATCGCAGGATCTTTTTATCGCGTCACCTCGTAAAATAATTCGAAAACGAGCTTCACTCTCGAAGGGCAACTCGCCTAGTGACCCGCGAGAGATTTAAAGAGGTAAAATTCGCAACTGAGTGCTTGAACTCGGCCGCACCGCATCGCAGGAGCTTTCTATCGCGCCACCTCGTAGAATTAATCGAAATCGAGCTTGACTCTACAAGGGCAACTCGCCTAGTGATTCACGAGAGATACGTCTAGGTAAAGCTCGGAACTGAGTGTTTGAACTCGGCCGCCGAGTATCGCAGGAAATTTCTATCGCGTCATTACTGAAAATTAATCGAAAACGAGCTTGACTCTCGAAAGGCAACTCGGCCGTGACTCGCGACAGATTTGTGAAGCAGAAACTCGCTGCTGAGCGTAATAGCTCAAGCGCAGCGGTAGTAGTCAATTTTTCTGAATTTTTCTTGATTCGTTAGCTGAAATGGATCTCGACTATCGAATATGAATTCGCATCGAGATCCACGAGTGTTACGCGGGAGCCATTTTATGTTGTATGGCTTCTTGCTTTGAGCTTGTGGAGCAATTTGGAAAATGACCGCAGTGCAGGCGAACGTGGCAGCTGCTCGTCGACCGCACATTCAATTATCGCGCTCTTGTCGATCGCACGGCGCGTGTGACTCCATACTTCTTAACGCAGCGAACCGCGGCGGCGCGCGCCGGTTTCCCCCTCCCACCGGGGCAAGATGGTTAGCCTGGCGGGGGGAAATTTTCTGCTTCTATACGCGCGCTCTGATTGGCTACTTTCAATGGCTTTTCCTGAGCTCATTTTCATCGGAAAAATTTTCGGACGAACTTTCTTAAGCTCAGTTTTACACGCTGATTACGGTGATATAAAAATGTTGCATTGTTTATGAATCACTCTGTATAGTGTTCCATATTCCATGTTTCTGAGCATACGATTATGTATGACTTTTTCCATTCTTTTAATAAATAATTCTAAATTAGAGAAATTTGCGTTTAGACTTCTTACGTTTAAGTATAGACTTAATGTAATATTTTTGCTATATTGTCAATCTCATTACTAAGTGATTGAATATTTTCTATAATATTTTTATAATGTATTAATTCTTGAATGTCTGTATTTTGATCCATTTTTACTAAGGTTGAGTCTATCTATTCCCCTATATTGAAGATGGGCTGTTGTTTCGTGTTGATGTAGTTGCAAGTGACCCAATAGGCGGACTATTTATCATACCTTTTTTTGTAAATTCTCTGCCTTGCCATTGTGTGTTGGCAATGTAGATAAAAGCATCACAAACTAATGTCAAATATCGCAGTATATATCTTAGAGGTACGTTAATGATGTACCCTCCCCTCCATGACTTACTAGTCAAACTTATTAGGTAAAAATTGCTATATTATTAATGTTGCTATTTTATAATTTGTGAATTAAAATGTAATTATTTTTTATAAATAAAAAATTATTTTTTGACAGATTGGATAGTACACTCATTATATCGATCTCTATCATTTAATTGAGCCATAAATAGTAGTCAAGGTGAAATTGTTTATGCATTTTATTTTAAATTAATTTTTAAATAAAATTCTTACTTAATTGCTTTAAAGAGTAAATAAAAGGCATAAAACAGCAAAAATAGAACTTAAGCAAGCGAATGTAAGAAAGATATTGATTAAAGTTATATTATTTTTCCTTACTGCGGGCGCAAAGTGCGATTTTGCGTCCGCTGTATGGAAAAATATTGTATGTAACTGGTGTAAGCAGGTGATCTCGCACTCGTGCTTTTATCACCCTCGCTTCGCTCAGATTACCTACTGCACGCACGCTTTGCGTAATGTACTGTTTCAACGGCATGCGAAAAGTTCGATTTTGCACACTGTTCTTCTTGTGCAAAGTACTTACTTCCTGCACTGTTCTAAGCGTGCGTAAAGTGACCTCTTCGCTTCGCTCGGGCTACAAACTTTTTTTGTACGAGAATCACCTACGTTACGCACTTGTTGCGTAATATACTATATCTTATAAATATAGAATCAATTATTAGAATGAACAGATGTATGAAAGAAAAAATTTGGAAAATCGGTAGAAAATCGGAATGTAGATGATTCATTTCTATTTAAAGTCAATTTTCGGATTTCAAACATAAGAATGAATTATTTCATAGCTATGAATTTAAAAAGTAGACAACTGTTGTCTAGGTAAACGAAATGCATAACTAGAACTTAACACATTCAAAACTAAATACTATCATATTTATTTTATTCATTATATAGAGAACAGGGTGTATTCTAAGGAACACTTAGAACTACCCGAAAGTCACAGAATCTTACTTAAAAAAAGATCTTCAGTTAGACGTCAATACTTCCCTAAAACCAACTACGCCAAGCAACACAATTATGTCTATTATATACATTTTATATATCTTCAATACAAATAGTCGAAAAATGTTTTACTTTATTTAAAAAAAAGTTTTTAAACTAATTATTTTGTCAAAGAACGCCCTAAATATTATCCATATAGCTCCATAATCGATATAGTTCTAAGTTCAAATGTACATAATATGTTTGCAAAATTTCAGCACCTACCATGCTTCCCTGTAAGAGTTATAAAAGACGCAGTAGGTAAGCTAGGGGATTTCTGACTCAGTGAGTCAGAATCCCTCTAACGTACCCGAGCACGGTATGCTCGAACCCCCATAATATTTCAGTATCAGTGAGACAGAATCCCAGTGAGACAGAACAATGTACGCACGGTAAAAAAAATTAATTTCTGCTACACCTACTATATTATAATGGTGGGATACTATAGTTTTTTGTACTCCTTTTTTTCGGAAATGAACACGTATTTGTATAAAATTTTTCAGTACACTGCTTCTATTACGAAGTATTCTTTTCATCCTCTCGTTTCTTATCGTTGGAAAGGGGGGAGTATGCAGCATCGCTTTGAGTTGACGCATCTTGAACGAAGTATAGGATGCAAATGAGCCATAGAAGAGGATCAAAGCGTATTTATAGAACACTTTCCCATTACATTTCAGACTTCTTCCCAATCCATGTGAATATTATCGAGATATAATTGCTTCATTCGTTTGATATTGTGGGGTGCACATCTAACTTTGTAAGCTCCGTAGACGGGAAACCGAAATTAGTAATATTTAAAACTTTGAATTTGAACCGTTCCAACCATTCTTTCCGTTACCCTTTGCGGCACACGTTTTTCAGATGAACGATTTTTCATGAAAATTGGTATACAGGGATTCTCGGGGATTACAAATCAGAACTTAGATTTTGAAAATTCTAAATGGCGGATCCAAGATGGCGGCCAAAATTGTAATATCATTGTATTTCGCTAAAAATTCATATACAGGGGTATTTAGAGTCGCGGATTACGAATCTGAACTCAGATTTTGAAAATATAAAATGTAGGATCCAAGATGCCGCCCAATAATTCAAAGATTATAAATTTTAGCTTTTTGTAGTATAAACCGCGCTCAATTGACTCTAGAAATACGCACGTAGATGTGGCGGTCGTTGTCTCCTTCTTTTTTCTTATTTAATTTTCTACTTTCTTTTTAGGTTTTTGTTTTTTTTTTCTAACTCATTCTGAAAAATTCTATTTTATTGGCATAATAAAATTTATATTTATGTATTATAATTGTAAAAATATTTGGTTTTTCCTTTATGCAGAGTGATACATTACAAGCACTGCAAAAAAATGTAGTTCTGCAAGGTTTAGCTTTGGTACTGCACAGACCGCAACGTCTCTAAGTCATTAAGGGGGTGCCATAGTCAATTTTTACCGACCGAGTCAATAGTGTGAACGAATCATAGAAAAATACTTCAAACTAAATAAATATAATGAATTGTGCTAACCCAAGACATAGTTGCCCTTCCTTTTATATTTATCTACAACTATGTAAAGTTTCAAATCAAAATATTCACGCATTAATAAATAAACTTTGAACAAAAATTGTAGCTGCTGCTTGTACATGCTGCAAATTTCATTCAAACTTTATTCTTATACGCATCAATATAATTACTTGAAACTTTGCATGGAGGTAGATAATTATCAAAGAAAGGGCAAGTATCTCCTGATTTTGCTTAATTAAACAAAAAAAAAAGTAGTTTTATTATCATTTTTGCAAGAATATCCGGCGTTAGATGGTAATGCGTACGCATTGTGGCAAGCCGATCAGCTGTTGCCCGATTCCATCGTCGCCGATCGCGCATGCGCTTGTGCGTGCGTGAGGCAGTGAAGCGATTTCATGTGTTCCGTCCTCACACGTCTGTAACGCGCGTGCGCATGAGCGGGTGGAATGTGTGGTGCGAGTATGCATGAAAACAGCGAGAGATGGCGGCACGGGTCGCCGAGCTCTCGCCCGTGATCGTGGACTTACGCGAATTGGGATGAAGGGCGCGCACTTTTCTCAACGACCACGGCAGCGGGCAGATCTGCGTCGCGACTAAAACCGTACAGCTGAGCGAATAACGAACGGGAATCAACGATTCTCTGTCACAACGTGACTCGAACGCCTTCTTGGCATTAACATTAACATTAACGCCTTAGTGGTAATTAACGTCGAAATTATTTCCGTGCGTGTGTGTTCAGTGCTTTGTGTGTGCGTGCCGCGTCACTCGCTCTTACCGTTCTTTATAAATCTAGAATTTGTTCAATGTAGTAGTTTTTTTGTGAAGTAATAAATCAGGGTTTTTTATGCCGATACGGCTTTTTCCCACAACCACGTGTTTTATTCTTAATTTTTCCATTCTTAGTGCTTTATTCTTAATCTTTCAAATGTTAGTGTTAAAAAACATAAATATTAAATTCGATTAAAATAAACGTTAAAATCAATTGACACATTCTTTAATATTAATTAAATTATAATAGCTTTCTTGCCACCTAGGGCAAGTTAGCCCGTCACGTCAAAACATGGTGCCTCCTGTGAGGTCTTTTCTCACAAAACATTGCGAGTGACGTCACGCGCACACAGGAATCGGCCTGCTGAGCATCGCGCGTGTCGCGGCGACGGCGAGCGCGCCTAAACATCACGCAAAATTCGACCGATCATCGTGTCGTCAATTGCATCATTCGACAGCTTCAGCCTCGTGTCGTCGCTCCCACTCAAGGACACCTCACCACCCAGTTGCCAGCCACATCGAGGAGACTAGGACATCGTATTAAGATAAGTGTTGTTTGTGTCATATCTAGCAATTTCAAATCTTTGGTTTCGTTGTTTCGGGCCGACGCAGTGCGTCGATTCCAAGAATTGGGGGGAGAGCGAATCAAAATCGTGCGAGTACTTGACGCTGCGCGCGGCCGTGTTTTCGCAACTTTAGGTCTAGCTACAGTTGAACTTTGCAGTGCGGTGTTTGCTGTTCGAGCACACTGACCCGCATTTATTTTGCGTTATTTGATTTTCATCATTGTTTCGAAACTTCACTTATCATTGTTAATTTTAAAATTTTATTTTTTCTCTTTTCTTAACAATTTAAATTTATAACTTTAGCGTTCAACTTTGCAATCTAGAGTAACGTAAATTTTTTAATTCAATAAGTAAGAATTCATTTTCAATTTGCATAACCTTTTCATTGGCATAGCATTAGTTTATTTTAATTAATTAAAGTCTATTAAAATCTATTGTTTCGTCTCTATTTATAATTAAAATAGTTTAATTATTTTTTTTTTATTTTTTTTTTCTTTCTTTTTTTTTCTTTCTCAATTGGTTTAACCTTCGTTTTTCAAAATGGTTCTCACCGGAGAGCAAAGGGCTCGCCTTGCGTATATTCTGCAGAAGGGAAAATCTCTCGAATCGCAAGTGGCAAAACTAGAAGAGTATCTGAAAGGTTCTGATCCTGATCCTGTCAACGCAAAAATGCGGCATGATAGTATCGCAGTGTTGTATAAAGAGTACTTTAAGTACAACGACGAATTAGTTCAATTAGATCCCGAAAATCCTCAGTTAACAAAATTTCTAGATGTCGAGTCCCGCTATTTTGATGCTGCTAGTGCAGTAACTAAATTACAAAGAGTTGAACCCATTGCAAATTCTACATTCAACACTAGTAGCATTACGGTGACGGAACGCCAAACCTTGCCTCGACTTCCTGAAATAAAGCTACCTTTGTTCAGTGGCAAACGTGAGGAATGGGCGGTGTATAAAAATAAATTCATCACTCTTGTACACAATCGCACTGATCTCAGCGATGCAGTAAAATGTAGTCACTTATTTGCTTCCCTAACTGATAAGGCTCTAGAGACGGTGGCCCATTATGATCCCAGCGAGAATGATTATAAAGCAGCTTGGCAATCTCTTCTCGAATTCTTCGATCAAAAGCGCATAGTCGCTGTTCAACACTTGAATGCCATACTTGACCTTCCAAAACTTTCCAAGGCAACCGCTGATGGTCTTGCATCTTTGCTTCATCAGACTCGTCAACATCTTAAAATTCTAGACCGCCTTGGTATTAAGCCCAGTGACGAACTTGTCGTTCGAATCGTAGAGCGGTGTTTGCCTCCAGCAACGTCGAACAGATGGCAAGACAAATTGGACATGGACAAACTTCCAAAATTGGAGGATCTTTTCCAGTTTATTCAAAGTACGATTTTCAAATTACAAGCAATTGATTCTGAGTCGGATACTCGCACAGGCAATAACACCAGGAAGCGAGCTGGAGAAGCAATTTCTCAATCTCAAGCAAAAAATCCCAAAACAAACGCTCGATCTCTGGTGACAACTTCTACTTCTTCTTCGACGTTTTCTAATTCTTCCGCTTGTCCCAAATGCAAAGAAGAACACCGTTTGTTCAAATGTCCCGCATTTAACAAGCTCGCTATTCAAGAGAGATGGGATTTTGTAAAAACCAACAAGATCTGTCGTAATTGTCTTTGGACTCATCAACTCCCTTGCAAGAGCGATAAACGCTGCAAGAAGTGTAATAAGAATCATCACACTTTGCTCCACAATGAGAAGGGATCAGGTTCGCAATCGTCAAAGAATCAGGGGAGCAAACCAAAAGAAGAAGATTCTTCGTCCACTGATTCAAAGACATGACTATCTCATTTTTCATACACTTCTATCGCATTTCCCTCAGAATCTCAATTGATGCCTACAGCAGTGGTTAAAATTCAAAACAAACGTGGAAATTTGGTTGTAGCACGTGCTTTATTAGATTCTTGTTCCACCGTCAATCTCATTACTGAAAAATTTGCAAAATTTTTAGATTTACCTAAACGAACATGTTCAGTTAACATTGGAGCAGTTGACGGTTTGTGCACTGTTTCGAGATATCAGATTCAAGCTACTTTTCATTCAGTTTATAATAATTTAAAAGGTCAGTTAAACTTTTTGCTTGTACCTAATATTGCCAACGCCGTGCCTAACGACACTTTTCCACGTGAGCATTTTAACATTCCTAAATATCTTCAATTAGCTAATCCACAATTTCACTTACCTAAATCTGTCGATCTATTATTAGCCTCTAACACCACATTATCTATTTTAGCTGTCGGTCAGATTAAACTTCGTCATGAGGAATCGGAAATCATTTTGCAGAAAACTCGTCTGGGATGGATAATTGCCGGGGGGGCTCGAACACTTATTCCTTCGAAAAAGGCCTCTTGTAATGTCGTTAAATTGGATAGACTTCTAGAACGTTTTTGGGCTATCAACGATTTCAATCACGAGCCGGTTAGATCTAAAGAGGACGTAGCTTGCGAAAAACATTACGTTGACAACACTCAGCGTGATGCAACTGGTAGGTACATCGTACGTCTCCCATTCCGTGATGGCAAATTCCTGTTAGGTAAATCTAGGGGAATAGCTTTGAAACGTTTCTATTCATTTGAAAGAAAGGCTAAATCACAGCCTAAGTCCGTGTTCGAGTACAAAAGGGTAATGGAGGAGTATATTTCGTTGGGTCACATGACATTATGTGACGACACTGAGGATGGTTATTATCTTCCGCATCACTCTGTCATGAAAGAATCTAGTGAAACCACTAAGTGTAGAGTAGTATATGACGCGTCAGCCAAAACGTCTACGGGCATATCTCTCAATGACGTACTTCTAGTTGGTCCCACTCTTCAGAATACACTCTTCGAGCAAATTCTCCGTTTTCGCATCCATCGCTATGTCATCACAGCTGACATTGAGAAAATGTACAGGCAGATCCTAATTCATCCAGATGATAGGAAATTTCAAAAAACGCTGTGGTATCATGAAGGCAAAATTAGGACATTCCAGTTGAATACGGTTACGTTCGGTACCGCATGCGCGCCTTTCCTGGCGATTCGTACCCTTCATCAGCTCGCTCGAGACGAGGCTGAGGATTTCCCACGTGCCAGCAAACTTCTTTTATGCGATTTTTATGTTGACGATTTCATTTCTGGAGCTGACTCGATTGAGGAGATCCTTAGTATTCGTGATGAGATGATCGAGTTGCTAAAACGTGGCGGATTCGTAATTAGACAATGGGCATCTAATCATAAATCTGCTTTGAATAACATAGACAAGAAAATTTTCAATCTTGACTGCGTGACTAAAGATGATCCCATTCAAAAGCCGCTCGGAATCATTTGGGAGTCACAACAAGACTTTTTCACTTACAAGGTACAACCATTAGATCCTCTTGCCACTTCAACCAAAAGAATGCTATTGTCCGAAATTTCAAAAATTTTCGATCCTCTTGGTCTTTTGGGGCCAGTAATTCTCTATGCTAAGATCTTGATTCAAGATTGTTGGAAAGCGAAAATTTCTTGGGACGAATCTCTTCCACAGGATATCCATACCAAGTGGAGATCGCTCGCAACTCAGTTGCCACTCTTGGAAGGAGTGTCGTTTCCTCGTCAACTTCTGATTCCAAATTCAGTCAAAATCGATCTTCATGGGTTTTGCGATGCGTGTCTTCACGGATACGGAGCTTGTATTTTTATTCGATCAGTCGATTCGCATGGTCAAGTTTCAATTAAATTGATTTGTAGTAAATCTAGAGTCGCGCCATTGAGTGGAATCACCATTCCACGATTAGAACTTTGCGCCGCCTCTATTCTTAAAAAACTTTATGTAGAGGTTAGCACTCAGTTCGAGTTCTCGATAGATCAGGTAACATTGTGGTCAGATTCTACCATTGTTCTCTGTTGGTTAAAAAAGGCTCCTCATCTTTTGAGAACCTTTGAATCTAATAGAGTCGCAGACATCCAGTCCTTAGGAAACGAAGTCACATGGAAACACGTTCGATCTGAGGATAATCCAGCTGATGCTCTTTCTAGAGGACAGTTACCATCTGACTTCGTCAATAACACTCTTTGGACTTCCGGTCCTAAATGGTTAGCTCTCGCTGAAAACGAATGGCCCCAATCAATTGAAAATTCACTTTCTGAATTACCTGGTTTAAAGAAAGGTATTTGTCTTCTCACAATTCCGTCTTGTGACGAGATTTATTCACGTTTTTCGAACTTTGAGCGTTTCACTAGAGTAATCGCTTATATATTGCGTTGGAAAAATTCAAAGTCTAAAGAAAGTCGCTCAGAGGTCCTTCCAGAAGTCTTAAACGTCGAAGATAGGATAAAGCAACTAATTAATTTGATACCTCCATTGAAATGTTCAGAAGTTGTAAACGCAGAAAGTCAAATCTTGAATATGATCCAACGCGAAAGATTTGCTTTAGAACTTCGACGTTTGACTAAAACTTCTGGCGACGGCTCGGTTCGTTTTAGAAAAGGTACTCGTTTTGACGATCTGCATCCTTTTGTAGATGAAAAAGGGCTTATCCGTGTAGGGGGACGTTTAAAGAAATCCAGTCTTCCCTACGATCAGAAACATCCTCTACTATTACCAAGCAAACACCCTGTCACTGATATGATCATTCGACAAATCCATCAATCGAATTTACATTCTGGAATTCAATCTACTCTTTATGCTATTCGAACTAGGTTTTGGATTTTAAATGGAAAGGATCAAATTAGAAATATCGTTCGCTATTGCGTGGAATGTATTCGTCAAAAACCCAGAGTAGTTCACGCTCAAATGGCTGATTTGCCCACGACACGAGTAAATGAGTCGCCGGCCTTCTGTCACACGGGTGTGGATTTCTTCGGTCCGATTTCTATCAAGGAAAAATTACATCGAAACAAAGTTTTTCTCAAAACCTATGGTTGTGTTTTCGTGTGTATGGTCTCAAAGGCTGTTCACATTGAACTTGCTACTGATCTCTCTGCTGAAGGTTTCTTGGCCGCTTTTCGCAGGTTTGTCAGCCGTAGAGGAGTTCCCAAATATGTCTTCTCCGATAATGGTACAAATTTCGTAGGGGCAAACAAAGAACTTCAGGAACTTTATAATCTCTTCAACACACCAGAGTTAAAAAATTCGATAGGAAACTATGCTTTATCTAAAAGGATTGAATGGCATTTCAATCCACCCTTGTCCCTCCATTTCGGAGGTATTTGGGAAGCCGCAGTCAAGAGCTTTAAGCACCATTTAAAACGCGTTTCGAAAGGCAGAACTCTCACATATGAACAACTCAATACTTTTTTGATTGAAATCGAAGCGATTTTAAATTCTCGACCATTATATTCTGTTTCATCCGATCCTAACGACCCTTTAGCCATAACACCAGCTCATTTATTGATAGGACGTCCGTTTCATATTTTACCCGAAAAATCATTGCTTTCAGTTCCAGACAATCGACTATCGACTTCCAACTTCATTACTAAAGCCAGACAGGACTTTTGGAGTAAATGGCACAAAGAGTACCTTCACGAACTTCAAACGCGCCAAAAGTGGCATGAATCCACTGCAGAACTGACACCTGGTTCAGTTGTGATTCTTATGGACGATATTACAACTTGTTCAAGATGGCCACTGGGTGTGATCCTCGAGGTGTTTCCTGGAAGCGACGGCATCGCACGAGTCGCATCAGTGAAGACAGCCAACGGCGTTTATAAACGCAACATTACGCGTCTTTGTATGCTTCCTAGTACTTAGATTTAAAACAAAAACCTCTCTGTACATAGTTTGTTCTTATTCCAAGAGTTTAATTGTTTTAAGTCTAGGTCAATTTACTGTTTGTGATAAACCATGCTAATCAACGGAACAGTCCCTCCAAAGGAAACTGATTCCATTTATTTATCTGGTCTTCCTGATGTCAGATAAACCAAAGATTCTCGTTAACGTAAATTAAGGGATGTAAATAGGTTATTTTTCTAAAAAAACGTCTAGCCAATCGTAGCTTTACTCTATTATTTGTTCTATTTCAATCATAATTCAGTTGTGTAAATTATATCGTTCATTTGTATTTAGTGATCATTTCATCTGCGCCATATCGTTACTATAAGTTACTCTAATCCGCAGCTTGCGCCCGGAGTATGTTCCGTCCTCACACGTCTGTAACGCGCGTGCGCATGAGCGGGTGGAATGTGTGGTGCGAGTATGCATGAAAACAGCGAGAGATGGCGGCACGGGTCGCCGAGCTCTCGCCCGCGATCGTGGACTTACGCGAATAGGGATGAAGGGCGCGCACTTTTCTCAACGACCACGGCAGCGGGCAGATCTGCGTCGCGACTAAAACCGTGCAGCTGACCGAATAACGAACGGGAATCAACGATTCTCTGTCACAACGTGACTCGAACGCCTTCTTGGCATTAACATTAACATTAACGCCTTAGTGGTAATTAACGTCGAAATTATTTCCGTGCGTGTGTGTTCAGTGCTTTGTGTGTGCGTGCCGCGTCACTCGCTCTTACCGTTCTTTATAAATCTAGAATTTGTTCAATGTAGTAGTTTTTTTGTGAAGTAATAAATCAGGGTTTTTTATGCCGATACGGCTTTTTCCCACAACCACGTGTTTTATTCTTAATTTTTCCATTCTTAGTGCTTTATTCTTAATCTTTCAAATGTTAGTGTTAAAAAACATAAATATTAAATTCGATTAAAATAAACGTTAAAATCAATTGACACATTCTTTAATATTAATTAAATTATAATAGCTTTCTTGCCACCTAGGGCAAGTTAGCCCGTCACGTCAAAACATCATGCGTTGGGGTTGGTGCCACTGACGTTGTAAAAGATATTTGCAGTGCGAACTGCGGCTTTCAGTGATGTTTACTTTATCAGGCCGAGTCTGCTGTCTGCTCTGGTCCGAAAGGGAGGGTAAGCTGGGTAGTAAAATCAAAAGTTGAAGTGCGTTCTATAGTGCTACATGAGCTTAAGTTATAAGTACATATAATCTTTGTTGGTTCAAATTTGTTGTGATATGCTGTTAGGAAAATTTCACGCATGCGCGGAAGGCTGGTAGCGTATCAACTACGGCCGCCATTTTTTCTGCGCTGTTCTACGCTATAATATATGCGCTCGACATAGGAGTGTCAACCCTGTACCTATATAAAATCCTGCATTTGACAGTTGGATTGGGTTGGGTTAGAGAGGTTATGGCGCCTGTTGTGTTTTTAAGAAAAGTGCGGGTACATGTGCCGGTTCTTACGTGCATAGTAGGAGTCGACCGTTCTACACAAACGCCGAGGAAAAATGGGATTTTAAGACACTGTGTAGTTTGTGAGTATCTTAATATTCTTCAATATTATATATTTTTTTTTAATTAATTCACGAGAGAACAAGAGAGAGAGAGAGAGAATCTTAAAATTTTCAGCTTTCACCACCAAAACGTATATAAAAAAAATGAAAATAGATAAGTTCCCTAGTGGAAATGAAAAAATGTAGAGAAATAATTAAATGTAGTGTAATAATTATTTTTTCTCATTTGCAAAATTTTAATGCAAACATTTATTGTACATTATATTTGCTAAATTACTTGTAATATATGGATTCGTATATACATTAATATAACTCTTTAATATTAAAAAATAACATTGAAATAAATTTTTTGTAGACAGTAATTTATTTACTTATTAAAATTGAAATCCGTATGGTAATGTATATAAAGTTTGAGTGGAAATAACTTGTATAATGTAACCGGTATATACTCCAAATTGTGTGTCATAGTTTATTAGGCTCAAAGAAGAAGGAGAAAAATATATCCATGGCCTTAGATAATCTTATTTTAATTTTATCAAAAAAAGTCTTATACACAAAAAAGAATATATGTGTACCTATATATGTACACCTATATATGTCAAATGGTTCAATCACCTCTAAACTTAAAAGGGAGTGCTTAATCAATTGAAACATTTAATTTTTCACTTTGTTTTTATTGTATGTTGACGTGAAACTAACTTACATACAGAATTTGAAGTCTTTAAATCTTATACGTTATGAAAAAGTCATTTTATGGTAATTCTAGTTTCACCGACACTTGGATTTTGAAATTTCATGTATACTTTTTTACTCCCTAGAGTAACCAAGGGTCTTCTGTACTTCCAAGCAAGATTTTATTATATGTTGAAGTGGAACTAATTTACATACAAAGTTTGAAATCTCAAACTCTGCTGGTGCAAGAGAAATGCCACTTTAAAGAAAATTTTAAGTTTCCGTTACCTCAACTTGAACAATTATTTTTTGGGTTAAACCAATTTGTACAGTCTTCATTAAAACTATTGACTTAATATGGCTTATTTAAGTTGATTAAAGTGAACAATTAAATGTTTCAATTGATTAATCACTCTCTTTTAAGTTTAGAGCTGATTGAACCATTTCACATGTATAGGTATAGATATATAGGTATACATGTATGCTATTTTGTGTATAAGACTTTTTTTGATAAAATTGAAATATGATTATCTAAGGCCTTGGAAATATTTTCTCCTTCTTCTTTGATCTTAATAAACTATGACACACAATTTGGAGTGTCAAGGTATTTAATTTTCAGATATGATTTATGGCTGGAATTACTCCGACTGAGGTGATCAACGAGTGTCATCATTTTTTTGGGTGAACAAGTTTTTACAGTTTTCATTAGAACTGTTAAGTAAATAAGGCTTATTTTATATGTTTGAAGTACAATATTACAAGATTTAATCAAATAATAACTCTGCTGAAAGTTTTACATCATATTTAACAGTTTTACATATAGGATACCTATGTGTTATTTTGTGAATAAGTTTTTTTTTTACAAAATGGAAAAAAGATTATCTAAGACTTTGAAAGTATTTTTTTTCTTCTTCTTTAGGTCTAATAAACTCTGACACTAAATTTTAAGTGTCTAGGTCTTTTAGTTTCTTAGATATGACTTTTTGGTGGAATTACTCCGACTGAGGTGATCAGCGAGTGTCATAATTCTTTTTAGGTAAAAAGTAATCTCTAAGGATTTGATGGTTATTACAGTATAGTAGAACTACAAAATAGGTGTTCCTATATATATATATATATATATATATATATATATATATATATATATATATATATATATATATATATATATATATATATATATATATATATATATATATATATATATATATATATATATATTAGGTAAAAAGTAATCTCTAAGGATTTGATGGTTATTACAGTATAGTAGAACTACAAAATAGGTGTTCCTATATATATATATATATATATTTAAGATAACCTGGTGTAATTATTTATCTATTTATCATTCGTTTGATTTATATTTTAAATATTTTGATTTATTTTCTGCCGATGATCTTAAAATATAGCAATTTGTACTATTTATCAAAAATTAAATGATGGTTCTTGTTTTCTTTTTAAATAATTCTTCATAGTATGTTTTTTACGTAGTCAAAAAATTTCTTATCTCTAGAGTGTTTATGTTGAATTTTTGTTAGATAATTAAAATGAAAACATGTATAAATCCAATAGATCTCATGTTTCTCGTTTAATCTTAGGATTCGCTTGTTCAACAATTACCAAAAAATGATTGAACTCACCGGTATCTGAACGAGTGGATTGTACGTGCTGCATCTGAAAGGATTATTAACACAGACTGCACATAGCTAGTGACAGCCATACATATTAATTACTTCAAGTGTGGAAATTCCAAACTCAGTTAAGTAAAGCAATTTCTTTAGCAATAATGCTAAATAATTTAACTAAGCTACTTAGTCTCTTAGAGGTGAAATTGCTTTAGAAAAACACTAGTTTTACAATCGTACAGTGCTTTTCTCAAAATAGTGGCTTTAATATATATATATATATATATATATATATATATATATATATATATATATATATATATATATATATATATATATATATATATATATATATATATATATATATATATATATATATATATATATATATATATATATATATATATATATAATGTATTTATAATGAATACTTTTCTCAATATATATATATATATATATATATATATATATATATATATATATATATATATATATATATATATATATATATATATATATATATATATATTACATAATATATATATATATATATATATATATATATATATATATATATATATATATATATATATATATATATATATATATATATATATATATATATATATATATATATATATATATATATATATATATTACATAATATATATATATATATATATATATATATATATATATATATATATATATATATATCAATAACCCTTAGAATACATGACTAGTATGATACAGTATATAACCTAAAAAACTTAAAGCAAAAAAATTATTATTCACTCACAGAAAAAAATAATTAAATCATAAAGTAGCTCTCTGCACGCACTTAAATAAATTGATCTGCTCTGTAAGAAGGTCCGATCTACTTTTCTTGACCTCTGTATCACTTGCGACTGCTATCAGTTTATCTTTTATTATCTTGTGATTGCAAGATTTTCTCACTGCCAGTGCCAAAAAGAAATTAGGAGATCGTGTCACTATTAACGTATCGTACCTAAAATCGGTTTTCTGTTATAATTAATCATTAGCCACGCAGTTTCTAGAGGAATTTTTACAGGTTTGACTTGTTTCACGAAAACTTCATGAAAATGGGTTTTACTTATGAGTGAAGCAGCGTACATGAGCAATTCCACGAAAAATCGAAAACAACTTCACCAAAAAAAAATTATATTTTGATTGACAAGACCCTTTCTAGTGCCAAGTTTGATCTACGGTCACATTACCATTAAACAATTTGTGTTTCATAAAGGCTCTTATTGAGTCGTTAATAACTCGGCTCCTGTTCGTCGAAAAAATTATTTTCTGAACAGAAAATTAAAGTAGATGTCAAGGGCTTCAATTTGAGACGTCCAATATAAAAAATATTATTTCCATGAAAAGTTATACTGAAATAAAGATAGTGATAAAAAACGACAAAAATAGGAAACATGTCGAAAATGACAAGAAAATACAAAATCTTTCATTTTGACGCATACTATTAAAAAATTTTATTTTATTTTTTTGGTAGAATTGTTTCCGATTTTCCGTGGAATTGCTCATATAAATATAGAAAACAGTACATTCTGGACATTGATAAATTATTAAAAGAAAATTAAACATTTTAAAAAGTTGAAATGGAGAATACAAAATTATTCAGTTAAAACTCTGTACACGGGTTGGCATTCACAGGGCGACACCTGAGACGAGAACAATCTCATATCCCCAAAGAGAAAAAGAGCAACACCTGAGATCAGCTGCCCTCATCGTTCGCCTATCTCCGGATTCTGCCCGCCTCTTTGCTTCAGAAGTCCTGCTACCTCGAGTTGCATGTTGCTTCTCTGAGCCAGACGGTGAGAACAAAAATTAAAGACAAAGTTAATTTTTTTTCATTTATGTAATTAAGGGGGCTACCTGGTGTTTTTTCATGGTTTTGACAAATTTTTCTATTCATTTTCTTTCCATTAGTAACATTCACTTTTGACTGCCAAAAATATATTTATCTGTTTAATATTGGAAACAAATTAGTTTATTCGATACTACTATTATGTGTATAACATTTTTTTTTATAAATTAGAAGTTTTTTTGGGAGTTATTGGCAACTTCTGATGCATGGTCTTTCGGCATAGTGCGTTTTTTGCACATAAGAATTCTACACATTTTAATTCTGAACAATTTACCATTGGTCATATATACCTATATATAATTTGACCAATGCTAAAGTGTGCAGAATTAAAATGTGTAGAATTCTTATGTGCAAGAAACGCACTATTCTTCTCCGTCTTCTCGCGCATACAAAAATTAAAAAATTTATTGAAACTTTGAGAATATATTTTTTAAAGTATTTTTAACAAAAATTCGCTTGTCTTTTTAATAATTGATACTTTAAAGTGTATTTATAATACAATTTTTAATAAAATAAGGGTATTTATATAACAATTTTGAAACAATATTACATATATATTTTTCGGAGCTATATAATAAATAATCACGTAAAATTAAAAGCGAATATTAGTTATATGTAGCTTTAAAAACATGATAGAATTTTCTGAGAAATATATGACAATGTGGTGTACGCGAGGGCTATTTTGAATATACTTATTTTCATTAAAAAATAACACATTATTCTGAATAACTTTGAATATATAGGCTTAAAAAATCTGAATATTGCTGTGTGACTTCATATAATAATGAACTTTATTAATTATTAAATGCCATTATAAGGTACCAGAGGAGATACGAAATTGTACAAGGACCATTGTAAATGTAAATTCGATTGGTGCGACTAGATTCGAGTCCGATTAGAATATGATCGACGTCGAAAAAGTAGAAGGTAGGTAATCACTCATCTTGTACCTTAATTTCTTATATCATAATAGAATCTTTATGGAGGCAAACCCTGAAGATTGTTAAGTACTTAAAATATCATTTCAAAATCAATGAAAGATACATTATATTTTATAAAATTAAATATTCTCTTAATGCCTAATATAGCACACATTCCTAACAATTGTGACGCTGAATAGCCGTCTAGCCAAGCCGTCCATGTTGCTACGTCTGAACGCACCCTCGTCGCCGATAGTGAAGGACAACAGCTGCCGCATCCCTAGCGACCAGCGCAGCCTTAGCAGTGAGCCAGACCTCTACTTCGTTCTGGCCACCATGAAGACGGGAAAGTGTTCAATGGTGCGCTCCTTGTCTGCGGCGGCTACGACTGCGCCGAGTACCTTAAGGGGGCAGATCTAGGTTAAATCTAAAAAAAATCTTTTCTTTTGCAAGTCCAAAAAACTTTTTATGTTTAAAAGCAATAATTCTGAAAAATTGTATACTATCAAAATACAATACGCATCCCTGGCGACCAGCGCAGCTTTAGCAGTGAGCCAGACCTCTACTTCGTTCTGGCCACCATGAAGGCGGGCAAGTGTTCAATGGTGCGCTCCTTGTCTGCGGCGGCTACGACTGCACCGAGTGCCTTAAGGGGGCAGATCTGGGTTATCTCCAAAAAATGTCTTTTTTTTCGCGAGTCCAGAAAACTTTTTATGTTTAAAGCAATCATTCTGAAAAATTGTATACTATCAAAATATAACACTATCTTAAGCTTTACCGTTGTAAAACCTCAAAATCTTCATCCGAAACGTCACAATAAATCGTTATTTTCAATACCATGTTTATTAAAGTAAGTTTGATCTTCACACGATTTGAGGTGACATGATGAACGCAAATTGTTTTTAGACGGTTATTCGACTTCTTTTGACATGTATTACAAAAAGAGCAGAGCACTTTTTCATTAAAATTTGTTTTACTATTTTTTTTCCTAAATCCAACCAATTGTTTAAAAAATTTTAAAAATTTTCTTCCAAAAACTCGATTGGATCTTTGAAAAATAATAATAAAAAAAAATTTAACGAAAAAATACTCTGCTCTTTTTGTAATACATGTCAAAAGGAGTCGAATAACCCTTGAAAATAAACATTTTGTTCATCATGTTACCTCGAATAGTGTGAAGATAGTTACTTTAATATATACGGTATTGAAAATAATGATATATTGTGACGCGTCAAGATTATTAAGTTCTATAACGGTAAAATTTAAGATATTTTAGGTTTTGATAGCATACAAATTTTCAGAGTGATTGCTTTTAAACATAAAGTTTTCTGGACTCGTGACACAAAATTTTTTATTTTTGTTTAACCCAGGCCTACCCCCTTAAGACCGTCAACAAGTACATACCCGTGACCAATACCTGGGAAGCCCTGGCAGCTATGCGCGAAGCAGTAGGATGGACAAGGTCTACGCAATCGAAAGGTTCAACGGATCGATGGATACTTCTCAGAGTTATAGAACAAAATTGACGTAATGACACGAAGAAGATCCTTATTTCTTCGACAGCAAGCGGACGAAATTCTTGGACAAAATGCCGCCTTGTTCCAAGGACTACCATAGGATCATAATCTCCGTGGATCTAGACGAGTTCTCACGACTGAAGAACGAGGTCCTGTAGCTACAAGCGCTCATGGCGAGTAATTTTACACCGACCGAATGTCACCAGATCAACAGCTTTTATACGCAGAATAGGTGGAGTGCAGGTTGGCTTTTGGTAGTCTGCGTAATCGCAATACCGACCCTGTTATACGCAGATGTTGATGGACAAGCATCCGCAAGCGGTTTTGCACTATACATTATTTACGTTGCGTATAGACGAAATACGCATAATTTAATGTGTGCTGCGTATAAGCGAAATACGCACGCGAAGCCGGTACTTGCAATTTAAAAATATTACTAAATAAAGTAATATTAATTGTCTACGTTGCGTATAGGCGAAATACGCATAATTATATGTATAATAATAAATGCGCATAGGCGAAATACGCATAATTATATGTATAATAATAGATGCGTATAGGCGAAATACGCATAATTATGTATAATAGAAAATGTATATAGGCGAAATGCGCATCAATACAAGATCCGGAACGCAACACACGACCGCCGCCGATTAAACTAGCCGTGTGATTGTGTTCATGCCGTTGTTGGTCTCTAGTATTATCAAGAGGTCAAGTAGAGAATTGAAGACCAAATTAAAATCGTGAGCTTGTTGCTGAGATGCAAGTCGAAAATGAGGTGCAGAACGCGCGGCAACGGATCACAGCGACAAAGCACCTTATCACGGAGCTCAACACCAAGTCTCACAGCAACTGGATCTAGTTTAGGAACCAGCTACGCTCCCGTGGCATATTTTTTTTAAAGTATTTTGGCCTGAATGCGAATTCCGAGGGTGCATTATCTGAAAAGTTAATTGTAATAAACAATAATTTGTTAATATTAAATTATTTTTTTGTATGACTAACATTTGTTTGTATTTCGTAAACCGTTTCAAATAAAAAAGTTCTTACATTTTTTGCAAGTAAAACTTCGACAAAGGTTACTAAAATGATGACTTGTATGATGAATTTTTATCATTTTTGCGAAACCGTTAATTTTTTACTTGAAAAGTAAGCATTTAAAAAAAATATAAGAACATTTTCATTGTAATTGTCTAAGGATTACAAATAAATGTTTATCATATGAAAATAACGAGATTTTACAATTAACTGGCGTTTTTCAGATGATAAACCCTTGAAATTTCAATTCGTAATCCGGCCAAAATAGGTCAAATAGACATAAAAAAGTATCTATTTACAGATAGCCAATAGATAATCTATTTATAGTACAAAAGTGTATTTTTACCAAAATAATTTTGTAATCAGAAAGACTTATTTATATCTCGCTCATATAGGTGTGAAATAAGAACATAAAATATAAAAATAACATTGATTAGTATATCTATATTCACAGAAATAAGTGCTTATTCCTCTAATTTCTCGTATATATAGATATACCGATCAATGTTATTCTTATGTCTATATCCTTATTTTCTTTGCCTGCAAAGGGCCGAGCGGTTCAGTTTTCAAATCCAGACTATGTATTTGAGTCTAAAATAAGGATTTCTGATTCATATTATCTTTTTACTATAAATGTATTGTCTATTAATTATAATGTAATAGATACATTTTTTTCTGTTAAGTCAACTGGCTTATTGCCAAGTGACGACCTTTCTATGCTATCTACATTTAAATCGACTGCGATTTCCATTAGATGGCACTTATGATGGCGATGGCAAATTTTATATACTTCCTGCATTACCGACAGTAGGTCGGTAAAATCGTTAGAATGACTATGGCACCCCCTTAAAACTAGGGGCATGTGAGCAGATTGATAGCGCCTATTTTCAATAGATATTTGAGGTTTACTGTTTACATTAGGAGGAGATTTTTCTTGGCATTTACTACCTTTCGGTGTTGGAAAACGATCGTCTGCTAGTTGATAGTCAACTAAAAGTAATCTGAAGTTTATTGATTTCATATTGTGTTCCAAATTTTTTGTATTGTGAATAATCAACGCATTTATTATAGTTAAATCTACAAAATGCCAGAATAAGCGGTGCCACCATTTTTCAGACATTCTATTAATTTTGTAAGTTGAAACAAGGTGATCGGATCTATCAATATACCCATACTTGTATGATAATCCGAGCAAATAACTCGGCAATTTATAGTTTTAGCTGAACCATATTTTTGTATTCTATTAGTAAGAGTAACTTCGCAAGGATCAAGATAATGGGATAAAAAGAAAACTGCTTTTTTATCCATCCATTTGATCCAGTTAATTCTATCACCACAAGTACGGTATTCATATTGCCCACGATTTATCTTTTTATCAGGAATTTTATTTTTTGTAAACCTTTACTGTTACTATGGACTATTTCACAAGCGAAAATGTTATCCTTTTTCAAATCTTTCATAAGAAAAGACCAGTAAATTAATTGTCAATAAATACATAGTGATTTTCACCTACTAAGTTGCGCGTCAAATCCTTTTCAACATGTGCACCTAATTGTTTTTCAGCACTTTCAGCTTTATCCGCATACATCTGAAACTCATATAGGTATCGTGATGAGTCTGCGCGAGTCCAATTTTATATCCACGTTTTATGGGCTTGGTTGGCATGTATTATTTCATACTACTGCGGCCTTTGAACTTTATCATAGACTCATCAACAGATTGATTTTCACTCGGGTTTCAGCAGTTTTCATAAGTTTCCGTGACTTTATCTAATAAGGATCTCAGTTTGATTCTGACGTTGAAGATGATTCTGAAAGTGTAGAAGATGCAGGTGATTCAGACTCGGAGTGTTCTGATGAGAATGATTCTAGAGTTTATTGATATTGATAAGTGGACGAAGAGTGGAAAAACCAGAGATGATACTCCATTCACTGAAACTTTCTGTCCAAATATTCCGGACAATGTAACCACACATTTGGATATATTCTTCTATTTGTTTCCTAATGATCTATTAGATTTAATTATCGAGTAAACGAACGTTTATTCACTACAAAAGAAAAATAAAGCTAAACCAATAACCAAAGACGAATTATTAACTTTTTTTGCTATTAATATTTGTTCATACTACAAAAAGCTAAAATTTATACGCTTCATTTGCGAAGAATGAAAAATCTTCAAAATTATTGATTTAAAAACTGTACACAAAACATAATAATTTAATATCCAGTAATATTTTAATTTTTGGCCGCCATCTTAGATTTACGAATTTGAATTTTCAAAATCTGAGTTCAGCTTCGTAATCAGCCACCTCGAAAACAAATATATACAATTTTTAGCGAAATCCAGTAATATTTAAATTTTTGGTCGTCATCTTGGATCAACCATTTAGAATCTCCAAAATCTGAGTTCAGATTTGTAATCAGCGACCCCGAAAACCCCCTTTATTCAACTTTTAGCGACATCCATTAATCTTTCAATTTTTGGCCGCCATCTTGGATCCGCCATTTTGAATATTCAAAATCTGAGTTCAAATTTGTAATCAGCGACCCCGAGAACCTCAGTATATACATTCTTAGGACAATCCAATTAACCGTTTTCCTGCGACTGCATTTTTTTCATAAAAATGTCGAATTTTATTTGTTTTTTTATTTATACAACAAAATATTAAATAAATATTGACTCAAATGCAATGTTAAACGCTTTTTCACTTCCCACTTAAATTGAATTTAAATATCGGACGAAAATATATTATTTAGACTTCAAAAAACTCAAAGTTTTAAGTGCATTCCGGTGGTCAATATAGTAACCAACGTGCCGCAAAGGGTTAAGGTAACACTAACGAATATTTTAGTGCCATCGTATAAAGCCTCTCGCAGGATATTTCCGATTTCAATGTGTGCGTGATCACCCGAACTCCAGGGTATACCGTGATGTTTTTCCTCCAGCTACAGATTTTCCGTTCTATATTTACTTGAGAGTTAACACCATTCAAAGGGCTCTTTGAAGAGGAGGACTATAGGTTCGGTGTTGTCATTGAGTGGGATGATCGCCAACTCTTTCAGGACTAAGTCGTTCACCGTCTGCAAGAAGGTCATGCGCCCTATAGGTGAGGAATTGCAGCTTCTGAAAGAGCTCTGAAAATTAGCGTACATGTCGTAGAGTACAGCATACTGATTAGGAGTAATGTCAAAGTGTAGATTTCCATATGGGTAATATTGTAAATTAAGAAACTCTTTTACATTACTTATGCTTCAGTGGTCAAATTGACTAGCAATAGCTGCTCTCTCAGCCTTTCGATTCGTTTGGAAGCCAAGAATAACAAAGCGAGGTTTCTACAGTTGATTTGATGTCTTGACTGCCCACACATGTCTCGATGTTGTTGGAAGCAGCGGATACTCGTACAATTCATAGATATTGGTCTGTCCATTCCTACATAGTTTAGCAGTCAAATCTTACGTCTGTCGGAAACGACGACGTATGGCATCAACCACTCGATTCTATTCAACTCTATCTTAAGATTTTCAAAAATATTCTCGTGAGCTGTTTGCAAAATAAAATTCCAATTGTTTAGTAATCTCGTGAGTATGAGCTCGTGCTTTGCGTTTACTACAATTATATGATAGTCTTCGACAAATCCAAGAATCATGCTCATAGGTATGAAAATGTCGAAGTAGCCGTGATCTTTGGTTATCTTATAATTTTCTTTAATGTCGATTCAACCTGCATTTTCGATGATCAAGGTCTGACTAAAATTGAGCGAGGCCCATCCTTTCATGAGACTCGTCAATCCAACGTTCTTGCAATTATCGATTTCTATATCATTCAGCTCGTAACAAATTTGTTCGAACATGTGACATATGGCATTGTTCACCATGTTGGTTCATCCCACTGCAGTACCATTGATTTTAGTCAGTTTACCTCACACGTGCAATGAGCTTCGTGAAGGTAACAGACACAAATCTTGATGCTAAATGGATATACGAATCTCGTTCACTATTCCTTGGAACTAATCGATATTCCTCTGGGAGCTACTGTCTCTCGAATATAGTTCTCTATATCTTCGATTTCGTAACTACCTGTCGGTAAGACAAGTTCTTCTCCATCAACGTTCAGCTTGTTGTTACATATGTGGATGTTTGGTATAGATTTGAATGTGAGGAAAGTTCTATTGGAGGAAAGTAATACGTTTCGAGAACTGATGACATACCGGACAAACTCAACGTTAGTGTGTCTTCCATGACGGTTTGACTCTCAAGGATGCGACTTGCTGCGATTTGTTCTTATATACCCTTCAAGCATCTGCACAAAAACTGTAGGCAAAGATGACCACAGATGAATGTATCGAAGTCTTGATACCCCACGTGATTATACTTGATTTTTCTAACTTCGGGATACAGCATTAAATCTACAGGTTGTTGAAGATCGCCGAAGCTGTCGAAATAGACTACGTCGTTGTCTCGTTTACGATAGGCAACCCAATGCGTTCCAGGTCCATTCTTATCATCCAAATTAACGATAGCCGATTCGCGATAGTGAAACCAGTTGCTTGGCAATGCGTTTCGCACGTACACTCTTCGGAAGTATGAAAGTATGAAATTTAAAAGTCTTCGAACTTTTTTTTTAAACCTTTTCCATTATTCAATTTCAGATGAATACCTATACGAGTTTTATGTGGTTTAAGATACAAACTTTTATCTTTACTGAGACCGATAGCCTGCATCTTCTTGTTATGTCTTTGACTTTCCTCCAATCGTTGTTTTGCTGCCTTGGCATTATTCACAGCATTTTCTATTCCGGCGGCGCCACCTGCTAGTGCACCAGTTGCACTTAAACTGGCAAATATATGTACGAGAAATGGCAAGAATCCTCCTACTTTCGATTGAATAGGTAAAACTCGCGGAATTGTTATATTCTTCTTGCCACCAGACCTTTTCACTGCGCTGCGAGCCCCCTTCAGAACAGATCGAATCATTTTAATGCAGACTTACTTGCAATGATTGATTTGGAAGACCTTTTCTATCTTGCTGAATGTGATAGAAGGCTTCTTCTTCGTTTTTCGTAAACCCATGCCAAACATAGCCTTCAGTTTCATTGCGATAGGTGCGGCGTATGCAGCTACCTTCTCACCGATTCCTGCGTCTGTAGATGTAACTCTTTACCAAGCCTGGTCAGCTAACACTCTGTCTGCAGAGTGTCTCACCTCGATTAATAAATTTGTTAATTAAACCATGACCGCGTCGACGCTGTCTATGTTCGTTCAAGACTTTCCGAAGTCTGTATTACAACTGATACTAAGGTGTATAAGTTGCTCTATTTATAGGCGGAGATTCAGTTGTGACTCAGACGTCGTACTACACACACATGGATTTCAAAGATCAGAACATTAAGCTTCCTGTAGCGAATTTTAACGGTATCGTCAAACAAGAGAAGAGATATAAACGGCATGGAGAATTGCTACCTGATAGTACACGTGCTGTATTCTGTGGTCCGTCGAATTGCGGAAAGACAAATGTTGGCTCTCATAACGCATTCGAATGGTCTCAGATTCGAGAACATGTGCGTCTATTCTAAGTCGCTCAACCAGCCAAAGTATACATTTACGAGTACGACACTTTCCCTTCAGTGAACACGACTTAGTAATATCTCCGGAAAATGCTCTTCCCAACTCAATCATGATATTCGACGACGTAGCCTGTAAGAGACAGAACAATGTCAAAGATTTTTTATGCATGTACAGACACAAAAATGTGGATTGTTTTTATCTATGTCAGTAATACGCTCAAGTCCCAAAGCATCTCGAGAGAGATAATGTAAATCTTCTAGCAAGATTTCGACAAGACGACGTAAATCTCAAATATATATACGACGATCATGTGAATTCTGACATAATGTAAGCACAATTCAAAGATCTGTGCTCAAAATGTTAGAGAGATGCTAGGTATGGATTCCTTGTGATAGACAAGGATAGATCAATCAAATCAGGTAGGTACAGAAAGGGCTTCGATTGTTTTGCAATAAATATATCACGTACTGCGTACAGGTGACAGTTCTCTCTGAGTCGAGCGAGAGAAAAAGGTCCTTAAACACACGAGAAAGCTAGAGAAGCAATCAGGAGAAAACACATACTGTTAAAGCACGGTAAGTAAAGCAATGAAAAACTTCGAAATGAAATATTCAAGCCAATTGTAGATCCGTTAGAAAAGCTCGTGAATGTAGCACACGCGACAAAAGATAATAGTCGTACGAAGTCTGCAAAACAAGAGGTTTATGAATTACTTTAGAATTCGAGAATAATGATAATACATTGCAAGTCAACAAAACATTGTTTGAAACAGCCGGTAGTGATACCGAAGATGAAAAAAAGCAGAAGAGAAGGTGGATTAGTATACCAAAAAATATCTTGTAATGTTAAAACAAAACCGTAAAAGATATATGGACTGTAATGGTCCATATCGGTATGTTATGAATATGGGTATATTTTAATTATTTATTTATTAGAATACTGTTATATACTAATGTTTTCTTGATATATGCAAAGAATGAATGATAAGAATAAATAAAGTGAAGATAAGTAAATGAATTGAAAATCGCGTTTGTGCGTTAGGATGATCGCCGCGAAGCGAATATCCGCACAAAGAGGAATCGCGGAGAATAAGGATGTGTGCCTACATCCATGTAAGATATGATTGATGGAAAGAGTAAGAAAAGTGGGAGCCTGGTTGCTAGGTGACGTTAGCGGTGCGAGGACGAGCCGCCGAAAAAAGTCGCGAGGCCGAGCAACCGAAAGGATTAAGCTGGTTGCCGATCGGAGGATGATCAGTCAGCGCACAGCCGCCTAGCAAGCAGGACTTACACTCCTCCTGCTCTTATAAAATGATTTGGACAGTTAACTTATATATTCGTCAGTTTACTTATTACTATTGACAAATATATGAGTAAGATCAAATTGTTTTGATGGTATGGAATTGTGAAGCTAAATAAATGAGAGTCATGAACTTGATATTTTATATAAATAATATATATTATTTTATTTATAAACCTATACAAACATACATATTAACTTATTCTATAATTTCCTTATGACTTTCTATCATTTAGGTACCTCGGGGAAAGATAGATAATTAAATATTATAATAAAAGGTTATAATATTTAAATTGAATAATAATAACAGATTACGAATCCTTACAAGACGATGTATATGGAGTTCGAAAACTATGTGATATGTTTATAATAGGCAATGCACCTATAATCTTTGAGAAAGAACATATTAACGTAAACGGAGTTAAATATCCTAAATCTGTAGGGTTGTTAGAGTTGCTCTTCAGGAAGGAACCTGGTAAAACTTTGATCAGTGTAGATTATAAGAATGATTATCACAAGACCTCGTATCTAAGTAATGAGTGCGCATAAATGAAAATATAGAGAAGATGAAGCTATGCCAACTCAAGAAAGTAAAAAATATAATAATTTAATTGATTCGTTGTATAATAAGTCAAATAAAAGAAAGTCTGTCAGCGGATCGGGACTCTTAGCTCCATACAAGATTGCTAGAAGAGATACCACGATGGACTATGCGTACTGGGACGATCCGAATGAACTAGTCGATCGTCTTCGATTGCTTGTAGCTGAACAATCAGCTGGAAATCCGAGTCATGTCAACGAGATTCATTCAATTGTTGAAGGACTGCGCGAGGTGGGCTATATATATTGAGATGTAAGAGTGAAATCTATTCCGTCTCAATATGAGCGTCGACGTGTTCAGACGTAAGCTAGGTAGGACTGAAGGTAGTCGTGGCCTTCCTGGCATTGGGTTCAAAGTCAACGATGATGGTCAATACGATTTGGAGAAAAAGAGAATATGCAATCTGGCAGCACCAAACCTATTAAGAGACGCTGTAAATTTAGATGGCCTCCATCGTATTATTGGAAATGAAATTCAAAAAGTAAATGATCTTATTTCAGGATTAAGAAGTGACCTAAAAAATTTGGATGAAATCGTGGAATTTCACCGAGATGAAATCGATAACAAATTCAGAAGTTTCGCTACGGAAATTCGAAGTATAAAAGATGCGATGCGTCAAATTTCAGAAAACATTCACTCAGTGGAAGCTAACTAGCTATCATCTAAATGCAATACAAGAAAGTAGTATGGAGGAGATCCATAAACCTGCTAGACGTCATTATCAGCGTCGAAAGTTTGAAGTGCGCGACTTGGATGAAACGTGGCAAGCTGATCTCGTCGAGATGCAGCCGTATGATCGAGAGAACAAAGGTTACAGGTACATGCGTACCAATTTAGGCATATTCTTCAAGTATGCGTGGGCTGTGCCAGTGAAGAAAAAAAGTGGTGAATACGTAACGGCAGTAATGCAGTCTATTCTTCGTCAGGGTCGAATGTTTCAGAACATTAAGAATTTTCGAGAACTCATAAAGAGTTACAAAATTAATCTGTACTCGACGTATAGTAATCTCAAAGCATCTATATGTTATCGCTTCAATCGCATGCTTAAGAGCAAGATATGGATTCAATTTAGTCTTCGAGGAAATTACAACTGACTCGACATCTTACCTAATTTTATTGCAGCTTACAATAACAGAAAACATCGTACGATTGGTCTGAAGCCAAAAGATATTACTTTTGCGAACGAAACTCAAGTTCTTAAACGATTCTCTTGCCAAACGGTAAGGTGAAACAAATTTTTGGAAAAGGATGTACACCGAACTGGTCCACTGAGATATTCACAATACGTAGAATATCTGCAACTAATTCAATAATTTACCATTTGAAGAACTACTAAGATTAACCTATCGCTGGTGGTTTCTATGAGCAAGAACTCTTGAAGGCTAAATATTCCGATATACATCTTATAGAGAACATCATCAAGAAATATGGAAATCAAATATACGTTAAATGGTTGGGTTTTGACAGTTCACATAAGTTAGATAAATAAATCAGATATGTAAAATAATAAAGACAGAGAAAGTGAGGAGAGCTCTTACCTATATCCTCTACCTTTGAGGAACAACCATTCAAATCGTCACTTGTATGCCTTGTACAATGAAAAAATTCAAAGTACAAAACATACCTGTGACTTGTATTTCTCCTCGTGAACTTTTTCTTTTTTCTATTTTTTTTCTTATTTACATATTTACACATTTACATTTTTTTAATTGCAAAAAAATTCATAATTACTATCACCATGGTACAATAAAGATAAAGCATATCTATTGGCCTTACTGGACATTTCCTCGAATAAATTATCATTATTTTCTAGAGCTCTTGACACTCTATCAGGCAGGAATACTTGGAATTCTTCATCTATCACGACGACAGCTTTCAATCCAAATCTGGTGCTCACGTACTTTGGCGCAGTCATCGTGTATTTTTCACCTTTCTCCAAGTCATACAACCTCTTTTCCGGAAGGAAGCTGTTCTTCGAAATTCGGTTGAACATTTCAAAGTTCATTCTGAAACTGAGAAATAAAACGTTATTATGTTCGAATTGTAACAAGTCAATAAATATTATATTTACATCGATGAGTAGATTGCAGCGACTAAGTCTCGGAATTTCGGTATCTTGCCAGGAGATTCACCATTCTCTTGCACGTCAAGCTGATGAATGTGCCCAGCTCTCAAATCGAGCTCCTTATGTAGAAATTTCATCATTATTTTGCCATTGTACTCATCTTTCATCAATCCTATGACCTATGAGGCATCCCAAACTGATTATTTTCAGCGTAATCTGATGTATCGAACTTGTCGATATCAGTATGCGCGATAAGGAATCAATCATACCCACTTCAATTAAAGGATAATAAAACAAGCAATCATTCACTTTCATATCTTTACACATTTGTACACTTCATGCTCACAAACTTTTATTTATTTATTCAAATATTACATACATAATTTTATTACAAAATTAAAATTCTTATAGAAATGATATATACTCTATATATATATACTCTAAAGGCACGCAGTGTACCAATCGCACGTTTCAACCTGGAACAAAAAAAATCAACTTATTCTTGATATTAATAGCTAGTGAATCACGTACAGGATTTTGAAAATATTGATTTTTGCAAATTTGGCAGTGAATTGAAAATAAATTAAAAATTTTCATGAACAAAAAGGAAGTTTTTGTTTAGAAAAATTGTTTAAATCAATTTATTAAAAATCCCATATGTGATTCACTTCAAAATATAATAATTAAGATATGGTTAAAATTTCAAATGGATCGGATGAAAACTGTTCAAGTTATGCTGCATGCCAGTTAAGAAAAACTCGTTTCGAGAAAAATCAACTTAAAGTTTTAAAATCAGTTTCGGACGTACAAAAATGAGGAAATCATTTAAAGAAAATTTTTTAACTTTAGTCTGCAATGTCAGGACCATAAAGCTGTCCCTCCGAATGCAAATTCTCCTCCTCGTCTTCTTTTCTTATCGCTTTTATGTTCGATCGCACCTCTTCCGCTGTGTCGGACAGAGAGCGCTAAGCGTGTCTGATGCGCTTATCGTCGGCTTCACAACAAAAATTGTAAGCCTGCAGACTTATATCTATCTCCAGAGCTTTCATAATTCGAAGGACACATTTCAGGCCATCATTAAAATTGCACACTGCAATATCAGTGACAATATCCAGAACTTTCTTGCTACTCGAGTACGATTTCGGAGCCAAATTCCAAACGGTGGCATTGAAACATTCGTTGCTGTTCTGAGTATAACCTCCTAAGCAATGGTGCAGCAACTCATCTCGACTCAACTCTGTATATACAGGCTCAATGACTTCGCAAACTTCTTCAGGAAGTGGCGGTTCATGATGAAACGTGTCCAACGAATCTTCAGCTTGTGTGATTTTTCAGGCACACCAGGAATCTGAACAATTTTCGTGCTGAGGATTGTCGTCAGTTGATATTTTATGATACAGAGTTGCCCAGATTTCATTCCTCATTTTCTCTATGTAATTTGGATTCCACCGTATTGCCAAACCATAATAAAGTGTTAATTTATTTATCAACTTATTTGTTAATTTTCCTTTTCCTCCAAGGCCTTTCGTCTTTTTTTTAGATTTCGAAGACGCGTTCCCATTCTTTTCTGTACATGATCGATGCATTCTTTTTTTTGTACTTCAAAATTAGTGTACGGTTTAGAATACAGTATGCCTTTGAAAGTCTTGCTGTCACCATCACCAATATAATTCACATACTTTAGGCTGTGGAAACTGTCGGAACGAGAAAACATTTAAATAACAGCATCTACCTCCATTTTGCCAGATGAACCTTCATGATTTGCTTGATTAAAATCGGCGTGTGATGTATACCATTTTTCGTATTCAGATATTTCTGTTTTATTTTTCCAGTGCTCACAAGACTTACAATATTTAGATTTTACAGTCACATTGACGATTTTTCCAGTAAGCCATCTAATCAAAGATACAACTCAAAAAAGCGATGAATACCCTCGTTTCCTCCAAGAATCATTTCCTGAAACGGTAATCCCTTGAGATTGACCATTTTCTTCGCTCTTTCGTCTCTCCTCTTGTCCAGCTTGCTTCAAACTGTTATCGCGAACTGTTGATGTTGCTATTGAAATGAGATTCACTATTTTATCGTAGAAAGATTGGAAAACAGGACGTGGTAGTTCCATAAACGCACAAAAGTTCATCATTCCTTCAGTCCTACTCCTATCAGTCGCATTGCTAACGCCATCCGACGATTAATTTCATGTGCTTTTTTATAAATTTACTGTCAGGTACAACAATTTCTGGACACTTTGGGCAAACAATCACAATTTTGAAGCCCAAGCCCCGAGAACTTCTTTCATGAAAAGTTATATTAAAACCGCACGTTTTACACTTCACATGCTCAGAAATTGCAGAAAATACTGCCAAAAAGTTATCTTCAGATTTTTTGCTGATGCACTGACACCACTGGAATTACCTTCAACTTCGTATCGATTCATCGGACGATTCGCTGATTTACGACTCCGATGCCGTGTTGGATAGTTTTTTCTGTGTCATTTCTTTCCTGTGTACACTTTTTCTTTTTCCATTCTGCTCAACGTAATAATAAATAATTAAAACTTTCACAAAAATATAGTTTCGAAAGCGAAAATGAGAGCGTCGTTTTCTTACGATATACAGACGCTACACTAACGTACTTTGTTTTTAAACTAGCCTAACTGACTCATAATAGCTTAAGGGGGCAAACCACCTTTAAATTGTCAAAAAATCGTTTTTTTTTTTATTTACCTTATTTATAGGAAATTTCCCGTAGAATAAGTTCCCGAAAACCGTTTTAAGATATCATAATTTCTTTTAAAGTTACAATATAAATACTGAGACAGCTTTTTTGCCGATTTTGCGTAAATTCGGTATTTTATCAATTATTATTTATTTTATTATTATTTATAACTAAATGTTTGATTGATTATTTTATTTAGTTATAAAGCAATAAAATATAATATAATTGGAACCAATTTGAAGGCTAGAATCCTTCAGCGCCACTACAGGTAAATAGTTGAACTTACATGCGTTTGAGATAAAGGTCGATAAATCAGATCGAATTTTTGACTAACCTTACCCGTACATTTTTGCTACTTTTGACAGTTGGCTTTTATGTTTACAAACCACCTGTTAGTAAACACAGCTAATATTTTTATTGTACTGAACTTATACAGTGTTTTAATTGCATTTGACAATTTGTGAATGTGTGTAAATCAGTGTAGTGAAAATGTCTTCTAAAAGAGATAAAAAAGGAAGATTCACAAAAGAAGCCAAGACTATCCACCAGCTCAGCGAGGAAACTCCAAAACATAGCTAGTGCTAGAGACACCAGTGATACAACAAACAGAATCATTGACACTTCAATTTTATTTTCTAAACTTAGAAGTGTTCTGTGTTGTAATCGGTGCCATGGCAGTGTTCAATTAAGTGAATCTGGTGTGCAGGGTCTTGGTTTCAAAATAGATATTGTGTGCTCAAAGTGTGGTGAAATAGCAGCGATCAACTCCAGCAACAAAGTAGGAGCCAAAGGAAATGCATATGAAGTGAACAGAAGATCTGTGTTGTCTGCTCGTGCACTTGGACATGGACACGCTGGCCTTTCAACTTTTCGTGGGATTATGGACCTATGCAAGCCAGTTGCCCAATCGGCTTTTGATGAAATAAATAAGCAGTTGAGTGAAGTGTGTGAAAGTGTCGCTCAAGAGTTTAGTATGATAAGTACAGTTTACTCAATTTATTCATTTTTGTGTTTTTTTTCATTTCACGTTATTCATGGAGGAGGAAGACTCATGGGACTCCACGCACCAGAAAATATTGATGCACCAGAAAATAGATTCTGATGAGGACGACATTGTTCGTCGAAACGTTAAAGGAAACGAATTTTCAATTATTTTTTCCTTTCTCCAACGACCTGCCTTGGGAAGATCGATATCTTCACTCATTACTTTAAATATATCACCGAGGGATAAAGCCAGAAAAGAAGGATTTTCATTCTTTTTTTTCCATATATTAATGATTTTAATTTAGCTCTCTAACATATATTTTATAATTATCTTGTATAAAAGTTTCAGTATACTATGTACGGTTTGATCGTGAGTCTCAATCATTACTTTTAGTTTTTTTAAATTTTTGCTCACTTTTCAGATCACTTTTATTTTTTATATTCTTATTTAGAGTTTTTATATGGTGAGGTTTAATAAATGATTTTTGCAAACCAAACAGACAATTTTATTTGCCAGCGACGTTTCGGCAGCATTTCACTGCCCTCATCAGGCTATACCGTTATTTAAATATTTCCTATTACACCATTATTAAAAAGTATTGTAAAAAAATATATTTATATGTAATTTTATATGAAAATTGTTGTTAACATAAATACTTACAATATTTACATGGTACGGATGTTACATTTTTTAAGACCACTACATGTACAAGATATATACGTTACTCGCTATATGAACAATATAAAAAAAAATATATATATATATAATAATAAGTTAGTGATTTTGTACTATTTTCTTAATTGCACAGAAGTAGAGGTTAAGTTGCCATAAATACCTTTCATTTTCTTAATCGTCCTTATTTTAAAACTTATAATATTAAAATAATAAATAGCACATTGTAAATATAAATATAAATAAAAGAAGTCCATAGTTAAAAAATGTTATAAGTAATAAATAAGTCAAAAATGAAATATCACAGAAGATTTAATACTATCATTAGGTACGACAAGACTTTTCTATCACAGACGGTTACCAGACGTTATTTTGAGTATCTGAGTATGCTCAAAAGAGCCTTTTGATGGAGTGATTTCAAAATATGTAAAGCTGACTAGTTTGTAGACTAGATAAAAGAAACTTATTATTTTAAAAAAAAATTTCGCATTAAATTACATTAAAGAAAACAGCATTATCTAATATTGCACAATTAATCACAATTTAATTATTAAAATCTTATTTATTAATATAGATAAACTAGAGAAGAATATAAAAACTAAGAAAATTTTTTAAAATTTTTAATGCCTGTTATTATACATATGTGCGCACGCATCTCTTTGTATACGCAACGCGCATGCGCGAATATAATGACAATAATAAAACTCGTCAATTTTGTCAGTGACCGTATGTGTATAGCTACTTCAAACAAAAGATATTTATTACTTATTATATTTGCTTTTCATGTTATTGATCATGGAAAGTAATGATAGTTTAATTTTTGGGTGTCCTCTTTCATATTAATAGAATTTTTTTGTAGTTTTATATTTACCATTTCTGAAATTATTCTCTTTTTCCAATTACGTTATTTATCCAGGATTTTTGTATCGTTAAAATTAAAGGAGTAAACGTTTTTTTATATGAAATTCTAAGAATTTTTTTGGATAAGCATTATCTCTTAATAAATTTCTTACAATCTTCAAGTTATTAACGTGATATTTTTCCTGTGTAAGTAAAATTGTCTTATCCACATGTAGTGGTCTTAAAAAATGTAACATCCGTACCATGTAAATATTGTAAGTATTTATGGTAACAACAAATTTCATATAAAATCACATATAAATATATTTTTTTACAATACTTTTTAATAACGGTGTAATATGAAATATTTAAATAAAGGTATAGCCTGTTGAGGGCAGTGAAATGCTGCCGAAACGTCGCTGGCAAATAAAATTGTCTGTTTTGTTTGCAAAAATCATTTATTAAACCTCACCATATCAATATCAGCAAACGAAGATAATGATCTATTTTAGAGTTTTTATGTTGTCAAAAATTTTTTCATAAATAATTGTAGCATGCTGTACCAAAGAAATACAAATTTCCTTTGCTTTTACAACTCTTACTGTTGGATCAAAAGGATAATCACTGTTTTTAATTGCTCTTCTCAGTAGTTGTTTATATGTATCACGTAAATCTTTGTTATCAGCTGCATGGTTAGTTGGTTTATTTGTCTCGTACCTTTCATTCGCCCTAATACAATTTATGCAGTTCAAATTGAGTTTGTTGTTCTCATCTTCATGATCACCAGCACATATACTACAGCATGACTTCCATTTACATTTCTTTTTTGAGTGACCATATGTACAGCACTAAGCTTTGCTACATTTAAATCCATCCACTGGCTGAATTTAAATCCCGCACGCGAGCACTGAAATTATATCTTATCTCACAATTTTTTTAACTGTTTCTGCTTATTATATCATTTGACTGATCAATCCCATTCTAACCTGTAAAAAATTAATTTATTACTTATTACAAGTCTGTTCTTTTATGCCAGGTGTTATTCCAACTGTTTCCATGACATTCAAGAATCCATGCATCCCATTATTGAATGTTACCGTTGCAATGTTAGCTGCCAGTTTTTTGTTCACAGTACATTGTTAAAGGATTCATTAGAATTTTGTGTGTGTCCCAAGACAGCGTTTCAGCAGGCTCCCTGACGTCATCTGGACAAATACTGATTTTGCACGGTGAAAGTTGCTTAGTAAATTAGAAGCTTGGGCACGTTGATACTTGCATCATGATTTGTTACTTACAGGACAAAATTGATGTTGCGGATGTTCATCAGTTTAACCAATGTGATACCATATGGCCCAGATATCTCTTCCATTATCATTCCATTCAATGATTTGGGATTGTTTCGGATGGCTCCACCATAGCAAGTCTGCATTCTCACTACCGATCCTTCAGTGAATTATCTTTTTCCGAACAATCCTTTACCATCTGATAAGTTTTTTCCCTTCATTTGCAGTTTTAGCTTTCTTATGTGGTATCCGAATCTTTTTCCAACATTGTCTAATGCACTCAAACTTTGTTAATTGAATATCCGGCCTGTATGGTTCAGCTTTTTGAATGTTCATGAAGGTTTTGGTGTCACCATCACCTATGTACTTGGTGTATCTAACATTGTGTTAAAACTGCGAACCATGCCAGCACTCTCCATACCACCAGCAGATCCCGAGTAATTCTTGCTGCAATTGCCTGACTCCTGTTGGTGATACATTGTTCTTTTGCCATTCGTTACATGACTTACAATAGTACGTCAGTACTTTATATTCTACTACTCATTTACAAAATGTTTTCGAACCAGCTAATCCATTCCCAATCATTCAAAAAGCAAGTTTCGTGAAGCTCAGCTAATACTGTAAAAGACCTTACAGATCTCATTTTGTAATTAATCTATCTTTTCTATCATGCTCTAGTGAAGTCTTACATTGATTAGAAAATGAGATCTATAAGGTCTTTTACAGGTCTTTTACTCAGTATTGGCTGAGCTTCACGAAACTTGATTTTTGAATGATTGGGAATGGATTAGAAGCTTGGGCACGTTGATATATAGATAGATAGATAGATATACTTTTTATTCATCAGAAGACAAAATCTTACAATTTCATGTACATGTAGTTGTATTTATAATTAAAAAATAACAGTCGGTTTAATATAATTGTTATCTTACTTTCTCTTATTGCATATTTCTTGTTAAAATAATAATTCACTTTATCAGTTCGTCAGTTTATAAAATCTAAATGCAATGAACACAGTCAAATATCACATAAAACGCTTCGTCAAAAAAAATAATAATACATAGAATAAATATAAATACAATAAAGATAACATATAAATAAGAATACATACATATACTATATATATATATATATATATATATATATATATATATATATATATATATATATATATATATATATATATATATATATATATATATATATATATATATATATATATATATATATATATATATATATATATATATATATATATATATAGGTGGTTCTCTGACAAATCGTGCGCGAAAAAAAATGGATTTTCCAAAAAGTTTTAACTATGATTTTAATCATTTTTAGCATGAATTGATGATTATCTTAATTTTTAGACTAAGATACAGGCTCCCCTCCATTCTGGGACCTATACTGGGACTTTTGCACTATAAAAAGGTATCTCCATGAATTTTTTGGTGGTCGAGGCTTTGATCGAACTCTCAGAATCAGCATTTTAAGGTTTAATTGGCATATAAGAAGTTATAACATATATATATGACTTTGCAAGTATTTTTAATGCAAACTACAGAAAATTTTACAAAAAAAGTATGTATACGTTTTTTGTGAAAAATGCTTCCCTGAGGAGTTATAAATTAATTTGTATGGCCAAAAAAATGCAAAAAATGCTTAGATGGCCAAGTTTGACCCTCTGTAACTCGGAAAATAATGATGGAAAAAATCTGAAAAAATTCAGGGATACTCATACATACTATAGGAACATAAAAAAAAAATATTTTTGGAAAATCCATTTTTTTTCGCGCACGATTTGTCAGAGAACCACCCATATATATATATATATATATATATATACACTGGAAAAAATGTATCGCTCGAGCGTCCAGATTCTGGTTGCTCGAACAAAACAGCGTATTGCTGCTACAACAATACATTATTATTGCTCTCACAGCTATATTATATTGATGGAACACCAATACAATATGACCAACAGTCATAATATAGCTATGACAACAATATGTACAGTTACTCAAGCAATACCGGTATAGTTATCATACCAATATAAAAGTATCTTTGTGATACCGATTCCTTTTTCTCAGTGTATAGATATATATATATATATATATATATATATATATATATATATATATATATATATATATATATATATATATATATATATATATATATATATATATATATATATATATATATATATATATATATATATATATATATATATATATATATATATATATATATATATATATATGAGAGAGTGAGAGAGAGTTTTCATGTTTTTCGTATTTTTGTTTTTGTCTCTAAAAATATCTATAACATTTTTTTTTTACTAATAAATTCTGAAAAATTTTTTCTGTTTTTTTGTTGACATATACATTATAAATAAGCAAAAAAAATCGTTTTCGGGTCATTTTTAGGACTACTACCCCCTTAACCTCTTGATAAAATTCATCTTATTATTTCTTGGTATAGTATTTTTTAAAAAAAATAGTAGTTTTACATTTATATATATATATATATATATATATATATATATATATATATATAAATGTACAAATTCTTGTTCTATATATAATAGTTATGCATGCTAATAATTTGTAAATCTCTTAGGTATGTAGAAACAACAACAGTAAAGATGCTGATGACAGTGAATTAGATGAACATGACGTGCATTGTAACAATAATGAAATCTTGATTTCTGCGGCTGAAGATGAGTTAATAAGTAGACATGATATCCATTGTAACAATGATGAAGCCAATAATAAAATCTTGATTTCTGTGGATGTAGAACCACAAAAAGTAAGTTAAGGTAGTACTAGACCAAAGTGATTTTCTGTTCAAAATCTTCTGAAATTTCTTAAGTTTTTTCACTTTCTTTGTATACTTTCTTGCATATTTCCCTTACGAAAGTAATATGCATATTTGTATACATAACCCTCGTTAAAAAAAAGAACTAGAACGGATTGAACCTCGGAAGAAAAAGAACAGATACGTTTCAATCCGTTTTTGGAATCCAGTAAGATCCGTTTTAATCCGAAAGTGATTAAAAATTTTTCCAAATTGTCAAATCCATTTAAAATTTTTAATGTTTTAAATCTGTTTCAATCAGTTTGTTGAAGAATCATGCAATGCTTTTAAATTCGTTTCAATCTGATTCCTTTAAGTTTCGAATCCATTTCAATCCGAATCCATTTCAACCCGAATCCATTTCAATCTGAATCCATTTCAATCAGATACCTTTGTTTTAAATACATTACAATCAGTACCTTTAAGTTTTAAATCCGTTTCAATCGATTTATTTTAAAATTATGCGGGTTTTTCAAATGTCAATTGAAAATTAAAATTTCGCGCTACTACTAGCAGACAGAAAAACATCTAATTCGCTTATAACAAATAACAAAAACCAAATTACGATGTACCACGACATAGTTACATAACGGACGGCAACTATGTCGTGCTACATCGTGATTTAGTTTTTGTTGTTTGTTATAAGCGAAATAAGGTGAATGTTATTGTATTAGTATGATAATAAGCGTAAATACTTCACGATGCATAAGCAGAAAACAGTGTACTTATTGTATAAATACAATTAAAACGTTATTTTTTCGTGATTAGAAATAGGGGCATGCAGAATGCATCTGCATCTAACCTCAAACTATCACTATTATCAACTTTTTTAATTAGAATCTACAATATTTTTAATTCAGCACTACAGGTTTTAGTTGTAATACTAAAAAGGTATAGATAGCTTGGATATAATACATATTAAAACAACCTTCATACCTATAATAACAGAAAAACTTCGAGTGATTAGAAATAGGGACGTGAGCAGAAATTGGGACATTTACCTTATAAATGTTTTTCTGTCTGTTATATTGTAGCGCGAAATTTTAATTTTCAATTAACATTTGAAAAGCCCGCATAATTTTAAAATAAATAGTTTTTTAATTGAATTCATCACACACTCAGTCATTTTTATATTTTAGCCATAAAAAACTATTTTTTGTAAATTGTGTAATTATAAAACGGATTGATACGGATTGGTAACGTATATTTTAAAACACTTCATTAAGTGTTCTAGAATGTATTAATACATTAATTAAAATACATTTTATTTTAGTTCATGTTTATAAATATCAATTTGCAACAAATTAGTTTGCATATGTTACGGATTTAAACGGATTTCCCACCATAGTTTCATAAATGGATTACAACGTATTGAAACGGATCGAATTCCACATTTTGATTTACTGTTATGGTTTGAAACGGAATGGAATAAGCAAAACGTTGTAATCCGTTACAATCCACATCAATCCGTTCCAATCCTTTTTTTAACGAGGGCAATGTATGCATACATTTATGCATATATTTGTGCAAACATTTCTTCATAAATGTGTGCATAAATTTGTGCATATATATGCATAGATCTGTGCACGATTTTGTACACAGATTTCGCCTGCATGGTGACGTGCATGAATGTATGCATAACGTTGTGCATAAAATTGCACATACAATTTTTAATTAAATTTTTTAATTAACCGTAATGAATATAATGTAGAAAGCATGTGTACCATGATTTATATTATAAAATAGGTTATCAGTATACGGATAAAAAATAAAAAAAATTTTTTCCAATTTCATAAGATTTACCTCATTGGTCAACCATCGAAGTACGAAACACGCACTTCGGTGCTTAACTTACATCATAGGAAATCCATGGTGCGATGTGTTTGGCCAGAACACATCTCGGTATAAATTGATTTAAATGTTAATGCTTATGTAAGAGCTTTGTTTTGCTCAATTAAGTACTTTTGCATGGAATTGTCAAATTCAGAGTACATTATACCCTGGTGTTACAAATAGTTATGGGGTGCACATACGCTGATGTATGATTGATACAGGTAACCTAAAACAGATTATTCAACTTTTCTATACCATGCATTGGCCTACCACTCGCCAATTATTACAGTATCTGCTACTGAGAAAATCTTGGCCAAATATACGCAGACCGGCCATAATGGTTGATTTATTTTTTACCAGGGTAATGTATTACATTTGAATGAAAGAGCAAAAATCAGATCAGAAAACAGTCGATTTCAAATAAATTACCTAGTCGCGGACTTCACATTGCTTGCGTGGAGAGAGAAAAGTAACTTCAATGTATAGTGAAAGGAAACTTACAATGTATCTAATATTTCTATATCTAATAGTATTTAGAATGTAGTTATATTGCATTTATTGAAAATAATGACGTTTATTGTATATAGTCTAGTAAAGGTACGGGAAAAAAGGATGATTTTTTTAAAATTCATAGAAAAATCGTATGAATAACATACTCAAAATCCAGTAAAATCTAACCCCTTCAACATTGTTTATTATTACACAATATGTTATACATATATAAACAAATTGAATTTTCTCGAGAACGGTTGGTTATTTTTAAAATACAATAAAAGCTTAGGTTTTTGGGTCACTGATTTAAAAAATGTCATCAAAAATTCAAAATGACGCACCCAAAATGGCGTCTAACACGTACGAACATGGTCTAAATTGATCTTAATCCGTACAAAAACTGTTGTTTAATGGTTTTTGAGATCAATAACTACGAATTTGAACGTAAAAAAAAATTAAATATTGCGAAACCAAAATGGCGCCTAAATCATACCAGAACGGTTTGAATTAGTCTGAAGTTGTACAAAAGCTGTTGTTTAATGGTTTTTGAGATCGATACTTTTGAATTTGAACATAAAAAAATAAAATTTAAAATGCCGGTTATAAAATGTCAAATATGTGACAAAAACGTTAAAGATATTTAATATTTTCACATGAAGTTCAACTTACATTCATCTTTGATATTTTCATTTTCACTAACTTTTCGTTTATTAAATTTTTATTTGCATTTCGGAAACGTTAAAACTTATGAAAAGTTATAAAAAATCCCGTCACATTGAATAAACCCTAAACATCTACAATTCATTTGTTAATCAAATTTTTTAAGAAACTAATCTTAAAATGATCAGCGATCGAAAATTCCATGTAAATATACTTAATTCAGCAGAACAAAGCTCTTAGGCATCAACACATTTGAGTCAATTTATACCGTGATGTGCTCCGGCCAATCACATCGCACCATGGACTTCCTATGATGAAAATTAAGCACCGAAGTGCGTGTTCGCATTTGAAATTGGAAAAAAAAATTCTAATTTTTTATCCGCATATTGATAACTTATTTTATAATATACATCGTGGTGCGCGTGCTTTCTACGTTCTATTCATTTACAGTTAATTGAAGGCATCGATTCTAAAACGTCCTTAGCGCTCGGCTCGGGTTGCCGCTATATATAAATTGACGTCATGGTGACCAATTTTTAAATTTGCGGAAATGAATTTTTAAAAATAGCATCGTATAGAGGATAAAAAATGGCAACATTTTATATATATACTTTGTTTGTACAATGTTCAGTAGTTGAAAAAAGAAAAATAAAAACGGCAAAATTTAAAATCTTATTTGCACCACGTTTTTTAAACTTAACTCGCTGCAGCTCCGACAAATATGAACGGATCTTGCTCATTTTTTGAATAATCTCTTAAGTTTCTCAGAAAATTACAGATCAATTGGATGAAAAGTGGCAAAGATAGAGCGATTTTGCCAAACTTGCACGCTCCGCGCGAACATTAGCGGGTCTGCGCGATACATGACGCTCGCAGCGTATGTCAGTCATATAATGCCGTTTACTTGAAGATTTGCTGTCCTTTTTTTAAAAAAATACATACTCAATCAAATCATACTATTTAATGCTGTCGATTTATAGTGTAGAAGTTAAGAAAAATAAGTATCTGATGAAACAATAAGAAATTAAATAAACAAAGCAAAGGCAAAATCAAACGGCAGTTATTCATAAAGTTGTTGAATTTTTAAATCTTTGTACGAAAGTTTTAGAAATTATTGTTAATTCTAAATGTTATATACACTAGATAATAAATGGTTATAATAAAGTGTTCAAATGAAATTCACACACATTAAAAAGAATATTGCAGCGTAAATGAATTGAATAGTAAATTACAATCTTTAAAAATATAAATTTCTGGGAAACATATAAATTTCACAGATTTTTGACATTGTTCAGTAAATTAGAAACTTCAAATAACTAATACTTATATTTATTTATATTTCTACATTAAGATTTATTTACAATTTAGTCGCAATACATACAACGCGTTTCAAAACCATATTACTTTTTTTTTCCTTTTATTGTTTTTGTTTTCTTTTCTTTTTTATTAATTTTTAATTCTAATTTTTGCTTTTGTTCGTCGCTTACTTTTCTTCTTTTTGTTAAGACAACTTCCGTCTTTCGAACTTTTTTGTTACCATGTTCTTCTTTCACATTCTTTGGTTTACTGACAACAGTTTTAATAGAAGTTGTTTTTAAAAATTTTTCACCAAAATGTTGCCCATTAGTAGTACAAAATTGCAATAAATGTTTAAAATCCTTTTCTTTTTCTTTCGTTATTCCTACCTTTTTAGCTAATGATGATACGTTCGACAAATCTACTTCACTGCGGTTTCTTAGTTTAATTGTAATTGGATTGCCATCATAATCGTAATACAAATCAATTTGTCCGTTAGGAAAATATACAATTCTAACAACTTTGCTTATTTTAATTACATTTTTCTGCAAGTCTTCGTCTTTCGCAAACAGTTTTTCATAATCTTTTACTTCGCACTGTGAAATAGCAACCATTTCGAATGGAGGATTTCTAGAATTTTTTATTAGTTGCACATAATCATTTTCTATTTCAATTTTTCTTGCTTTTTTTTCTTACTACCATACAAACCGAAATTTCGGTCACACTGGCAGTAGGAATGCCCTCTAACAGGAAATAAATGTTGGATTTCTAATTGCAATTTGTAAGATAAAAATGAAAAGAATTTCAAATTAATGTAATTTCGATTTTGATCTCCTGCAGCATCAGAAAATAAAAATATTTTATCGAAGACGTTTAGTTGTAGTTCTTTCCTTATCGCATACTCAACCATATTACATACGCTGTTGGCGCCCTTTTTTAAAATCCCTTCAAGGAAATGGAACATGTAACTTCGATCACTATCGAAAATGTGTACATTAAACAAATACATCCAAACTAAACGACGAAAAAATTGAGAATTAACTGGTAGTTTTGGCAATGGCAAGTTTTGACCAAAGTCAAATTCACATTTTAGTATATTTACAGTGGACAACATTGAATTTTTTAAGTTTTTATACTTTTCAACTTGCACGATATGTTCAAAATACTCATTTTCTCGTCCATTGTTAGTTTCATAAGTAAAACAAAGATCACATACATCAGTACGTGGCAGACCAATAGAGAAATTCACAAAATGATTAAAATAATTAAAATATGTTGTTTTATCAATAGGAATAGCTTCACTCCCTGCTACAGCTGCATAAAAATCCAAAAAGGAAAAATAGAGTGAATGTAATGTTAACGATGTATCAAGAAAATAGTAAAGCTTTGAGCTTTCTCTAGTATAATGTGACTCAGAATGCGGAAGGCTTTTACAATGTTCCAGAATTAAAGTTTTGACATCTTCAGTTAGCTTTACCTTGTGATTATCTTGTTTTCCTCTATTATCAGACATCGTTTTGCCACTTACTATTTTTTCTTCAACCGTTTTTATTCTTCGTTCTCCAATTTAGAAAATACTGCAAACAAACTTTCGACAAATATCGCTACTAGTGCTTTTGTAGTAACAATGAAATTGCCACTGTAAACGTTTTAATTCTTGTGTCGATTCTTTTCTTACAATCATATTTTCTAATATTGTATTCTGTACTTGAAAATCTCCACTGCGCCAAAATTTATGAAACATACTTTTTTGCCATTCATGATCTACTTTTAAAAAACACTTTTTAGGACAACAATTTTTGATTTCTGTGAACGTCTTTTCAAGCACTTTCCTTCCACTAACTGATTCATATTCTAATCCCTATATAAAAGACGTTTGGAAATCATCATTTTATATATTAATACGTATTAATGAAAAAATTTATTTTACAAAATTGATTACAGCTTCATTTTAAATGATTTGAAAATAGTGCATTTTGACACGGGTGTGGAAGTTGATTAACGCATGGGATGCATAAGTAATTAAAATAATTAACCTCAAATTGTTTATTTACATAATATTTCACAACAGCATAAAAATTTAGAGAGTTCTTCGTTTTAATTAATTTCGAGTTTTATATACATGTCATTCAATCATATTTGCAACAGAAATTCTTTTTTATAACACGTCTTACGATATTTTACTTACCTTATTTTTACAACTTTTATTAATAGTTTTTTTCCATGCATGCTCATTTCTAATTCTTTTACGTCCTATATTGATCGACATTATGCTTATAATTTATTTAGCAAGTAAAACGTTTTTTAAAAAGATTAAAGAAATTAACAAATTTGTGAATAAATGCAGCTTGTAAACGAACAAGAAAATCAGTGTGATTTCAATGCGAAACGAGTTCGACTTTGTTTTGTTTATTTCAGGATAACTTTTATCATGTTTCTTAAATTATTTCTTATTCTATGACTGACATACACTGAGCGTCATGTATCGCGCAGACCCGCTAATGTTCGCGCGCATCGTGCAAGTTTGGCAAAATCGCTCTATCTTTGCCACTTTTCATCCAATTCATCTGAAATTTTCTGAGAAACTTCTTCAAATGTTAACAAACAAATGTCTCGTTGAAAGTTAGTTGAGTCTTAAACTTCCCTCGATACTTTTTTTCGTTGAACATACTTAACCATATAAAAGGTAGCTCACTGGTTTGCAATTAAATTGTTGAATGAAAAATATTTAATATTTAACTATCTATGAGTTTATTAGCAGCGCTAGACTATTTTACGAGTCTATGCAAAAAATAAGCAAGATCCGTTCATATTTGTTGGAGCTGCAGCGAGCTAAGTTTAAAAAACGTGGTGCAAATAAGATTTAAAATTTTGCCGTTTTTATTTATTTTTTTTCAAATACTAAACATTGTACAAACAAAGTATATATATAAAAAGTTGCCATTTTTGATCCTCTGCACGATACTATTTTTTAAAATTCATTTCCGTAAAATTGCAAATTTTGGTCACTATGACGTCAATTTTGATATAACGGCAGCCGGGCCGAGCGCTAAGGACGTTTTAGAATCGATGCCTTCAATTAAAAAATTTAACTAAAAATTGTATGTGCAATTTTATGCACAACGTTATGCATACATTCATGCACGTCACCATGCAGGCGAAATCTGTGTACAAAATCGTACACAGATCTATACATACAAATATGCATATTATTTTCGTGAAGGTTTTATATTATAAAATTATATACTTATTTTCATACATTTTATTCTTATAGGAAAATGATTATAGCGAAGCTTTAGATAATTATAAATACTCAAGTGATGAAGATTTTCTAGAAATTTTAGAGAAAACGCATGAGCAATCTACTGGTATCAATGAAATATTGAACGAGCATGAATTCTTCGAACCGATTGAAGCTAATATCAACAAAAGTCCAGCATATTTACTTCTGATGTCTTTAAAATATTCACTAGCTAACAGACTCTCACTATCAGGTACTTTGAATTTACTAAAATTAGTCAATCGTATATATGAAAGGAGGGTTTTGCCAGAATCAAGTTATCTTTTTGATAAGTTATGCAATACTCAGAACATCGTTACTCTACATGCTGTTTGTCTTTCATGTTCAAAATATTTGGGTACTTTTGAATAATCCATCAAATGCAGTTCGTGATTATCTGCAACTTCATGAAGATTACTATGATTATGTTGTATCACAAAGAATACACGATAAAGATTATATAAAAGATATTTATGACGGACATCTTTATCGACAGTTTATAAAGAATTTAAATACTGACGACCGATATGCTTATGCAACAGCGGTCTTTAATACAGATGGTGCACCCGTTTTTGAATCATCAACTGCATCTATTTGGTCAATATACATTATGCTGAACGAACTTCCAATTAGTGATAGATTTAATAACACAATCGTTACTGGGTTATGGTTTGGAACCAATAAGCCTGAGATGACCGCTTTTCTTGCCGCCTTTGTTGAACCAATGAATCAGATCTCAACAACAGGAATTTTATGTAAAATAAAAAATCAAGATCGCCAAATAAAATTATTTTGTATGCTTGCTTGTGTAGACACGGTAGCTCGAGCACCGATGAACGGTACATGTCAGTTTAATGCAAAGTTTGGCTGTGACTGGTGTTTACACCCCGCTACCCACTATGGCAGGTCTATGAGGTACCCCTTTATCTGTCCACCAGCTGAAGAAAGAAATCGAAACAATATAATGGAGCATGCTAGAGAAGCAATACGACAAAATACTCCTGCTTTTGGAGTAAAAAACTTATCACCTCTTTTATTATTACGGTCTTTTGATATCGTAGAAGGACTCACGCCTGACTACATGCACTGCTATTTGGCTGGAATTGCAAAACAGTTTACAGAATGCATATTACAAGATGTAACAGAAAATGATATAGAATACGTGAATCAGTTACTGCTTTCCATTAAAGCACCGCACCAAATTGAAAGGTTATCACGACCTTTGTCTCAGCGTAGTAAGTGGAAAGCATCGGAATGGGAAAACTGGTTTCTTTTCTATAGTATACCTGTTTTCTATTGCACTTTAAAAAATCAAGCAATAATAGAGCACTGGTCTTTATTGGTCGAATCCTTACACATACGAGTATGCTTAGGCATGGAAATAACCTATTCAGAATTAAATCGTGCCAACCAAATGTTATACAGGTTTGTGTCAAAGGTACACGATATTTATTCTCAAACGAAATTAACTTATAATGTTCATCAGTTGTTCCACATAGCTAAAAGTATTATAACTGGGGACCATTATGGGCACATTCGACTTTTTGTTTTGAAGAAGCGAACCATACATTGTTACAAGCAATTCATTGTGCAAACGTGTAATTTCACAAATTATCAGACGTATAAATATTCAACATACAGTCGATATTTTTGAAGGAACTATATATCCAAGATGTTCTAAAATAGTATTAGTTTTTTGTCAAAACTTAGTTTCTCCGCGAACCCGAAAAGTGTTAAAGTTATCTTCTATAACTTATTTTGGTAAACAAAGAACTGTTGATAGCAAATTTGTTGAAACTTATAGAGTATCTAAAACAGCACTAATTTTTTCAAAAATCGTTACAAATAGTTGTTTATTTAGAACATCACAAAAAATAAATCGGTGTTCCTGTAATTTCTATGCTGAATTTCGTAACGAAAATTTTGTTAAACTTGGTTATTTTTTAGTAGATACCACAAGTAAACAAGAATTAACTATATGTAAAATTGTTAATACTAGGCCTAATTACTACTGCAGTACTTTGAAATATGTAACAGACATGTAAGACGAAGTTTGCATCGATACACACGAAATTTTGAAATCAAGCGTATTCATTGCATTTAAACAAAAAATATATATAATTCCAGTGCCTAATGTACTTTCGCATTAAATAAATATTTAACCTGTATATATATAATAAAAAAATAAATTATTTTTTTAAACTTTTAAATGGTCTTCTTAATTTATTGTAAAAATAATAAAACATTTTGTAATCTAATATATAGTATTTAGCTTGCAAAAACAATACTGATATACGAACACTAAACCTAACACCCGAAGTTGAGATTTTTGATACCTTTTTTGTGCTTTATTTTTCGATTTTCTCGACGAACTTTGTTTAATTGACGTGTTCATAAAAAATGTTACATACAGAAAAGTTATATTTTTTCGAAATTTATTGCTTTACCGTGGATATTTTAGCATAAATTATGTTATAATCCGATTGTGGCCTTAAATCAATTTTGGATGCTTTTCTTGAGCTTTAATTTAGGTTTTTTTCGATAAACTTTGTTTAATTGACGTTTTTGTAACAAATGTTAGTAGTATGTGCTACACAATGGCTAGACACAATAAATCCCCACTCCTCCACCTACCCCCTCCAACACTTTTGTGGAGGAATAGGCAGAAGAGTGTACATGCGGCGGTTTGGGGGGTTAGCTAATGTCATAGCGATTGTGTAGCATATACTTCTGTCTCTCCCTCCCTTTCTTCCTCTATCCCTTTCTCTCGCCCTTTCTCTCTCCCTTTCTCTCTCCCTTTCTCTCTCTCTCGCCCCTCTCTCTCCCTTTCTTTCCCTCGCTCCTTCTCTCTCTATCCCATTCTCTCTCTATCTCTCTCTCTCCCTATACCACACATACATGGATAGCGGTGTTTCACGCACAAGCGTTCGCCGTACCATGCGCGCAAGCCTTTCTCTCTCTACACACGCGCACACGCAAGCCTACAAACACACACACGCACGCAAATATCCATACACAAGTTTTTCTCTGAACACACCCACGCACACACGCGCACACACATACGCGCGCACTGTCACAGCGATGGTATGGCGGTGATTCGCGCGTAGCGGCACGCTCTCTCCCTCTCTCTCTCTCACTCTCTCTCTCTCTCCTTTTCTCTCTGTCTCCCTTTCTCTCTAATATCTCTCTCTCTCGCTCTCTCTCTCTCTCTCTCTAATATCTCTCTCTCGCTCTCTCTCTCTCTCTCTCTCTCTCTCTCTCTCTCTCTCTCTCTCTCTCTCTCTCTCTCTCTCTCTCTCTCTCTTTCTCTCTCTTACATATCTTGTGTATGTGAGTATATGTATGTGCGTGTGCGTGTGGGTGTATGCTGTACAACGCGTTTGTGTATATATGTGTGTGTGCTCTGAAGAGAGAGAGAGAGAGAGAGAGAGAGAGAAAGAGACATACACTGCCGCACATGCATACACACACACACACACACACATATATATATATATATATATATATATATATATATATATATATATATATATATACACGTGGTGTGCTATAAGAGCGTATGTATATACATATATATACATATACATAAGCGAGTGGTGCAGATCTACCACTCTTCTTTTTTATTTATAATTATAATTATAAAAAACCAACTTTTTTATTTATCGGCTGTACCTGAAAAAAGTGGAGATCGGGAATCGAACTGGATACGCCCGAGTGACAGTCCACCGCCCAAAGCACGAGGCTACCGACGAACTGCTCGCTCTCACTCATTCCAGTTATAATTTACAGCGATAATGTCGGTAAGAGAGAAACCTGATATACACTGGCTCGCGTCAATATCACCGCCATTATAGTACCGGATGAGAGAAGGATTATCTTTGTCGGCTTGGTATCCCAATGCCACCATGTAGGGCAACTCCCCTTGAGCGGCTCGTTCACCATTGAAGATGTTGGGAATAACCTTTTCACCACCTTCACCGATGATTTCGTTCTCGTATTCGTGACAAGCCGGAGAAACAATGAATTGCTGTTTAATGTGTTTTCTTTACTGCATTAAAGACAATTCGAAACCGGTATAGTGATCGAGGTAATGGCTTAGAGCAAAATTTTACCACAAGGAAAATCCATTTCTTTTCCTTGTATTTTGATCTAGTATTTTTATATTTTAAAATCAGAATTTCCTTCATGAAATATTAGTCCGCAGATCTACAAGAGTATATTCGCAACTATCAGTCAGTCCAATATTGCTTTGAGCAAAGGATGATCTCATCGACAAGAGTACACGTACAGTCTTTTTTGCAGCTGCATAGGATATCGGCTTACCTCGTATTAGTCATCACTTACAGCCGGGCAAAGTCTTTCCCACTATAAAGACTTTGCAAACAAATTGAACGTGGCACTGTTTATTCACCACGTAATATTCGCGTAGCTGCATCTTCTTCTCTTATATCGCTGTGAGGAACCCTACAAAATCACATCTTATTACAATGCACATGTACTGATAAGGTCACGCTTCTAAAGTTCGTGCAGTGAAGTCCACTCGCGCAGAAGATGACACGTACAAAAAATAAGACCTAGCGCGCGTTTATTAATTATTTTACCGTGGGAGCGGAATCGTTTTACGGTATGAGGGCTGGTATTTTGTACATGATATAAACCTTTATCGTGTATTCTGATATTACCCATCACTTTTTTTTGACAAATGGTAATCGATATCTCGAAAAGTTATAGTTTGATCAGCTCGCGTGATTACACTTTTTTGTAGTTACATGTAAGCCCTTGTTATCCGTGTATTCAGATTTTGCCCCAACACTTTTTTTTGGCAATCATCAATCGGTATCTCATAAATTTATAGTTTGATCAGCTCCGAGGATTACACTTTTTTGTAGCTAGATCTAAGTCTTTGTTAACCGTGTATTCAGATTTTACCCATCACATTTTTTAATAATCGTTGAGCGGATTTACACTTTTTTTTTCTCTATTTTTAAAAATACCAGTGTTCAAGTTATTGGGTAGATTTCTTGGACTGTACATTGAAAAGAGATTAGCACCCCGGTTGCTCGTAACTCGTATACAGGTTGTCACCTCTATTTTTCTCCCACTCTCTTTGACATTGGTAGCAGTTTTCGTGTGCGCATGGTTCTTGAGTATGCGCGAACTGTAGAAACCCTGATTACTCCTTCCATCATTCTGACAGTTTCAACACTAAATCTCCTCTACCCGTGAAATGATACTAGCGCCATCCGGAGCTCGGCTTTTCAGAGCATTCTGTCGGTTTACGTCAGTCGTCGTCAAGTATCTTTTGCGCAACGATCAGAGTCTACTCTGCCTTTACACATTGGATTGTAAAATAATTTTCTTTCTTTCCGTACTAAAATTTGATTGGTTACTCACAGAAGGTCACTTAATGGTGGCGCGGTGATCGACCAATCAGCTTCATTCACCACGGCCAATCAGCTCAATCTCGACGCGTCGAGTGGTAGAAGAAATTCCTATATATACTCGCGCATGCCCGAATCAGCAATGAAGACGACACTAGCGCTATCCGGAACTCGACTTTCCAGACAATTCTGTCGGTTTGCGTCAGTCATCGTCAAGATGTTTTTGCGAAACGATCAGAATCTTCTCTTGCTCTACAGATTGGCTTGTAAGGTTATATATCTTTCGCTTGCTAAAACTTGCATGCTTACTCGCAGAAGCGCACTAAATAGTGACACGACGATATATCAATCGGTTTGTTTTTTTTCCGCCACACCCAATTAGCTTAGTGGCGATACGTCGTAGTGCAAAACAACTTCCAGTATACATTTGCACATGCGCGAACGAGCAATGCCGACGATACTAGCGCCATCCGGATCTCAGCTATCCATGATTGGTCGATTGGGGCACCACTTGTCGGTGCCACGTCGCAACCAATTAGATTTCTTGGCGAGCGCAGCGTCCAATGAGCTGAATGTTGACGCTGAGCGGCCGCGGGCTATGAGCTCCTTGGCAGAGGAACGCGGACCTGACGGCATCAGTATCCGATGTAGACATGTAGTGGAGCATCCGTTTATGTCCATGCTGTGAGGGCCTCACAAGTTACGGTAAAACGGTTTGAGGTGAAAAAGTTTCTACGCGATCTGGATTGTGCATGAGACTCGTGGATCGAGCGCGTCATTGTAAGCTACGCCGAGTGGCAACCGGGCTGACCTGATCTCGGTAAGAACGTTGAATTTTTCGCGAGAGTCTATCACAGAACAATCACGAATACGATGGAACTTTCTGTGTACTGCATCACTCATCGTTACCGTCGTCGTCACTCGCCTACTTTCTTACTCGTGTAAGCAGGAAACATTTTTTATTTTGTCACTCGGCCATTACCTGTAGCTTATTTTGCATGGTAACAGAGTCCCATCAATCCATAAAAGCCGCCAGTTCCTTCCCGCGTTTCGGAGCGCACGGATCACTGCGTGTGTATAGCGCTGCAGTGCTACAGATATTGAGAACGACACCAACGTTATTTAGACCTTGACAGTCCAGAGCTTTCTATGTGCTGTTTCACTCATCGTCGTCCTCGCCGTCTCTCTCTCTATCTTTTTCTCTATATCACGCCCTATCCTACTTTCTTACTCATGCGCATGCGCGAACGGGTAGCCATTTCGATTTTTCACTCCGTCATTGTCTGCAGTTTATTTGGCATGGCAACAAAGTCACACCACTCCATGAACGCTGTCAGTTCATCCTCGCGTTTCCATGCGCACGGATCACTGTGTACGTCTGTCGCGCCCTAGTACTACAGACATTGACAACGACACCAGTGCCGTGCAGAACATGACTTTTTCAGAACTTTCTGTGTGAACCGCGTCAGTCATCGCTTCCGCCGTTGCAGTCGCCATCGCTCTCTCTCTCTCTCTCTCTCTCTCTCTCTCTCTCTGTCTCTCGCTCTCTCCTACTTTTTTACTCATGCACATGCGCGAGCGGGAAGCCATTTTGATACTTTTCACTCTGTCATCCAGTTCAGTTTACTTCGCATGACAACAGAGCCCTCCACATCTCCATGAAAGTTGTTAGTTCCATCGCACGTATCGCAGTGCGTGGAACACCTCGTGTGTGTCACGCCGTAGCGCTGTAGACATTGACAACGACACCAGCGCCGTTCAAAACTTGATAGTCTAAAACTTTCTGTGTGCATTGCAGCAGTCACTGCTGTCATCGTTGTCACCGTCGTCTCTCTCTCACACTCTCACCCTTTCCTACTTTATTACTCGTGCGCATGCGCGAGCGGGAAGTCATTTTCTTGTTTTTCGTTCTGTAATCCTCTTCAGTTTATTTTACATTACAACAGAGTCCCACATTTCCGTGAAAGCTGTTAGTTACTTCTCACAATTCGTGGTGAGCGGGTCACTGCGTGTGTGTGTCGCGCTGTAGTGATGTAGTCAATGACAACGATACCAGCACCGTTCAAAACTTGATAGTCCAGTACTTTCTGCATACTGCTTTACTCATCGTTTCCATCGTCGTCGACGCCATCTTTCTATCTTTGTATCTCTCTCTATCACATCCTCTCCTACTTTCTTACTCGTGCGCATGCGCGAACGGGAAGCCGTTTAGATTTTTCACTCCGCCATTGGCTGCAGTTTATTTTGCATGGCAAGAGAGTCACACCAGTCCATGCAGGCTGTCAGTTTATTCTCGCGTTTCGAAGCGCGCGGAGCACTGTGTGCGTATGTAGCGCCGTAGTACGACAGACATTGACACCGACACCAGCGCCGTTCAGAACTTGACTTTTCCAGAACTTTCTGCGTGCACTCGTTGCCGTCTCATTCTCTCGCCATCTCCTACATTCTTACTCGTACGCATGCGCAAACAGGAAGCCATTTTGTTGTTTTCCAGTCTGATGGGTGCTCTACACACTTTTCACTCGGTAGGTTTAAACGTGACCGTTTGAAATACGCTAGCGAATTATGCCTGAAATTTCTCTCAAATATATAGTGGCGTGTTTTTGTGGATATGTGTATACATTTGTTTTTCAAAGAATCTTGAATAGCATTATTCGATGTTGTGTTAATTCAACTAATACCGAGAAATTTTTTTCTCTACGCGGTGAAAGTGATAGTGAACGTGATAATACAAGATGCTCTAAGAAATATACAGATTTTAAAAATCTTTAATTTTCGCTACCAGGTTCGGTAGTGCGCTTGTAAGGAAGTATACACCGAAAACAGTTTAGTGCATCGGTAGCGCTAACATGCGGATATCTGTGACGCAGCAGTTTGGAGCATCTGCTGCCCTGTCTTGGCGTAGGTTGTATCCGCTTGCAAGCAGCAGCGCTCCTTGCTGGGATTTGAGGTTATGTTTATGTGAGCGGCGGGAACGCTATGGATGAATGCTGCGCTAAAAAGGGGGCACCAGACACTCCAAACGAAGAGACACGAGTTGCACTTCAAATAGAGCAGCTGATGCCTACTAGAGGGCAGCCGGGATGCTAATCTCTTTTCAATGTACAGTCAAAGAAATTTACCCAATAACTTGAACACTGGTATTTTTAAAAAATGAAAAAAAAGTGCAAATCCGCTCAATGATTATTAAAAAATGTGATGGTTAAAATCTGAATACACGGTTAACAAAGACTTAGATCTAGCTACAAAAAAGTGTAATCCCCCGAGCTGATCAAACTATAAATTTATGAGATATCGATTGATGATTGCCAAAAATAAAGTGATGGGCAAAATCTGAATACAGTATTAACAAAGACTTATATCTAGCTACACAAAAGTATAATCCCGCGAGCTGATCAAACTATAAATTTATGAGATACCGATTGATGATTGCCAAAAAAAAGTGATGGGCAAAATCTGAATACACGATTAACAAAGACTTATATTTAGCTACACAAAAGTATAACCCCGCGAGCTGATCAAACTATAAATTTGTGAGATATCAATTATCGTTTGTTAAAAAAAATGCGATGTGCAAAATCTGAATATACGGTTGACAAAGACTTATATGTAGCTACAAAAAAGCGTAATCCCGCGAAATGATCAAACTATAACTTTTCGAGATATCAATTACCGTTTGTTTAAAAATTGTTGGGGCAAAATCTGAATAAACGGATAATAATGGCTTACATGTAACTACAAAAAAGTGTAATCACGCGAGCTGATCAAACTATAACTTTTCGAGATATCGATTACCATTTGTCAAAAAAAAGTGATGGGTAATATCAGAATACACGATAAAGGTTTATATCATGTACAAAATACCAGCCCTCATACCGTAAAACGATTCCGCTCCCACGGTAAAATAATTAATAAACGCGCGCTAGGTCTTATTTTTTGTACGTGTCATCTTCTGCGCGAGTGGACTTCACTGCACGAACTTTAGAAGCGTGACCTTATCAGTACATGTGCATTGTAATAAGATGTGATTTTGTAGGGTTCCTCACAGCGATATAAGAGAAGAAGATGCAGCTGCGCGAATATTACGTGGTGAATAACAGTGCCACGTTCAATTTGTTTGCAAAGTCTTTTTAGTGGGAAAGACTTTGCCCGGCTGTAAGTGATGACTAATACGAGGTAAGCCGATATCCTATGCAGCTGCAAAAAAGACTGTACGTGTACTCTTGTCGATGAGATCATCCTTTGCTCAAAGCAATATTGGACTGACTGATAGTCGCGAATATACTCTTGTCACGAACACATCTCCGTCGTTTTTTAAGAGTTTTATGTATAAGTTGTGTGGATTAAAAAGTTTAATATGAACATACCGTCAATACAATCTGTTCGCTCGCACAATATTCGTTGTGAATTTATTTTACACTCGTTTCTTACTTCTAGAAACAAAACATGCGAAGTATAGATTGGTTATTGCACTTATTTTGATAAAAAAATTACAATAATATACAATGTAGTAGATCTGCGGACTAATATTTCATGAAGGAAATTCTGATTTTAAAATATAAAAATACTAGATCAAAATACAAGGAAAAGAAATGGATTTTCCTTGTGGTAAAATTTTGCTCTAAGCC